>OW964828.1:27633322-28233322 GCA_943142095.1 Ophonus ardosiacus | reverse complement strand
ACACAGATATTAAAAAATAACTTAAAACAATTAGAAATAGCTTTACCTTTTTGTTTTCTGTTTAACAATATTATGTATGTTTTTCTTTTGTAACTATTGTAAAACTTCAACGTCAAAAGATTATTATTCCACCCATTTTGTGCTCTGCAATGACAATATATTGTTAATAATGTACTGTATGTTAAATTGGTAATTAATTAACTAATTTATTTTGAATGTTTAAATAATATACCTTTTAATCTGCTATATCTAAACTGACTGCTGTTATTTATGAGATTGGAACTGTAGAATCGATTGAAGAGACCTTTTCTACTCAATCATCCGTTGTAAGAAGGGATTTTCAAGTTCGTTTGATGGAAAACTATTTTTTTCTACTGATCTGTATATTTTTGTCATTAATAAAAACAAATCAAACCTGGCTCCAAACAGTCAAAATATAATGTCATGTGCGAACTTAACAAAGTTAATATTACTATGCATGTCAAATACAATTTAATATTCATTTTAAAACATTAATTGATTTTTATTAAAAATAACTACAATTATTGTTTCTGTTTTAAAATAATATTACACTATTACCAGATTACAAATAAACTAGAATTCTTATTTTCAATTTCCGTAAGTTATTTTATTTTTCTAATACGGTGAGACTGGTATGCGCGCGCAACTTACATGGTGATACAAAAATGGAGGTATTCAAATTAACACAATACTAAACCATCATGATGTAAGCGCGGTCTAAATAGTTATTTAAAATATTTGAATGTATTACTATTATAACTCTTAAAACACAACTGATAACTAAATAATTTGAGAATTAAAGAGATAATTTAACAAAATAAAACTTGCAATATAATTAGTATATAGGTAACTATTAAAACAACATTTTTTTTTAAATGATAAATATTTAATGTTTGCATAGAAAGAGAGAAAAATATAATACTTAATTAAAATATATATATATATATATATATATATATATATATATATATATATATATATATATATATATATATATATATATATATATATATATCTGGAAAAGTTAAATAAAAAATAGATACTTATTTGTATAAGTTCGTAGTTATTTATTCAATATTACATACTGTGACGACATCCCTGGTCTGGTGCCATTTTGTGACGTCACTCTCACCCCCCATTGCTGCAGTCTGAGTTGATTCTTGCTCGGGCGCCATCTTGTATCTCCGTGGAACTGAGAGAAGGGTGAGGAATGGTTGCGGATAGCTAGTCGTGTAGGCCAGGATTCTTAGGGTATTTTTGAGCAGTGAAAAATGCAGTACACTAAACTATGTTTATTTACACACTATGTACAATTTAAATAAATGACTGATAAACTGTGTCCATTGTTATTCAAACTATTGACAATTTTACTAGCAAGTGAAACTGGATATATCAACTTCCTGAATTTAGTACGCGAAATATTATTTATACTCTTGACAAACTTGAAATAATATTTACTCTGAGAACTTGTACGTGAAATCTTTACTTCGTGAAACTTGGTACGTGAAATATTAACTCTGAGAAACAAACGTGAAGTAATATTTACTCGTCGTGATCCCGACACGGGACTTAGAAAAATATATTTACTCGTCGTGGATTACCGTCCCGACACGGGACTTAGAAAAATATATTTACTTGTCGTGGATTACCGTCCCGACACGGGACTTAGAAAAATATATTTACTCTGCGAAACTTTGACTTTGTCGAACAGCGACAAACGGTGACTGACTTCTACAGAACAGCTGTAGAAGATCTGGACTCTGCCTTCTATTCCATAGACGCTATGGAACTCCTGGTTCTGGCTAGACGCTAGCCAGAAGACAGAATGAATTCTAGGGATGCTGTGGCATCTTTTATACCCGAATTTTGATAACTCTCGTTCAAACGCGCGCGGCTTATGTGGAAGTGGCTTTATTCGACTGTGATTGGCCGAGTGGGAGAACAGACTCGGCTTACTATTGGTCGAGAGGCTGGGCTCTTAAAACATTTCTAGTAAATTCTATACTCAAGGGAAAATGCGAAAATCCAGTTTTTCTTATTTCAAACTAACAGGTAAAATATTTACAATAATATTTTAAATAAAATACAATTTAACAAATATCCCAAGTTCTAGTTTATTCCGCCTGGATTTGGCGCTGCGGTCTTGACAGTTGTGGAATGCGTGCTCTAGTTATGGGATCTGGGTGAACTATTGCTTTTGAAGTTGCCGTGTGATGTGCACAGTGAAATGCTGGCCACGAAAAACCCCGGAATAATAGTGGCTGGCTCGAAACTTGAGGATTTTCCGTTGGCTGTTACCGCGTGCTCACCATCTGCTACAGGTAAGTTTAAAAACATGTTAAGGGCATTTTAAACTGTCGAAAGCTGTTTTCGTGTTACAGTTATCTCGGAAAACTGTTTACACGCCGTGATGCTGCCCCACAGTGGACGATGATGTTCCATGGAAAATAACCATGTGCTCAAAGTGAGGTTATGGACATTGTACCGCCAGTTTGGGCTGCAGAATCCCGTTCTTGTGCTACAGCGGCTTCTGGACAACGATTACATGCTACTCTGCAGTCCCACCGTGGCCGGTGATGAGCTCTGGACGATGACGTGTTGAAATTTTATGGCGAAACAATGTGACTTCGTCACACTCTCCGCTTTCCTGGTGAAAAAAAAACAAACAAAAAAAAGACTGTAAGTACCACCTATTGTTTCTTCCTGTGGACCCAAGGGCGCTGTACGGTGTGCACCCCCGCTTAGACTTTGCATCTTCCTGTCGCATGACCAGGACGTTGGTTCGTGAACGCAGCTGCGCCTGCCGGGAAAATGTCATCACTCGTGTCGGAATACGGACCGACCAAGACCCGCGAATCGTCTTGAGGCCGGCCGCCAGGAGACCACGCAGCTGATGACTACCCTGCTCGACAGCAGGGGCGGGAGACAGGCCGATCAACTACTCCACGAACTGCTCTGGCCGTGTCGGGTGATTGGGCGTCGTCTGAAGCGGAAATGTAGACAGCTAGCACATTAGCCACGTGCTGACGTCGCGGGAGAACCCTGTCGTTCTAACTGCTCCATGGTTCAACACTCTCTTGGGTGAGATTCTTGCCTGCGCGGTGAAGTACTGTACTGAGACTGCTGCTGCTGCTGCTGTTGCTGCTGCTGCTGCTGTGGTGCTGTTGTCGCAGCCTCGCTGTGGTTACTGTTACTGGGCCATTACTGAGGCCCTTACGGAGGCCTGTACTGAGACTATTACGAGGCCCTTACTGAAGCTACGAAGGCCTTTACTGAGGCCATAACTGAGGCCATACCTGTGGCCATACTTGTGGCTGTTCCTGTTGCTGTTGGCTGCTGCTGCTGAAGACAGCGACATCGCTCGTGTCGGGATACGGACCGACCATGACCCGTGAATCGTCATGAGGCCGGCCGCCAGGAGACCACGCAGTCGATTGTCGCTACGGGAGCCAACACTGGGGCCTGTTACTGAGGCCTGTACTGCCTGTGCTGTTCCTGGGTTTTCTGTTGGCTGCTGCTGCTGAAGAAAGCGACATCGCTCGTGTCGGGATACGGACCGACCATGACCCGTGAATCGTCATGAGGCCGGCCGCCAGGAGACCACGCAGTCGATTGTCGCTCCTAGAGCCAACACTGGGGCCTGTTACTGAGGCCGCTACCTGTGCTGTTCGTGAGTCTGCTGCTCGTGGAACTGTTCTTTCTCTTGACTGTCTCTGCTGTTTCAGGTCTTGTCTGCGCGGTGTACATGTCAGATTCCTGTTCTGCATTTTCGAGTTCCTGGACGGCACTATGAAGTCCCTGCTCTGCACTTTGGAGTTCCTGCTCGTTGGCGTCGTGACGCCCTTGAAGTCCCTGCTCATTGGCGTCGTGACGACCTTGAAGTCCCTGCTCATTGGCGTCGTGACGCGCTTCAAGTCCCTGCTCGGGCGCCAAATTGTGACGACATCCCTGGTCTGGTGCCATTTTGTGACGTCACTCTCACCCCCCATTGCTGCAGTCTGAGTTGATTCTTGCTCGGGCGCCATCTTGTATCTCCGTGGAACTGAGAGAAGGGTGAGGAATGGTTGCGGATAGCTAGTCGTGTAGGCCAGGATTCTTAGGGTATTTTTGAGCAGTGAAAAATGCAGTACACTAAACTATGTTTATTTACACACTATGTACAATTTAAATAAATGACTGATAAACTGTGTCCATTGTTATTCAAACTATTGACAATTTTACTAGCAAGTGAAACTGGATATATCAACTTCCTGAATTTAGTACGCGAAATATTATTTATACTCTTGACAAACTTGAAATAATATTTACTCTGAGAACTTGTACGTGAAATCTTTACTTCGTGAAACTTGGTACGTGAAATATTAACTCTGAGAAACAAACGTGAAGTAATATTTACTCGTCGTGATCCCGACACGGGACTTAGAAAAATATATTTACTCGTCGTGGATTACCGTCCCGACACGGGACTTAGAAAAATATATTTACTTGTCGTGGATTACCGTCCCGACACGGGACTTAGAAAAATATATTTACTCTGCGAAACTTTGACTTTGTCGAACAGCGACAAACGGTGACTGACTTCTACAGAACAGCTGTAGAAGATCTGGACTCTGCCTTCTATTCCATAGACGCTATGGAACTCCTGGTTCTGGCTAGACGCTAGCCAGAAGACAGAATGAATTCTAGGGATGCTGTGGCATCTTTTATACCCGAATTTTGATAACTCTCGTTCAAACGCGCGCGGCTTATGTGGAAGTGGCTTTATTCGACTGTGATTGGCCGAGTGGGAGAACAGACTCGGCTTACTATTGGTCGAGAGGCTGGGCTCTTAAAACATTTCTAGTAAATTCTATACTCAAGGGAAAATGCGAAAATCCAGTTTTTCTTATTTCAAACTAACAGGTAAAATATTTACAATAATATTTTAAATAAAATACAATTTAACAAATATCCCAAGTTCTAGTTTATTCCGCCTGGATTTGGCGCTGCGGTCTTGACAGTTGTGGAATGCGTGCTCTAGTTATGGGATCTGGGTGAACTATTGCTTTTGAAGTTGCCGTGTGATGTGCACAGTGAAATGCTGGCCACGAAAAACCCCGGAATAATAGTGGCTGGCTCGAAACTTGAGGATTTTCCGTTGGCTGTTACCGCGTGCTCACCATCTGCTACAGGTAAGTTTAAAAACATGTTAAGGGCATTTTAAACTGTCGAAAGCTGTTTTCGTGTTACAGTTATCTCGGAAAACTGTTTACACGCCGTGATGCTGCCCCACAGTGGACGATGATGTTCCATGGAAAATAACCATGTGCTCAAAGTGAGGTTATGGACATTGTACCGCCAGTTTGGGCTGCAGAATCCCGTTCTTGTGCTACAGCGGCTTCTGGACAACGATTACATGCTACTCTGCAGTCCCACCGTGGCCGGTGATGAGCTCTGGACGATGACGTGTTGAAATTTTATGGCGAAACAATGTGACTTCGTCACAATACAAAATTAATAATACAACATATTATTGGCAATATATATATATAGTATAGTGGCTGTCTAAATATATAATATAAATAATAAAGTGTCATATTATATTATAAATCCCCAATGTAGAAGCTATCGCTATTTTTACAAAAAGGGCCACGGTTTCCATCTGTACAACATTACATTATCAATTGCATATTATATACCTAAATGAATCAGTTTAGTTTTTAAATTATACGCTTTTTTATGAATAACGTGTAATTTAAGTAAGCTTGCTCGCCACGACAAGGCACTGATTCCAGAGCAAGAACATGCACTAATTACAATTTACAAAGTTACATTCTAATATAATCCACCACCATCTGCAGCCGATTTTTCGGTAGCGAAATACCGCAATCAACCTCAAATTTCGTAGTTTCAAATATATTCCAGAGCAAAAACATGCATTAACTACAATTTACAAAGTTACATTCTAATATTATCCATTACCATCTGCAGCCGATTTTTCGGTAGCGAAATACCGCAATCAACCTCAAATTTCGTAGTTTCAAATATATTCCAGAGCAAAAACATGCATTAACTACAATTTACAAAGTTACATTCTAATATTATCCACCACCATCTGCAGCCGATTTTTCGGTAGCGAAATACCGCAATCAACCTCAAATTTCGTAGTTTCAAATATATTACAGAGCAAAAACATGCATTAACTACAATTTACAAAGTTACATTTTAATATTATCCACTACCATCTGCAGCCGATTTTTCGGTAGCGAAATACCGCAATCAACCTCAAATTTCGTAGTTTCAAATAAGAAGACATGAACAATTACAATTTTTTTTTCAACGAGAAAATTATTGTTGACATCGTGGGCATATGAAAATTTTAAGTAGTTTATCAAAATGTGAAAGATTTACACAACTAGCATGATAATAATCGCGACAAATTTGGCAAAATATTTGTTTTTCATTACTAGGTTGTTTACATTTATGTTGCAAAGAACAATGTGAGCAAGTTGCTTTAAATAAATTTTTGCTTATGTTACTACAATAAGCAACAGTAGACTTTTGATCATTTGGACAACCAACTATTACCGGTAACGAAACCAAAAGATTACTGATATTTCTTTGAATAGTATTATCTTCAATAACATCATTGTAATTTTGTACAATACTATAACGATTAATTTTATTACCGTATATTTGAATTTGTTGCAAAATCCAAAACCGTGCATCTGTTACATCATCATCTGTAAAGTGAAATTGTGTTGATGAGCAAATGATGTAAGCCCAAATACAAACATGTACCCCACAATTTCCACTTACACTATTTTGACGCGGGATATCTTTACATTGATATACTATCCAATCAGAAAAATCAATATTCCTTTGGAATGATCTCTGATAGTGATAAGCTATGAAACTCTGTATACGTGTTATATGACTGGATTTTGGAACATTATATAAAGAATCAATGTACAAAATTATTTCGTGTTTAAAAACTACCAGATATAGAGCCCAATGGTTATCACCGATATGAACGGGTAATACCCATATGTCCGCAAGCATGACATCTTTCTTGGTTGCCTAATTGTTCAATGTATATAAATTATTATTTGAAAACAATTTGGTTATAACAAAAGTATCAAACGCAGCAACTTTCATATGATGAGTCTCAGCAATTTTTTCTTGAATTAATAAAAATGCATTTATAATGGTATCATCCAACCATTCCGTCGGTTTTAAGGTAGATATATTATTTTCATTTATAATATGGCCACTTATAATATATCGCACTTTATCCGTTGGAAAAATTGTATTTATACCCGACCAAGGTTTCTCAAATTTTGGAGTTACATCAGTATTACTACTACCAGGCAAATTAAAATTTAACTTTTTTACAACTGTATGTTTTTTAGTATTATGAATGTTTTCGTCTTTAAGAATCGGAGAAAAAATTTTAAAATAACTCGCGATTTTTTTATCCTGACAAGATTGAATATTATCTGCTGGTGTACTATAAAATTTCATTTTTTTTGGTGAAGGAGAATTTTCGAAAACTAATTTACGTTTTTTAATATTATCTGGTGAAGCGTGTACCTGAGAATCCTTCGTCTCATTATTTATAGGTCGTTTTAATTCTATAAAATGTTTATTTTTGAAAACAGGACTTTCCTTCTTTCTCCACGTTTCTACTGAATTTGTTATATTTAAAGAGTCATTAAAATTTTGAATATTATCGTTATTTGGTTTTCTCTTTTTAGCTGCAGTAAAGAGGGAAATGATTTTTCCTCTTTTTACATGCAGTGAGAGAGAAAATGTAGTTATTAATCCGACCTTTCAATAATGATTCATTTTTTCTAATAAACCTAGGTGCTTGCCTACGTAATTTACCTTTAAAAGTATCTTTTTTCACAATTTTGAACCAATTTTCAACTACTGAATTACTGTCCCGTTTAATGCCAAATTTTTTCATTATTATACAACCCGAAACAATAGGGTAAAACGCTAAAATATTTTTTAAAATTATATTTAAAATGTTCGGTGAGAAATAGATATTTTTTTGTAACGTTACGTCTGCTTTACATTCATTTAATGCAATATGCATCACATTTTCGAAATACTGGAAGAAGGGAGACATCTTTCTTAAAGGATATTTCCCTTGAAATTTATAATTAAATGAAATGCTAGATTGTGTGGTGCATTTCGGAATACTCTGAACTAACGTTAATATGTCATTAAAATTTTTAAATGTATATTCAGAACCCAAAACTTTGACGACATGTTTCCAGTATTCTGTTATTTTGTCCAAATCAGAACTATTTAAAATTCGCGCAACAATAAATTTTGATAAACATTTAATTTTGTTATTTGTAGTAAGTTTACTTGAAGTATTTATGAAATTCTTAAAACAATGTGATGCACATACATGTAAAATTACTAAATAATCTATATTATTACCCTTTGGATCAAGGCAATAATTCCACATTTTTATTAAATATTGTAATAAATCCATATCATTAAATGATTTTAATGTGGATTGTATTAAAACTAAACTGAAATCTGTTTCTACTTTTTTAATTACAGGATTAACTGATCTCCGAATTGACTTTAGGCTAGCCACAAATGTAGTCAAAAAATTAGATATGCTCGGAATATCATGTTGTGACGTTATGTACTCTGCAATAGGAACTGGAGACTTTTCACCGCCGGGCAATATTAGGGCATAATAATAAATTTTTTTGGTGATCCAAGGGGGCCTTGCAACGATGCTTCCCGTGGCATCCAAATAGCAAAAAATCTCTTTATTTTTCAGTTTTAATAAAAACTTAATCTGTTCCTCCGTATACAAAATAACACTAAATGGCTCATACTGTAAACTTTGTATGTAACCTTCTACTTTTTTACCTGGCCAATTTCTGTTAAATAATTCTTTTAATTTGATTAAATGTTTAAATAAATCAGTATCCAAATCTAATGACTTTATATTTTCACTTTCAATTTTTCTTAAAATTGTAGACGGAGGAAAATTATTTAAATTACCTTCTTCTAACGATGATTTTGCTGAATCATTACTTAAATGTTTTAGCATAACCACACTTGGATTTTCTAGAAGAAGTTCATTTCCTAATTCTGCTCTTCGATACCCTTTGTAGAAACGTCGGTGCTGTTCACCATCTTCATGGTGAATTTCCCCCTTTTGTACAACATTAATTGTAACATCATTGTTGCCGAAAACTTCATTTGTTGAAATGAAATCGTACTTAACACAATTCGTATATTTGCAAATTGCATGGCATCTAAAAGTTACATCACGAGTTGTTTTATTACATTTATGTGTTTTAATTGATAATACACATTTATTATTGAAAGAAGAAAAATATTCATTAAAAAGATCGGTCCAACAAATTTTCATTCAAAACGGTAATAAAATTTGGAACGAATTAGTCATCGGAGAAAAGTCGTTCTATTGGTTGGTTTGTTCAAATTATCGCCATCCGACCAATAGAAAGACTTGTCTCTGTCCACAAGTTACTATAAAATTGCTATCTTCATGTTAAAATTACATCTTTATATAATGATAATTATTTGTATAAATATATTTTAAATAACTCATTTTCACAACATTTCTACAAGGTATATTTATTTATGTGTTCAAGTTTTTTTTATATAATACCCCAAAAAAGTTGGGTCCTAGCCCTCTGGCGGAGAGGCTGCAAGCGCATTATTTATAAAAACAAATGTTTTATCAATCAAGTTATTAATTCGAAATAAAAAATAAATAGTCGAATATAATATAATGTCTCGCATCACGGTGTAAACATAAAAAGTAGTAAATAATATTAAAATTTTAAAAATTACCAATAAAATGTTAGTTCTATTTGATTTTCCCCATACATGCAAGAAAACATTTAAATATATCTCTGTTCTGATTCGCTAATAGAAATTTAAATACAACCAATAAAATTTAATGAAACTAAAAACGTTAGGTTTGATAATGAAAGTGGCTCCACATTTAAATCACATTCCGTTGTTAACAATGGCAAGTGTAAGTACAGTTACTACTTCATTTTTTTTATTCTGATATGAAGAGGTGTAATACCGTAAGTATTTTTTAACGTGAAACATTGGGTTTGTCATATCTATGGTTACGATACGACTTGACATTTGATTGACAGCAATGTATTTGCCCGTTCCATTTAAAATGAAACATAGGGAACGAATTTGACATTTGATAAGACGTCAATAGAGGTTAATTTTGTTTAAATAATTATACCTGCATTCTAAATTAAAATTAGTTATAGAAAAAATAAAGTGTGCACCTTGTGCCCGAGTGGTTTTCTGACTCGGCTAAATTTCTTACATTATTTAAATATAATACTTCTGTCAAATTCATTCCTCATGTGTCATTTTAAATGAGACAGACATTGCTGTCAATCAAATGACAAAATGTCATTAGAGGTTAATTTTGTTTAAATAATTATACCAGCATTCTGAATAAAATTTAGATGTAGAAAAAAACTCCTGCCCGAAATATGCTTAGTGCTCTCGAGTGATTTTCTGACTCCGCTAAATTTCTTACAATATTAAAATATAAAACTTCTGTCAAATTCGTTCCGTATGTTTCATTTTAAATGGAACGGGCAAATACATTGCTGTCAATCAAATATCAAGTCGTAACCATGGAAATGACAAACCCAATGTTTCACGTTAAAAATACACACGGTATAAAGCAATTAATAAAATTTACAAGTTAAAAATGTTATTTTATATTAAATTACATTATAAATTTAACTTACAAAACGTTGTGCATCTATAAATATTTCCTTTTTTAAAATATGGATAAATGGTAGTTGAAATACGTTATGATTTTCATTTTTTGTAGATTTTGTTTGATCATTAGTTGCTGGGGGACAGTAACTTTGTGAGATTTCTGACGCGGGAGAAGAATATAATACCCGAGATAAATGGTATAACTAATTAAATAATCTTTTCACATTGTCATTTTAATTATTTCTTATAATTCTACATAACTACTGCAACAAAATTGACATTTGTGTGAGTGGGCAAGATATTCATGCTCTTAATCAGAGAGTACAGAGTACAGTGAACCACGTCCATTCACACAAATGTCGTCGTCATGATAGGGACGAATGATGTTAAGAAAGTAAATTTTACAGTAATATTTTAATTCAAACATATTTATTCTCTTATATTTTCAGAAAATGAACGCCCGAAGTTATAAATTGCAGTGGCGGTGTTTAATAAAACATCTGAAACAGAATGGAGCCGGAAAAATAGTAGTACTAACTTTACTTCCAATGCCCCGGTTTCCAAAAACATCTCCGCAGCACCAAATCTGGGAGAAGTTCCAGGGTGCCATTAGAAAATTACAAGGTTCGTATTAGTTACTCTCATGTGAAATTTTTTATATTTTATTTAACTAATTTTTTCAGGGGTAACTATTTTGGATATTGTGCCGCTTTTCCAAAACCAAGACGGCTCAATTAAAGTAGAATTATATGAAAGGTATTGTATTAAAACTATATGTATATTGCCAGTTTTTCAAGTATTCTAATTATTACTCGGTTTTAGATGGCTAAAGGGCAGGCCAGATTTTAGTCATATCAACAAGACTGGCCAGCAGGTCTTGAAAGAATTCTTGGCCATGAATCTGCCACCCAGTAAGATTTCGTTATTAAATATACAGGTGTTTCCTTTAAAACAACCAGTGCTTTTATGGGCGAACTAATGACTTTAGAGAAAAATGAAATATACAAAAAATGATCGAGAAAAAGGGGTAAATTTGTTAGTAATAACAAACCAAAAATTCAAATTGTAATTTTCAAACGGCAGAAAAAAAAAACATTTATTTAAATGGTACCCTACATAATTTTTTAGTCCATAGACAGAGACTTTTTTTCTGATTTCAGAAATATCAATATTGTATAGGGTTATACGAGTATAACAATTATTTCGAGAAATATGGTAATAAAAATTAGATATAATTTTACAATATTAAAATAGACTATGCAATACAACAAGGTACTGATACGATTGTTGCCTAATACACTAGTAGTAAAGTCTTTTTATCACATGATTTCTAATTTTTAATACCATTTTTCTGGAAATAATTGTTTTACAATCCTATACAAGATTTATATCGTTGATATCACTATCTAATGCATTAAAATATTATATAGCGCACCATTTAAAAAAAATTACTTTTGTTCTGAATTTTAAAAACCACTAGTTAAATTTTCGGTTTATTACTGATGATGACTTATTCTTCAACATTTTTTGTAGATAACATTTTTCTCTGAAGCCATTAGTTCGCTCAAAGAAGGTTTTTTAAAGGATACAGCCTGTACAATATATATACTGGTATATTCAGGACGTTGATTTAATTGAACGTATTTTGTTTCAGCAATATAAAGCCCTATACATATACACATACATTCATAACACAGTTACACAAACAATATACACATGGGAAGTAAGGAGCTATGCCGCTGATCTCTATAACAGAAAGAGTTCACTGAGCTATGCTCAAATGTCATCCTCACCTTCAAGTTGGTACTTCCTGTTTTTACTAACGAGGCTCTGGCGACCGGATTGTTCCGTAAAAATGAACATATACACTAATTCAAATACATATTACAATATCAAGATTTAAAACCAAAATTGCTACTAGTACTAGGTGCCTTTAAATCCATTCGTACAATTCTGGTAATATTAACTGAGATAAATGATTCTACAACGGAGCGATGAGGTATTTCGGAACATATTTTATATAAGAATGTAATAGTAGATTATATGGGCCATCCAGTGAATCAAGCGGTTTACGTCATAAATACAATATCACTAGAAACAATGACGTCATATGTTAAAAAGTTTACATGAGCATGTAAAACGGATTAAAATATGATCTGTGGGTTGTCTTCATAAATCCAAATCTTTCTTAAAAAGGTAACAAGTCTGGTATAATTTTTTTTTCCAGCGAAATCCAATTTCATTTAATATATTCTGGACGATACTGCTTACGCAGTTATAAATACTTCATTCTTGTAGTATATGCAACAAACTATTTAGTATTATATAAGATCCTTAAAAAAATACAGAATACTGCATTACCATACAATTTCTCACATTGCGTATAGCGTTTGCCACACGTTGTACATATAGATTTAATTTTCAAATTATTACTGACAAATAGAACGAAATATTACCTCAATATTACAATTCAGTGAAAGTAAGAGCCCACCAATCTATTTTTCATTTTCAAAGTAAGTCAATAAATTAACTACAAGCTCTTGAATTTGACATGACAGAGCATTTGACATTTTATCAATGAACAGCGAAACCAAAAACAAAATGAAATCACAATACAGGTTGAAAAGTATAATATAGACATATAATATTTAGTAATATTCATGTTCAGAATTACCAATATTAAAAAAATATAATCAAACGTCATTTTGCAAAAATTTACAAAATTTTACTTAATAATAATGTATCCAAATATAATTATTTCTATTAAAGATGTCAAATACATAATAATAATAAGAAAACCAATAAAATACCGTTAATAAAATATATTTTAAAAAATAAAGAAAATATCAAAAATCCCTAAACGATGACGTAAACCGCTTGATTCGCTGGATAGCCTATACTTTAGTTTAACTTGTTTTCGTAGACATATATTTATATATATATATATATATATATATATATATATATATATATATATATATATATATATATATATATATAAATATGTTGTGGGTTTTTATATTGGTTCGTACATTGTAGTTAATGCATGTTCTTGCTCTGGAATATATTTGAAACTACGAAATTTGAGGTTGATTGCGGTATTTCGCTACCGAAAAATCGGCTGCAGATGGTAGTGGATAATATTAGAATGTAACTTTGTAAATTGTAATTAGTGCATGTTCTTGCTCTGGAATCAGTGCCTTGTCGTGGCGAGCAAGCTTACTTAAATTACACGTTATTCATAAAAAAGCGTATAATTTAAAAACTAAACTGATTCATCTAGGTATATAATATGCAATTGATAATGTAATGTTGTACAGATGGAAACCGTGGCCCTTTTTGTAAAAATAGCGATAGCTTCTACATTGGGGATTTATAATATGACACTTTATTATTTATATTATATATTTAGACAGCCACTATACTATATATATATATATATATATATATATATATATATATATATATATATATATATATATATATATATTGCCAATAATATGTTGTATTATTAATTATGTATGTAATATTGAATAAATAACTACGAACTTATACAAATAAGTATCTATTTTTTATTTAACTTTTCCAGATATATATATATATATATATATATATATATATATATATATATATATAATATATATATATATATATATATATATATATATATATATATATAATATATATATATATATATATATATATATATATATATATATATTTTAATTAAGTATTATATTTTTCTCTCTTTCTATGCAAACATTAAATATTTATCATTAAAAAAAAAAATGTTTTAATAGTTACCTATACAGGGTGTTTCATAATATATGCGCAGGACTTCAGGATGTGATAGCTCATCAAAAAATATGAAAAAAGTACTCTTGGTCATAAGCTCTAAAGTTGACCGTTTTCGAGAAAAATCAACTTTTATGTTGAAAACATGGTCAATTTTTTGAAATATTTTTTTTTTTACTAATTAAACAAAATTTATTCAAACGTTAGAAGAAGTAACAAAACCAAACGTTAACTTCATAATTGCAAAATTTGAATGCGTTGAAACAAGTTATGGTGTGGTATTCGGCGATCAGGATGTCTTTTTTGATACAACCGCCTTGCTTCTGCCGAATTACCGCTCGCCATTCCGTAAAGGTAATGCATTTCGCACATTTCAGCGTTTGTGTAATTCATTTTTAATTTTGTAACACAAATTTACTTTTTGTAAGTACAAACAAATTGTTATTTCGACAGGAGGTAGCTTTTGATTTAAAATTTAAAGCCTACTTGATAAAAAGAAAACTAACGGCGGACATTCCCAACAATTTATTTAACTGAGTATGATTTGTTATTGTTTTTTTTTTATTTTGCAATTATGAAGTTAACGTTTGGTTTTGTTACTTGTTCTAACGTTTGAATAAATTTTGTTTAATTAGTAAAAAAATAATTATTTCAAAAAATTTACCATGTTTTTCAACATAAAAGTTGATTTTTCTCGAAAACGGTCAACTTTAGAGCTTATGACCAAGAGTACTTTTTTCATATTTTTTGATGAGCTATCACATCCTGAAGTCCTGCGCATATATTATGAAACACCCTGTATACTAATTATATTGCAAGTTTTATTTTGTTAAATTATCTCTTTAATTCTCAAATTATTTAGTTATCAGTTGTGTTTTAAGAGTTATAATAGTAATACATTCAAATATTTTAAATAACTATTTAGACCGCGCTTACATCATGATGGTTTAGTATTGTGTTAATTTGAATACCGCCATTTTTGTATCACCATATAAGTTGCGCGCGCATACCAGTCTCACCGTATTAGAAAAATAAAATAACTTACGGAAATTGAAAATAAGAATTCTAGTTTATTTGTAATCTGGTAATAGTGTAATATTATTTTAAAACAGAAACAATAATTGTAGTTATTTTCAATAAAAATCAATTAATGTTTTAAAATGAATATTAAATTGTATTTGACATGCATAGTAATATTAACTTTGTTAAGTTCGCACATGACATTATATTTTGACTGTTTGGAGCCAGGTTTGATTTGTTTTTATTAATGACAAAAATATACAGATCAGTAGAAAAAAATAGTTTTCCATCAAACGAACTTGAAAATCCCTTCTTACAACGGATGATTGAGTAGAAAAGGTCTCTTCAATCGATTCTACAGTTCCAATCTCATAAATAACAGCAGTCAGTTTAGATATAGCAGATTAAAAGGTATATTATTTAAACATTCAAAATAAATTAGTTAATTAATTACCAATTTAACATACAGTACATTATTAACAATATATTGTCATTGCAGAGCACAAAATGGGTGGAATAATAATCTTTTGACGTTGAAGTTTTACAATAGTTACAAAAGAAAAACATACATAATATTGTTAAACAGAAAACAAAAAGGTAAAGCTATTTCTAATTGTTTTAAGTTATTTTTTAATATCTGTGTTTTAATTCGTAAGTGGTTTTGATGTGTTCCTTCAGAAGGAGTTGCCAAAATATGGGCAACAGTGGAAAAAATAATAATTAAGAAGAATGTTAACAATGACAAAACGGGAGGATATCAATAGAAACACTGTAATTAATTGCACTTTGACAAAGTTTTTAATGAAAAACGTATTTCCATCCCATAACAGCCACATGTACGACACAGCTATGGGAGAAGAGCTTCCCATCAAAAGATTAATATAAAATATATTCCAAAATTGGATCTAGGTTTTCCATGACAACAAAATAAATAATTGTTTTGTATTTTCTTATGAAATGTTACAATATTTTGTACTCATCTTATATCATTCATTATTAATAAACTGGGTTTATATTATATGGTAGTTATTTAATTGTTGGTCACACAGCATTTACAATAATTAATATTAGTATAAAATATAATATAATATATTTTTATAATTGTAAAATAAGATTCTATAGCATTGGCAAGGAGTATACAAAGCTTACTAAAGGTGTATTAATTATAAAGAATGACCAAATCTGGTATTGTTAAAATTAATACCTAATAGATATTTACACACCAAGTGAGCTAAGGTAATGTTTATTCATGAGACGAAAGTTTAGTTAATTTCTTCGAGTGAATAAACATTCTTAGCTCACGTGGTTCGTACAATATTTTATTCAATTTTAACGAAATAATAATAAAAATCATTATAATATTTAATTTTGGCAAAATAAAAAACTGATCAGTTAGCATAGGCTGAGCATGACAATCGTCGCTGATAGACGTCAAGTCATATATTTAAAATGCTTTATTGTCTGTCATTTGTGCCGTGAAAACTAATGAAAATGGACGATAATGTCTGATAAATACTATGGGGAGTGTTATTTTCGTACCTGATGTTATTTGAAATGCATTATTTGTTGCAGAGTGAGTTAAAGTTTTGCGAGAGTGATTTAAAATTTTTTAATTCACTTCTTGTGAATAAAGTGTTACATATAGTTGTTGCTATGGAGTTAGTAGGGACAGTTTAAAACGTCAAAATTGAATAATAAATAATTTTATAAGAAAATCAAAATATACTTTAGATCATGATTATTTTTGTTATTATATTTCTTAATTTACTATATTATATACTTTTAATTTATAATAATTCGTAACCGATAGATTTATATAAGAGATATTTGAAAAATATATGTATTTACAAACTTAAACTTGGTAATATTGCCGCATTTTGAAAGCTAAACTTACACTCTGTAAATTTAGATCCTGTGGGATTTGTTTTGTCGGAATAGAACTAAATTATTATTTTTTCTGTAAATATAATATATTCATATATCCAAACATGCTACTCGTAACTTCATTTAATGTTATGAAGAGAAATGATTATTATAATTTAATTTGTACTTTCCTTCAGAATATTTCCCGTGTGTAAATCGAACTTTTTCTCTCAATTACAAGACAGCCAACATTTTATGAATTTTTTACCCGCCCCTTACGGGGGGCGCTATATTAAAATATATATTTAATACTTTGTTATAACACATACTATTTATTTATAATAATTTTAAAGCGGCACGCGAACTTATATAGGAGTTATCTAAAAATATATGCACATAGGATAGGTAACGCAAACTTTATGAATTATTTACCAGCCCCTTACGGGGGGTGCATATATATTATGATACATATTTAATACTTTGCTATAACACACACTATTTATTTATAATAATTTCAAAGCGGCACGCGGACTTATTTAGGAGATATTTGAGATTACACACATGAACCAACACAAATTTTATAATTTTTTACCCGCCCCTTACGGGGGGCGCTAAATTAAGATGTCTGATAAATATTTTGTTGTAAAACATACTATTTATTTATAATAATTTCAAAGCGGCACGCGGACTTATTTAAGAGATATTTGAGATTACACATAGGAAGGGCTACACAATTTTTATGATTTTTTTTTCGTACCCTCATACGGGGGGCGCTATATTAAGATATATGTTATATACTTTGTTATAACACACACGATTTATTTATAATAATTTCAAAGCGGCACGCGGACTTATTTAAGAGATATTTGAGATTAGACATAGACGGACTACACAATTTTTATGATTTTTTTTCGTACCCTCCTACGGGGGGCGCTGTATTATGATATATGTTAAATACTTTGTTATAACACACACAATTTATTTATAATAATTTCAAAGCGGCACGCGGACTTATTTAAGAGATATTTGAGATTACACATAGGACGGACTACACAATTTTTATGATTTTTTTTCGTACCCTCCTACGGGGGGCGCTATATTAAGATATATGTTAAATACTTTGTTATAACACACACGATTTATTTATAATAATTTCAGAGCGGCACGCGGACTTATTTAGGAGATATTTGAGATTACACATAGGACGGACTACACAATTTTTATGATTTTTTTTCGTACCCTCCTACGGGGGGCGCTATATTAAGATATATGTTAAATACTTTGTTATAACACACACAATTTATTTATAATAATTTCAAAGCGGTACGCGGTCTTATATAGGCGATATCTAAAAATATATGCACATAGGATAGGTAACGTAAATTTTATGAATTTTTTACCAGCCTCCTTAGGGGGTGTGCTATATTATGATATAATAATAATAATGTATTTATTTGTTTTGAGGTTCTAATGACCTATACAAATTTCATTACATCTATGTTACACGCTATACATATATACAATTTATTTACAGAGAAATTTTTAGTGCCCTCTGTTGACACCCTCGTTACATGCAGAGTGGATTATAGTGACCTCTGCTGCTACTCGGACTCGTCTGTGTGTGTGTCGGTTTTTTTATTAAAAATCTGACTCGTGCGGGACTCGATCTCTAGCCCACACGAGCAACCTTGTATTGCCAGGTGAGAACTCTGACCGCACGACCACAGACGACCGTCTATATTATGATATATATTTAATACTTTGTTATAACACACACTATTTATTTATAATAATTACAAAGCGGCACGCGGACTTATTTAGGATATATTTGAGATTACACATATATGAACCAACACAAATTTTATGAATTTTTTACCCGTCCCCTACGGGTGGCGCTATATTAAGATATATGTCAAATACTTTGGTGTAACACATACTATTTATTTACAATAATTTCAAAGCGGCACGCGGATTTATTTAGGACATATTTAAGATTACACATATATGAACCAGCACAAACTTTATGAATTTTTAACCAGCCCCCTACGGGTGGCGCTATATTAAGATATATGTTAAATACTTTGTTGTAACACACACTATTTATTTATAATAATTTCAAAGCGGCACGCGGACTTATTTAAGAGATATTTGAGATTACACATAGGAAGGGCTACACAATTTTTATGATTTTTTTTTCGTACCCTCATACGGGGGGCGCTATATTAAGATATATGTTATATACTTTGTTATAACACACACGATTTATTTATAATAATTTCAAAGCGGCACGCGGACTTATTTAAGAGATATTTGAGATTAGACATAGGACGGACTACACAATTTTTATGATTTTTTTTCGTACCCTCCTACGGGGGGCGCTGTATTATGATATATGTTAAATACTTTGTTATAACACACACAATTTATTTATAATAATTTCAAAGCGGCACGCGGATTTATTTAAGAGATATTTGAGATTACACATAGGACGGACTACACAATTTTTATGATTTTTTTTTCGTACCCTCATACGGGGGGCGCTATATTAAGATATATGTTATATACTTTGTTATAACACACACGATTTATTTATAATAATTTCAAAGCGGCACGCGAACTTATTTAGGAGATATTTGAGATTACACACAGGAAGGACTACACAATTTTTATGATTTTTTTTCGTACCCTCCTACAGGGGGCGCTATATTAAGATATATGTTAAATACTTTGTTATAACACACGATTTATTTATAATAATTTCAAAGCGGCACGCGAACTTATTTAAGAGATATTTGAGATTACACATAGGACGGACTACACAATTTTTATGATTTTTTTTCGTACCCTCCTGCGGGGGGCGCTATATTAAGATATATGTTAAATACTTTGTTGTAACACACACTATTTATTTATAATAATTTCAAAGCGGCACGCGGACTTATTTAAGAGATATTTGAGATACACATAGGACGGACTACACAATTTTTATGATTTTTTTTCGTACCCTCCTACGGGGGGCGCTATATTAATATATATGTTAAATACTTTGTTGTAACACACTATTTATTTATAATAATTTCAAAGCGGCACGCGGGCTTATTTAGGAGATATTTGAGATTACACACCGGACGGACTACACAATTTTTATGATTTTTTTTCGTACCCTCCTACGGGGGGCGCTATATTAATATATATGTCAAATACTTTGTTGTAACACACACTATTTCTTTATAATAATTTCAAAGCGGCACGCGGACTTATTTAGAAAATATTTGAGATTACACTTAGGAAGGACTACACAATTTTTATGATTTTTTTTCGTACCCTCCTACGGGGGGTGCTATATTATGATATATATTTAATACTTTGTTATAACACACACTATTTATTTATAATAATTTCAAAGCTGCACGCGGACTTATTTAGGAGATATTTGAGATTACACATATATGAACCAACACAAATTTTATGAATTTTTTACCCGTCCCCTACGGGTGGCGCTATATTAAGATATATGTCAAATACTTTGTTGTAACACATACTATTTATTTTGAATAATTTCAAAGCGGCACGCGGACTTATTTAGGACATATTTAAGATTACACATATATGAACCAGCACAAACTTTATGAATTTTTAACCAGCCCCCTACGGGTGGCGCTATATTAAGATATATGTTAAATACTTTGTTGTAACACACACTATTTATTTATAATAATTTTAAAGCGGCACGCGAACTTATATAGGAGATATCTAAAAATATATACACATAGGATAGGTAACGCAAACTTTATTAATTTTTTACACATCCCCTACGGGTGGTGGTATTACAAAATATATATTAATATATTTGTTATAATACATACAATTTATTTATAATAATTTTAAAGCGACACTCTTACGATATATAGCGAATAAATACATTTGTTTATTAATTGCAGCCATAACCTATAAAATTTAAGAGGTTAGTATCATCAACATTAATATATTCATCACTTACCAGCGTCTGATAATTTTTATATGTATTATTTTTATTAATGCTTTGTTTTAATGTGCATTTTATTATCATTTATTCGTTAATTTCTTTAATAATTATTCCTGGTATATCTCTGTGGCCATGGCAATGCATTGGGTATGGTTTGTTCACAATAGGTTATGCTGGAGAAGTGGCCGCTAGAATCACTCTGGTCAACGCCTGTGCCTGAGTACCAGTGGTGTGTTGTGCGCCCGGCAAATATGCGCACACCTTTGAAGAGGCGTACCAAAATTTGCCTAAATTTTTCTAAAAGTTTTTCATCTATTCATAAATTAAGAAAAGCCTTCAACACTCGAATATTCAAAACCAGAATATACATGCACAGAATCATTGAAATCCGGAATATTCAAGAACCGAATCGTGCATCGCCAGAAAGCGCTTTGCCCAAATGATTCAAAAACCGAGTATTTTGTGCACCGTTTGAGTTTCTATGAATTAGGGAGAATAAAAAGTATCATTCACAACCAATTTCACTTTAAAAAATTTGTAGTTTGCATATAGGATATATGAGGTGATTTTTGGCGATACACTGGTTCAAAAACTGTTTAACCCGGTTCAAACCATTACATTTTAGCGTTGCAACGGTGACGTCACTGACGCAAGCGGTTAAACCGTGTTCAAACCGTTTTGTCAGCCGGTTCAAAACAGTTTGTTTTTAGGTTAATATTATTTAAGGTACCAAAATGATCATTAATAAACCGAATAAACTAGTAAATGTTGAAATGGAAAATAATTTGCCGTTAAATACAAATAAAATAAAAATAAAACATACTTACTCTGATGTTACTATTACAGGAGTTCATTTTAATTTTTAAGGTTAAAAACTTAAAATGACAAATGTCCGTGGTTCAAAACATTTCATTTTAGCGTAGTACGGACTTATGACGTCATTTATGCAACTGGTTCAAAATTGGTGACGTTTCGGTTCAAACCGTTTTTGAACCAGTGTATGGCCAAAAAACAGCTATGTATAAGCATTAACAATCAATTTGAATTTGAAAAATTTGAAGTTTGCAAGCTCCAAACTTGAAATTGAAATTACTATCTTGTGTCCTTGTTTAAGCTAGTTGGTCATGGTTGTACGTTATTAGTTTATCTCGCGAGCCATGGTACTTGTCATTAGTTGTTTATGTAATTGGTGATTAGGTGATAGTTATTTACAATATTAAATTTGTACATTACCTGCTCGTCCATATTTATATTAGCTGGGTATTTGACATTCTATAGCTGACATGTAAACAATCTTCTTACTATTATTCTTTAATTTTTTGGTTATGAAAGTGGTTGTGAATGCTATTAAAAATTATGTATTGCGAATGTCAAATTATTTAAATTTCCTAAATTCAAATTATTCAAAGTGGTT
Organism: Ophonus ardosiacus; assembly: GCA_943142095.1. Taxonomy (NCBI): domain Eukaryota; kingdom Metazoa; phylum Arthropoda; class Insecta; order Coleoptera; family Carabidae; genus Ophonus; species Ophonus ardosiacus. Next base: position 28,210,478 of record OW964828.1, on the reverse strand, counting down.
GTGAATGAAGCTTTTTATGCTTTTATATTTGAACAGAGTTCTCTGTCAGTAGAGAAGTGAATATTTATTTTATACTTTATGTATAATACTTTCTGTCTGCATTGGTTACATGAATAATTTTTACTTAAATTATAAGTAATTTGTAAAATAAACTCTACTGTATGTTTATTAATGATATCATTTTTGACATAGTATTGTTTTATATTTTCAATTTTCTGTCCGTATAACATAAAAAGTGTCTTTTTGCAATATGGAATTATCCTTTTCCTTTTACACTTACTAGCTTCCATGTTTATATAGTTATTACAAGACTTCCACTGTACACAACGTGCAAATGAAAACTATACACTTTATTTTAATGAATTTCTTTTTATACCAATCCCCTATTTTATAAGAATTGAATTTACCAATCCACGGTACCATAACCGAAGCCAAATCCGAAGAACCAATCAGTGACTACGGTAGCACTAAGAACAATGCAATTTCTACGTTTCCCAAAAACGGGTTACCAATCAGATATTTCGACAAATCTTCGAATTATTTAGGAGAGAGGGAGTCCTTTAGATAATGCAAATTATTGCAATTGCTAGAACTCAAAGATATGTTATATTTAGGACCGGTATTTGAACCTCCTAACAAAGTTCTTTATAAATTATTTATCTCTTTAATTAATTATTTTATTTGTAATAATTTCACGTTATGTCATTTTTTGATGCGATATTTTTATTTGTTAGGAAATTATATTTATCAGCCACTTTGTTAAGAGATTTAATATTTATTCGTGTCGTACTATATACAAATTTTATTGTATTAAAATAGTTTAATTTATTGAAATAAAAAGGCGGCTATGATAGGAATGACATTTAATGAAGAAAACAAATAGTTTTGTAAAAAAAAGAGTTATTTCTATAAGTATTTTACTGTATTCATTGTACTTATTAAAAAAAAAAAAAAACTAGAAACTTATTGTAGTCATATTTTAGAAACGTCACTGCGGGTCATAGGTATGTTATCCAACATGTATACTTACACTGAACATTACACCTGGTGGTTGGAATAGAACTAAAATGTAAATTAGGCAACCTGCTTTTGAATTTTATACAAAATATTGTAGTTTTGTTTGTTGATATAAATTTATTTTACTATTAAAATGCATGTCCACAAATTTAATGTTTAATTATCCTTTTTCATTTATACATAATAAAATTTTAATTTCAAAATAGATTTTTGTCTTCTTCATTGAAATTATTGTATCGGTTTAACAAAACACGAATTGAATTACTTATCTGAACTTATTAAAATTAAACAATGACCCATTAAAAACTTGCCTAATAGACACACAGATGTTACAATGAATAATCAGTGAATTATACAGAACCGTGATAGAATCGAAAACACATTTCAAAATATGTGAAATTCATAAATTTACGTCAAATTCAAATGTTTCCCACGCATCCTTATTTCCCATCTCAGAAAAAATACGTGAACCAATAGTTGCTTAGTAATAAAAAATGCAAGTTCTTAAAGCGACGTTCGCGACATCTATTGCCTGGAATTGAGTACTACTGGCAAAGGCCCGGCATTCGCCATTTAAGTTTCCAAAGGTTGGTTATCCACCATGTCAATCCAATTTTGTAGGCGTTACCATAAGGAAAGGCCCCGAAATAAGATTTGCGGCCTGTACTACTTTTGCGAAATGTTTTGTTCGCGTCCGGTTGCACAAAAATTAATTATTAAATTTTTCCAATTTTGTATTAATAGCAAGTCACAATTTTTACCTTCCGCTACCCTAGGTAAGGGAGGTATAGGGATCGTGCAAAAAATCACATATAGAGATTTTAGTGAATAAGCACGTTTTGATGTCCCCAGAATCCGATTTTAACATTTTTACAATGATGTCTGTGGGTGCGTGCGTTCGTGCGTGCGTTCGTGCTTGCGTGCGAGCGTGCGTGCGTGCGTGTGTGTGTGTGTGTGTGAGTGTGTGTGTATGTGTATGTGTGTGTATGTATGTGTGTGTGTACGTGTACGTGTGTGTGTGTGTATGTATGTGTGTGTGTACGTGTACGTGTGTGTGTGTGTACGTGTACGTGTGTGTGTGTGTGTGTGTATCACGTGGAGACGATTACTCAAAAACTATTAATCAGAAAATTTTGATATTTTATATACCCATTCTACACTAATATGGGAAGAGCTCATTAGTTTTTAGTGTATATCGGATAACCGGAAGTATCACTTATACAAGTTTTTAACAGTTTTTCTTGAAAAAGATACATTGAATATAATTTTTCAGCAACTTTTACCAATTATAATTAAATATAATGGTACAATGTTCAATTCTACGATAATAGCATTTAGTAAATAACTCTAAATAATTTTAAATATAAATTTATAATATAATTTATTTTCATATATCATTTTGCATATGCCTCAAACAAGAACAATATTTCAATAACAATTTTGACATATTTAAACAAATGTCACTGTCAGGAAACAATTACATTAAAATTAATAATGAAACCGTGTTAAGGAGAATGTAGTAATAATATATATATATATATATATATATATATATATATATATATATATATATATATATATATATATATATAATAAAGCAATCATTATGTTCAAATATTTTTACATTCACTTATAAAAGTTTTTACTTTACATTTAACAAATATATCATACACAACATAAATTTCACAAATATTGACAAAACTAATAGAAACATTTAACAAAAATCAAAATAGTACTCGCATCTTGACACAAAGTATTTTCAAACCCGTATTCTGGAAGACAATGAAGCATATCAATGGTACTTCTAATATTTATGTATGATTGAAAATATTTTATTTTTACAAACCTTAATTTTATTAGATTCAAATATATATATATCTTAATATATAAAACAAAGTCGGGTTAGTTACACCATTTATAACTCAAGAACGGCTGGACCGATTTTGATGATCTCTGATTTGTTGGATTCGTCTCCGCCCCGAATAGCAGAATGACTATTAGAATATCGATTTACGTAAAAAAAAAATTAGTACACTACGTTTAAGGATTTTATGCTCTTTCTAATTATAGTGGAACGCAGCCAATTAAGCGACATATCCACATAATGGAAAAGTAAAAGTACAACGTGTTCTCACCCCTGCCGCTGTATGTCAGTATATAACCAATAAAGGTTACATGTCGATTTGTTAGTTTTGTACGAGTGTTATTAATCCATACTAGGTAATATAATAAATGCAAAAGTAACTCTGTCTGTGTGTCTGTTACGTTTTCACGACTAAACGGCTGAATCAATTTGGATGAATTTTGGTATAGAGATAGATTGAACCTTGCAGAAGGACATAGGCTACCTTTTGTCGCGAAAGTAAAACTTGAAGGGGTGAAATATGGGATGAAAGTTTGTATGGAGAACCCATCATATCTTCCGCTGAACCAATTTTGATGAATTTTGGTATAGAGATAGATTGGACCTTGGAGAAGGACATAGGCTACCTTTTGTCGCGAAAATAAAACTTGAAGGGGTGAAATAGGGGATGAAAGTTTGTATGGAGAACCCATCATATCTTCCTCTGAACCAATTTTGATGAATTTTGGTATAGAGATAGATTGGACTTGGAGAAGGACTAGGCTACCTTTTGTCACTAAAATAAAACTTGAAAGGGGTGAAATAGGGGATGAAAGTTTGTATGGAGAATCCGTCATTTCTCAAGTTGGGGATATAAAAATTCTTTTTTATGCTCTTGGTAAGAAATAAAGAGTGTTTTAGCGTTTTTCAAACATCATCCCTCAAGGCGGTACAATAGGGAGTGATTTCAATTATTTTTTTTCTTTGTATCTAAGTTTTAACGTTAGTAGATTTTCGATATTTGTCGGAGAGATAGTTTACATCATATGTACCTACATAAGTAAAAGTACCCGAGACATGTTTAGAAACGGGCGCTGTTAGGTGCTGTGCGGGGATTAGGTGGGCAGTGGGCGGAGCCTGTTACATGTACGATGCGAGGCAGGTTGCCGGCTCCCTAAGCAGCGCATGTCTCCGAAGTAAATGTGAAATATTACTGGTACACGTGTAGCAATCGTTATTCTAGCTTTACCCGTGCGAAGCCGGGGCGGGTCAGCTAGTATATATATATATATATATATATATATATATATATATATATATATATATATAATATATCATAGCCGCCTTTTTATTTCAATAAATTAAACTATTTTAATACAATAAAATTTGTATATAGTACGACACGAATAAATATTAAATCTCTTAACAAAGTGGCTGAGTAAAAACTTTTATAAGTGAATGTAAAAATATTTGAACATAATGATTGCTTTATTTATACTGCATGGATTAATACCCAGCGGGAGGTTATGAGCTGGCTACATCAGATTTTTTTTTAATTCAGATATTTATTTTCCTAATTTATTGTTAAAATTAAACTGAAAATTATTCATCTCGTAAAGTATGTTTAATCAAAATCATACCTACAGCGAAATACAGAGAAATTCAAAATTAATATGAAATGAAAGATTAAACTTTAATTTAACTAGGAACGTATCAATTATTTAAAGTATCTTCATAGTAAAGTCGGAAAAAAAAAAATAGACAAAATGCAGCAAATTCAAGATTTTTCATTATTATATTATGTATTAATTAACTTAATTTTTGTCAAACATTTTCTAATCTCAACAAGAACATCAAAAAGAAAATAACACAAAATATAGCTAACATATATTATAATTTCTTGATGAAAATTTACATGGCCGTAATCATCCTGGATTATACAAATGAAATCATCTTAGAAATGTATGAACCTTGAAAACAGACCGATGCGAAGAAGGATTAAGTATTTATATAATGGGAATTTACTTTTCGCGGTATATTATTAAGTACTTCTGGACGATTTGCTTAGTCAAAAGAATCTATTTTGCGGTAATTACATATAATCATCCCTGATTATACGATAAGTTACTAGTAGCTACTCAGAAATTTCATAACTACAATAGTATTTATAATAAGATCTCTTTACTCAATTTGTTACTAATGATAATTCGAGAAAGGTTGGCAGAGTAGGAAGTTGTTTACCAGTAGGTAAATTATAAAGGTAACCAAAATTGATTATGTACATAATACACTTAAAAATGCAGAAAACCTGTCGAATTCGCTAAATAGTATGATTATAATAATTAGTAGTGTAAAAATAATGGTCTCTACTTTTTACTTATTTATTCTTAAGTAAACACAAATACTGATATACCTAGCAATAATAAAAATTGTGATATTTTAGTTTAAATTTTTTCAGATTAATGATATTCATAAATTACTAGATGTGCCAAAAATTCATGAAATCGCAAGGAATCACAAAATCTTTCCAATGGATGCATTGCATAGTAACAGCCCGATGACGTCATATTAATTCTGTCATCTAGCGGTATTTTTGTAAAGCTTTGTAGAGATGATGCTCCGTTGCCACATAATTGAGATATAATTAAATCGGATTGTATTAATTAAAAATTATTCTAATAATGCCAAAACAAATAAATTATTGCAATTTTGAAATTAAAAATGAAATATCCAATAAAGAAAAATTAATTTTATGTCAAAATTAAGTTTTAAACAAAAGTAAAATTTAATAATAAACGCAACTGGCAACAATGGATTATCTGTCATGTAATGAATGTGCTTAGTTTGCGAAGCATTGTTGAAATGTTATAAGTTCAAAATATATCAAAAATATGGAACAAATAGCAGTAAAATGTATTAAGAAACACAAATTATATCGAAAATATTGTTCCGTAGCTTCTTGTAATGCGTCATCGCAATTATTATCGTATCATAGATTTCCGAGGAACCCAGAAATGAGAAAAAAGTGGTTAATTTCATTGAAAATTAATAAAGAAGAAAAGCAATTCGCATTTGTCTGTTGCAAACATTTTAAGGAATCTGAATTCATACTAAGCTTTTTGAATTTAAAACTGATAACTTTTTCATTTCATCATCTCTATGCGCAGAAAATCAACTGCGCATTGAAAACATCTCACATTTTACTATCTCTCTCACTTTGTGCAATGCATCCATTATCTGCTACCCCACCACAATTTCGAAGGGCGGAGTTACAAACAAGATTTGTAAATACCGATATTAACGCCATCTATTCGGCCAAAGCTTTAACTAACAGATGTTTCATTTCTACTCAAAATATGTAACAAATACATAATTTCAAAATACATTATTACAAAATAATGGTAAATTAAAGTCTCTTTTTCATCATGCATGAAATTTACATTTAAATTCATACTTGCAGTGGTAAATAAACGCAATGAAAAAACTTGAATTTGTTACGTTTTGTCTATTTTTTTCTGACTTTACTATAAAGAAATTAAAATAATTGATGCGTTACTACTTAAAGTGTTGTTTTATCTTTCATTTCATATTAATTTTGAGTTTGTTTGCATTGCAGTGTAGATACGATTTTGATATAAAGAAAGCATACTTGCGAGATGAACAATTTTCAGTTTAATTTTAACAAACTAGGAAAAAAAAAAATACAAAATACTATGCGTAACTTTGTTAAGAATCGCTAGCACTATCTGAATTAAAAAAAAAATGTACCTACAATGTATAGTAAGTGAGAAAATCTTGCCAAAAAACTGCGATTTTTCGTTTTTTGTTGAGAATAGCTACATTACAGCTTTATGTTTTCGTTGGTTAGCGATGGTTCTGCTGATACGCTTTCAGGCAATGCACGATTCGAATTATTCTGTGTATGCATATTCTGCTTTTGAATATTCTGGTTTTTAATATTTTAGTTTTGAATATTCGGGCGTTGAGTATGCACCCCATAAATTAAATATTTGGTAGTTATATAAATATTCTAATTTATAAGAAAAATACTAAATAAACTGACAGTGGCGTAGGAACCGTCGGGGCAATGGAAGAGGGGGGGGAAAGTGTTGTCTTTGCCCCCCCCCCCCCCCCCCAAGTTTTGTATTCTTGTGTGCCATTATCTACACATGTGTAGACGGTACATACGACAATGTTGACAAATAAATAGTTGTTTCATAAGTCACACAAATAAAATATATAGTTAATACTGTTAAATAATAAATTAAAAACAATTTTCACCGTCAATAGATGGCAGCATTGAGATCTTCGTAGTGGGGAAAACATTGTATTTTGTACATTGATGGTATAGGGGTAATCTCGAATTTTTTATTTAGTTCTCTTTATTTAAGTGAAATAATTAATTAAAATAAGCTGTTTATCTCACTCGGAGATATCTACATATATTTAAATGGTGCCGTAAGGCCAATAGTGGAAGGAGAAGCAACATTTAAAGATAAAATAGTTAGTAGAAAAGTTTATATGGTAACAATGAAAATTTCTAATATTTTAGCTGGTCATATATGTTTGGTTTCCAATGTAATAATGAAAACAATCTGGAAATTCACGGTCTTTGTTTACAAACATTTAATTTAAAAGGGATATCCGCATTTGTCTTGAAAACAATGTACAACAGTGGAAGTGTATGTGCAGCTGTAAAGCAGGACAAGGTGCTAAGTGCAAACATATTGTTGCACTTATGTTGTATTTGGAAAGACACATTTAATTTATTGGTTTTAAAATCATTATTTATTATATAACTGCATCCATGTATGGTTCTAGGAAATCCAAAAAAATTCTTCTCTGACGATTGCCTTATCAGAAGTTCTGTCACCAAAAGCAGAACTTACTAAACATATAATGCCTGCCGGTGTAACTCCAATTAGATATTTTGAAGTATGTCTTTTTTATAATTAAAATATGATCTTATCCTGCAACTCAAACACTTTGATTTCTGAATATCAATTTCAGTGCACTCTAGCACTACTCTAACATTTCTGAATTTTTAAAAATATTTCGGAATATTTAAAATGTGTTGTTCACTTATCAGGTATGAAAATAATTGGTTTTAAAATTGTATAAAGTATTTCTAGCATTTTCCAAAATTATATTCTAGCAGTTGAATATGGTAAATTAAAAATGACACTTATTACCTTAAGTGTATTATTCGTCTTTAATTTAAAAAGAAATATTTTTTTTAGTAGGACAGGCATTCTTTTTCAAAAGAGATCTTTTATTTAAAATATATTGAAACAGTTAAACGATTTACCTTGATAATAATCCGAAGGCAGAAAATGAGCAGAACACATTCATATATCGTGTCATTTTCTTTCCTATTTTTAACGTAATTACCCATTTTTTTGCATTTTTTTGTCCTTCGGGAAGTAGTGCATTGACATTTGTGCATTAACGTAATTATTGCACTGCGGTACAGAGCAATATTGCTTACATTTGCTAGACATTTCTCTCACTTTTGCTTGGTTCTTATGCTAGTACAATTCACATGCCGCAATGTTTTTCCCACGACTCGTATTTTTAATTTCGCCACCAGATGTCAGATACTTTGTTGGCTCTCATCAATATATTCCGAAAATTAAATATAAATTTATTAATGGTGCTATGGACCAGGTCAGCCAAATAAATCTCTGCAAGTACGAATGAAAAATACTCCTGCACATACATCTTTATATTTGAGAATGTAATACCTTTGTTATAAGTAATTTTCCGTCAAGCTTAAATAATAATATTCCTGTTAACATTCCTATAGCATATGGACCTATTCTATGCCATGGTAGATGGTAAATTTGTTCTAATTGTGCTATTTGTTGATCTAAACTAAATTATAAAATTAATAAATGCATAAATTAGGTAGGTTACAGTGTATTTTATTTACAGAGTAATCAAAACTAACTGATTTAGTTGGCAATACAACTCTGGGGATCTTTCCATATTATAGAAAAGAGAGTATGGGTCATCCAGCGAATCAAGCTGTTTACGTCATAAATACAATATCACTAGAAACAATGACGTCATATGTTAAAATGTTTACATTAGCATGTAAAACGGATTAAAATATGATCTGTGGGTTGTCTTCATAAATCCAAATCTTTCTTAAAAAGATAACACGTCTGGTATAATTTTTTCCCAGCGAAATCCAATTTTATTTAAAATATTCTGAACGATACTGCTTACGCCGTTATAAATACTTCATTCTTGTAGAATATGCAACAAACTATCTAGTATTATGTGAGATCCTTAAAAAAAATACAGAATACTTCATACCATACAATTTCTCACTGTACATATAGATTTAATTTTCAAATTATTACAGAAAAATAGAACGAAATATTACCTCAATATTACAATTCAGTGAACGTAAGAGCCCACCAATCTATTTTTCATTTTCAAAATAAGTCAATAAATTAACTACAAGCTCTTGAATTTGACATGACAGGGCATTTGAAATTTTGTCAATGAACAACGAAACCAAAAACAAAATGAAATCATAATACAGGTTGAAAAGTATAATATAGACATATAGACCGGTAGTATTTACTCAAAATTTTAGTCACCCTGACTACCTAATTACCATGACTACCATTTAGAAATACATTGGGGTGATTAAAAAACAGTTGAATTTGTTACTTTAGTCAACGCTTAATCACCCCTGTTTAAGAGTAAATACTACCGGTCAATGGTTGGAATTCAGTGGGTTGTATTAAGGTCTGTATTAAAACTTGTATTAAGTATATGGCAACATTGTAATATTTTCCACATATATCAATGATATTTAATTGTGATTTAGAAATTTTACCACAGGGAAAAATTATACAGATATTCTTTAGTCAAATGAGGAAGTATTATTGTAAATGGAAGGTGTAAAAGGAAACTCATTATTGCAAAATTTAGGTTAGAAATATGTCAAATTTTATGTGTCAAATATTTCATACCTGAATGTTAATGAATTTTAAAATATCTGAACCCCCCGTTTTGATCAGTTTTGATATTTGTCCTTTTTTTCTTACTTCTGTTAATAATATTTTTTTCTTTATTTGATCCTTTGGTCTCTCACTTTTTTCTGACAGGTATTACAAAGTTGCCAAAATATTTTTGACAAAGGACTGTTTTAGCTTAAAACACGCTAATACAACCCACTGAATCTCACCCCATAAGTTTAGGACACTTAAAACTTCTAAAAAATTAAACAAAAAAAAATCGTGGTTTGCACAATAATATTTCATGGTTATTTCTATTTTACATGAAGAAAAATATTTTTTTCTATTTTGGTTGTTTAATATGTACTTTATGAAACTCATTTGGATGCCATGAAGTACTTCTTTAAAGATCTCAAACTTAATTTCTGTTAGGTTGGTTCTAGAAGACTTACTATTGAAATGAAGGAGTAATACTAAATAAATGTCAATCACTGTTACCAACAATCATATTAAAAATTAAATATTCCCAATCAATGTTCATAAAAATTAGAAAATGAAATAACGAATCTTTATAAATATTCTTTGACAAAAGGACCAAAATAGAAAATATAGTATAAAGTACCCGTTTCATAAGATGACATTTTAGCGCACTAGTCCCTTAGGAAACTCGCGGCAAGCCGTTTGTTTCTAACAAGGACGCGTGCGCTAAAATAATGTCTTATGAAACTTCTATTTGTGATATAATAGACTAGTACAATTTATTTTTATAAGGTTGCTGGCATTGGTGGCTAAGAATTTCAAAAGAATAAAAAGAGGAGACATAAAGTAGTAAATTTAGCATGAAATAGAAAATATCGTAAGGTGTTACAAAAATAATGTTAGAGATGTCAAATGAATTATCAAACGTCATATTAGGTGCATTCTTTTTACACACAATCTCAGTTCATCTCAGCTCACCTCAGTTGTCTCAGTAATTTTGACAGTTCTATTTGTCCCAACTGAGATGAGATGAAGTGAGGCGAATTCCTCCCCCCTTGCCGATTCTGAGCAACCTAGCGGGGTGATGCTTGTTGAGTGTCTCACCTCAGTTGAGGAGTGGGGGTCTTTTTTCAGTGTTATTTTTTATTTAAAAATTAATATTTAAGAAAGTGTTAATGTTGATGATTTAATATTGATAAGTGAAATTGTATTTCTTTAATTCTAAATTTAATAAATAAATTGAATTGTTTTATAATGTTATTTGCAATGAAAATTCGTACGATGTAGATTTATTCTTTGATATTTCATTGTCTTAGCGGGTCCACCTTGTCAGATATTTAAAATAAATTCGAAAACAAAATGAAAATGTCAACATACTGATAAATAAAACATATGATAAACAGAGAAAGATAATAGGTATTCCGTTCGTTCTCTAAATTACGTTCTATTTGCTAAGCAACTATCTCAGCTCACCTCACTTCAATCTCACCTCACTTTGAGAACAAGTGAGGTGAGATATTGGTAAAAAGAATGCAGCTAAAATTACGTTCTATTTGCTAAGCAACTATCTCAGCTCACCTCACTTCAATCTCACCTCACTTTGAGAACAAGTGAGGTGAGATATATTAATACCGCCAACTGAGAAAATTCCCTAAATTTTGACATTACTATTTTTCATTTAAAAAAGGCATAGGAAGTGCAAAATAGAAAAAATAGTCATAATTGTCGATTATTTTGTTCGAAGGGTTGGATAACTCCGCTGCGCGTCGTGATCCAAACTTCCTTCTCTCAAAGTAAAATGGCAATTATGACATTAATTCTTAATATACTATTTATGGTTTTATCATTTAAATATTACGGTATGAAATGAAAAAAATGATTCCCATTTTTATTAAAATTTTCAGATTCATTAACTTCAAACTAAATAAATAAATAAATATATCATCACGGCATATTACCCATTTCTGAGTGTGCCAGTATCTACAACACATGTAGACATCGGTAATGATGACGATATATTTTACCGTGTGGGCGCTTACCAGGCGTCACCTCACGGGCACTCATAGCTGGCGTGGAGAGTGCACCACAGGGGTCACTTTTGTGCCATTTAAAATTGGAAATATTTGGCGCATGTCGGGATCGAACCCGGTTCCCCCAGGTTCGCGACCAGACACTCAGGCACGCGACCACGGGACCCCAAACTTCAAACTAATGTAACGCATATATCATCAAATGCATTGTGTATCAGAAGCATAATTTTTTTTGTTGAATAATTTCTGATTAATTCAAGATAGAATATGTGCTAACGAGGAAAACATGGAAATTTCATGCTCCCAATTTAAATTTTATTTATTTATACAAAACTATGTTCTGTAATACATACTGATTTTTTGATATATGTATTACAAAAATATGTTGTAGCTTTCGTAAAATAATTGTTTCATTATGTTCTGTCCATTATAATGAATGTATTACAGGAGACTTTACTTTTGAAATCGATAATAGCTTACTTGTCACTTGTAAATTGTAATTTACTCTTGTGGGTTTTTGAAATAGAAACTTATAAAATTATTAGTTTTACAAGTACTACAATGGTAATTTACAAGTTTTATGAAACGGGTCCTATGCCGGCTATCCCAGGCGCCGCGCCACTAGCCCAGTTGTTCGTTTCCGGATCTTACTGTATCAGAATCATAACATCATGTACACACAAAAATACATTCGTTTTTATATAAAATTAAAATTTAACAAATTTCGAACAAAAAATTGTAGTTTTTTGCAAATTTTTGTTCAAAGTTTGTTGAATTGAACATTACTTAAAAGAAAGTACATATTTGTTTGTTTCAGAAGATGGAGGTATAAATGTATACCGAAACGTCGATTGTGTAAGATTAAAATCAGATTTCGAATAATTATAAATAATAATTAATAATAAATATGGAAATATATATCGGTACATACTTATATTTTTTTGTATATTTGTTACAGTCTTTATATTAATTTTCGATTTATCATCATATACATTTAAATGGTAATATGAGGCACCTACCACAAATATTATTATTGTAATAATAACTGATCTACAAAGCATGAAATATATTTTTAGAAAATATACGAGACGTATAGTTACTGTATACGCACAATATAGCAATATTTCTTGGATTTTTAGTTAGCCAGGAACTAGTGGGATCAGTAGACTTCATACTTTCAATTTGAAAATTAATATCATACAACTTTTGAAATAGTAATTTTTTCTGTAAAAAGTATTCTAAGGTTGTCGAATATCTTCTTCTGAACAACTTGCTGGTATACATAAACCTAAATTTATCAAATTCTACAAAGAAAACTCATGAATAATAACAACAATAATAATAATAATAATAATAACAATTTTACAAATAATATTCTCTAAATTTAATTTAAAAAAAAAACAAACACTTTCGTCTAATTTATGTAATTTTTTTTGTAGAATAGATAGGTGAACGAATGAGCAACCAACAATACATTTAAGTGTTGAAATATAATTATATAAATTTTATGTAAGTAGGTTACTTTTACGTTCAAAGATATGTAATAGAATACTCTTGTTCTCAAGCGATGGTGGTGTAATGGTCAGCATAGTTGCCTTCCAAGCAGTTGATCCGGGTTCGATTCCCGGCCATCGCACTTTTTTTTATTTATTGATAAAAAAATATGCCACTATGATAACAGCAATAAATTTTACTCTCGATTTTACTAATTTGATTTAAGTATGTAATCCTTGATCTAATCTGACAATAAAACTGAATATTGTACTTAAAGATGTTATGATAATTTCCAACAATTTAAAGTTTATTTATAAGAATTGGTATTTTGCACATGCATAGATCTATTGCAGGTCTACAATTTGCAATAATTGTTACTGAAACTCTATATTTATTTTAAGAAAATACCTGATTGGGGGTATTAGTTTTCAATTGATTAGGATTGTCGTGTCTCATGAAAACTGATATGTACCATAAATTAAAAGGCGGGTAGTCATATTCTGTAACAAGTTGCACTGTTTTCGCATGATAGACATCTAAGGGAGATTTGTCCGTGAGCTCAACACAAGTAATGCTCTGGCCTATCCACCCATTGTTTCCTCCAAGAAAATCTGTGTCCGGTTTACCACTTACATCCAACACTAAAAAAAAATAATATAAATTTCATACAGAAAATGTTAAAAAAGCGTAATAATACTCGTATGTGTTGATAATCAAATTGTTTAAAATATATATGAATTTGCATTAAAAAAAAAAAATAAAAAAAATAAAAAAAAAACAGGAAATTAAAAATATTTATTAGGCAGATGAATTATGTGTATTTTGTATTGGGTAATTTATAATATGTAGTTAGGGTGTATCAAGATATGGGACAGTGCCTTTTATTCGTGTACATACATATATGAAAGTTACACAAAAAAGTGATTCGGTTTTTTGTAAGGCATAGAGGGGGACACATTTTGGCATAAGCATTACTATCTTAAAGCCAATGGTGGTCAACCTATGAATCAATAGACGTTTTCATTTATTATCTCTGACAGAGTAGTCAGTTTTTGTGGTGATGTCATCAGATGGTTTAGATTGTCTAGAGTTATTGTGAAATATAAGAACGGATAATAGCGTTTTATAATAGGATTTTCAGATTCAGAACTTTTATTTAACGATTTCATGTTTGATATCAACAGTTAACTATTAAATTATCATGACTATTTCAAATAAATGTAAGGAAATATTAGATTTAATTATAAATTAATTATTTTTTAAAGTAGATTTAAATGATGCAGTAAATGAAATAATTTTGAAAGAAATTGTACAAGAAACTGCTTAAAGAAATAGAGTGAAACGAATTAAAATACGTAAAAGATATAAAAAATAGTATGTAGGTAGGTAAGTAGGTTTTTAATTAATTAATTTTTCTCAATTAGTACTTAACTTGAATATAGGACAGAGGTATGATATAAACATACTGTATTATACTATAATCTTTTCTTTCCTTGATAGTAAGAACTATTAAAGCTCATTGCATGTAGAGTTGGGCTAATTACTATAGAACTATGTATTGTCAGGAATATATGGGCGATAATACATGCATTAATATAATATACATTTCACATTCCTTTTGACCTGTTATTGGCGTCCTCTTCTTCACACGCACACGAGCTCGTCATCATCGGACAGCTCCTTTACGACGCGTTTCCCTAAGTGTTATAAATACACATTGTCATTCTAATCACAACAATTAATACAGGTCGTGCATTAATATCTAATAACATAGACAGGAGGGGGGGAAAGGTATTAGGTCCGTCCCAGACCTGTGAGAGCTTAGCTTACGGCCATAAGTAGGTCCCAGACCTATCATGGACCTCAGCCTCTCACTTATCGGTGTTTCACCACTAGGTACTCTAGCCACCTTCACATGTCCCAGACATGTATGAGAGCTTAGCATAAGATCACCAGGTCCCAGACCTCTAGTGAATCTCAGCCTCCCACTTATCGGTGTTTCACCACTAGGTACACTAGCCACCGGGAGCACACGACTCCATGGACCCGGGGTTGTCCCAGACAACCCTTCGGATAAGGAAATACACACGTTTGCGGCCATAAACAAATAATACAAATGTATACTTCACATATACCATGCATATCAAATACACAAACAGAGTGTATAAGCATATCAATCAAGCATCTGTTGATTTGCACTCGATCATCTTATCTGTACAATAATTAGAATGACTGTGAGCCTAATAACTCACCTTTCATTACAGCAAACTGCTCGTCTTATTGACACACACATCTGCATAGTACACTGGTCACAACACAACTGACCTAGTCAACCAGCCTCGAAGGGTTGGAGGGATCGAGCGTTGTTTATTCTTCCAGGAATGTGTTTATACTTTGGAAAGTCAAGTGCTTTCTGCCTGCATTTCAACCCAGCGGCACGCAGCCGAAAAGTTAATCTTACATACGTAATAATATAGAAAAAATTGTTTTAAATTATAATTTTGACGGTAATGTATTATAAGTATTAAATTTCTGTTTACGATATTACTATTGCAAATTTTAAATTCTATTTTCAATATCTCAGATGCACGCGTATTTCATACGCTAACCCTACAGATTTGTCAGAGCGCTTGAAGGCTCTCGCAGTTTCTCTCTGACAGATACGAGGAAAAAAACGAACAGATAGGTAGGTACGCTCCGAGACAATAAACGAAAACGCCTAATGGTATATTTTTTTAAATGACATTATATATTTGTATCAACTTATTAAATAGAGATTTCCTTTCTAACTTCAACGTTATTGGCATAGACAATAGATACATATACTACGTATATAGATTGGGAACTCTATCGTTGTCATGGGACTTTATAAACTCAGCGATGTAAGCACTCGGTGGTTGCACAAGAAACTAAAATTTTGAAGGCGGAACAGTAGGCGGGATATTTGAAATTTTTGTTTGTATTAAATACTACTACATAAATTTTATAAAGTATGTATGAATATTGACCATTTGCGTAAATTAATCCAAATTCACTAAAGTATGTATATGCAAATAGTCATAATTCATACATATTTCATAAACAAATAATATTATTTAGAAATATTAATAAAAAACACAAATATATGAAATTGAAATCGAAAATTGTATTTAGTTTATGACTTACATAGAAAGTAATTCTGCGGAAAAATACAATCTATTAAAAAAATATAACAATTATGTATATTTACTGAGCTTTTGGTATATATGTATGGATGAGTATAAGCATAAAGTCGAAAAACTCACTTGATGAATTAGTCTCTTCTGTATTGAGCAACGCAAACTCTGAAGTAGCCGTGCAATTATTCAAATCTGCAATATTGTAAGATAAATCTTATAACTATATCGATGGAATATATATATTGCTATTTCTCATAAATAGATACACTAAAAACATATTAAACAACTTTAATTTTCACTAAAATTTGTCATACAATGACTTGATTGCAACAATGAAAATGTTTAATTACAATAAAGAAAATTTGATTACAACTATGAAAATAACTAATTACACAAAGTGATAATAATTGATGCAAAAATTTATTTAAATATAAACAATACCTTTAGAGTTTTCCCTATACTCAATATTACTGAGTTCGCTGCTGACATTGCAAACATTTTGCGTGGATACTTCTATAAATAATTAAAGATTAACCTTCATGATTGGATTATTAATTTACCTGCAGTCGCTGTATTGGTACGTTCTACATTAGTATTTGGAAAAAGAAAACAATGCTGAGATGGACCACCTTAAACATAAAATATGAAACTAATAATAATGAAATTCACATGAAAGAAAAATAACGTACCTGTTAAAAACAGAGTAGGAACTGAGTAAACTTTTAATATCTTAGTCCCTGGTATTTTACATTCTTCGGGAAAATGTGTATCACTTACATAGTATGACATATTATAAATATTCTTCGGGTCGATATCTTGCAATTTCTTCAAAGAAATACGTTCTATCCAAGTATTAAATAGTTCTTCATAATAAACTGAAAATCTATGAATAACTGGATTATCACAAAACGGAACACAACATCGATTTTTAGGAGGCATGGTTCAATTTTTTACTTTCATTACACGGGTATTAGTAGAAAAGAATTATAGAATAAAAATGTACACCAATAATACTAACAATAACGTAAAACACAATAAAACAATGTTAGCCCAATGAATGATACTAAAGTATTAATTATCAATATCGCACTTTTCGTTTGACACATCGGTTTGACATTCGCACGATTTGCATCTTCAAATTTTTAAGAAATGACGGGGGAAAACAATTCAAATTGTGTTGATACTAGCGCCAAAGTGAGTGCACAGATAACTAAATCGAAAGTCAGTAATTACCCACTGAGTGCGCAGGCCCAGGTTATTGGTAAGAGCCAACAAAGTGTCTGACATCTGGTGGCAAAATAAAACATATAAGTTAAGGGTTATAAGTAAACATGACCAGCAAATCGAAGAGATATTGTTCTGTACCGCAGTGCAATAATTATGCAAGTGCTGGCATATCCGTTCATTAACTCCCAAAAAGAGAAATATTAAAAAATAAGTGGAAAATCGCGTTAAAAATCGGAAAGGACAAATCACCGTTAATGAACGTTTGTTCACATTTTTACCTAAGCGATTTTATTCCATGTAAGTATTTATAAAAATTTATGCTTCAAAACATTATTAGATTGTTTTTGTAGTCAATAAAAGAAAAAATATTAAAAAAAAAATGATATAGCAAGCTAAAAATTACAGCAAAGAAAATTCGACAAAACCCCTGTACAGAGAAGAAAAATAGAGAGACGTTACCTGTAAGTAGTAACTATTATTCTTTAATATTATATATTTATTTTAAATTGTTTATAGGAAAGACAGGGAAGAAGAAGAAACTACAAAAATATCAGAAATTGAGCAAGAGAAAGACGTGCAAAACAAAGAACTTGATGTGCATTTGTATTTAGTGTTATTACGATTGAGTGGTTAGCCCCTTTCAAATTAGATGTTTGAACACACAGTTAATTTATTTCTATATTATTCTGTTTATCTGTCTTATATCCGCACAAGATAAAATGTCCAGCTAAAAATAATTAAATAAGTAGTTAACATGCAGATAACCTGAATTTTGAATCTTATTTTACCCTTATATACTGCTTCTCCTTCGACCATAGGCCGCACAGCATCATTTAAATAAATGTATATATCTGACATTATGATAAATATATTTTGATTTCAATTAAAAATAACAAAATATCCTCAAAACAAAGCCTCAAAATACAACTAGCACAAACGTAAAATATAATGTTTTCCCTATAAGTCGGTCATTAGTGCTGCCATCTCTAGGATGTGGCTCTCCTGGATAGAAGCAAATGTCAAAGCCCGCGTCTCATATGCAAAATGGATGCGTTTTTATAAGTTTTTTACAGATTTACAGGTATGCAAAACTTACAGATTTGACCTGTAATCGAAATATATGTATAACTTGATGTATATTCTAAAAAACTTTCTATTCTAAAATGTCAACGATATTGCGCCTGTAGTGAAAAATACTCGAACTAGATAAAACATATCTCTATCTCTGTCTGGCCAGCCGAAATCAAAACAAATGAAACTATGTTTTGTCTAGTTATATTTGGTCGTTGGTAACAAATAAACGAATAATATGAAGTAGATGTATATTATTTATGTATTCTTCATGTCATATACGATAAGTAATGAACTCTACTATTCATCTTAATAATAACTATATAAGGCCATACACTTTTTGACGGTTAAAAATGATTGAAATTTTATTTCACTTTTCACTATTAGTGATTTTAATGCATTAAGGTTTTTACACTAAGTGATGACGTGCATTGGCTGCTTGAATGATTTGGGTATATTAACAAATCAGAAATTATTGGCTGTAGTAAGCACGTGCTACTTAATGGCCGCGTTCAGCACGACACAGCGCTGGCAGCGCTGAGCACCGAAGTTTGCCGAATACTTCGGCAAACTTCGACGGTCAGCGCTATGACGTGCTGAACGCGGCCATTGTTTTGTATTGTACGAGTACAATACAATAAGTAGTACGTGCTTACTACATTATTCAATTTTGACATCTGTCATCATTCTCAATTTCAGGTGCGCATACTATATCTAACCGTTAATGATCATTAATTTTTGTCGTCTGTCTTGGCTATTAAGCCTATGACACACTTATTGATGAGCATCAGAGAGCATCAATGAGTTCATCAATGAAACAACATAACGCACCCGTCATCGATAATTTTGTTTCATCAATGACAAATACATAAATTTTTTCTCTGACGAAAAAAAGAAAAGTTGGTAATATTACCAGTGAAATGTTCCTACACCGTCGGTTTTTAAATTGATATTTCCCTAGTTTTTTGTTGTTTGACACAAGTCAAAGTGGCGTGAGACACAAAAGATACGTGTGAAATGAGATACATTCGTTTCATTAATGATCGTCGATGAAAATAGCGGCGCCGCTATTTTTCGTTGATGACTGATGCGTTCTGTTGTTTCATCGATGCTCTCTGATGCTCATCGATTAGTGTGCCATAGGTTGTAGAAATGATCGGTAATAAAGTTTCGAAGCATGTGAATAGAATAAGCAAAGAGGCAAGATCAGATGTCTCTGCTTTTTAGAACAAATAATATTTAGAACTGCAAAAAATAAAACCTCTGCTAAACTTACATGAACCTTCTTAAAATTTTAAACATCTGTAAATCGGTTTAGTTTTCATTTTTCTTCTGAAATTTCGATACGATTAAACATTATTGCGCATTTAATATATGCCGAAATTTCAAATGAAAAAATCTGATGTGGCCAACACAAAACCTCCCGCTATTTAATTTTTATTAATTTAACTACATACCTCCGTATTTATTAATGCTGCAAACTGTTCCATTGCATATAACTATTTCTTTATTTAATATTTTCTTTTTAAAATGTCGCTATTATTAATTTAAAGTGATTAGTTTTTTGACAGTGACATTCACCTGTAGTTACATACATTTGAAATATGAACTGTGTAACAAAGGAATTGTGTTTTTCTTAGGCTTCGGGATTTTTTCAAAAAAAAATATTTTTAAATTTATCTATAAAATATATAGAAAAAGTATTAATGTATTCCTGCAGAAAATGCAATAATCTTTAATTTTCATAATGACAAAAATGCGAAAAATGGCATTTAATGGTATTTCTTTTAAGAAAAACCATTATGAGCTTCAGGTAAAGTGCCATTTCCCGTTATCCGATTTACACCAAAATCTAATGGTGTCTTTCCATATTAGAATGGGGTAGAAATACAAGGTTTTAGAATTCAGACATCATCGTAAAAATGTTAAAATTGGATTCTAGGGACCTTAAAACATGGTCATTTACTAAAATCTCGATAAGTGATTTTTAGCACGATCCCTATACCTCCCTTACCAAGGGTAGCGGGAGGTAAAAATCTGTTGTTGCCAGCACAATACCTCTCGCCATTTCCATTTTATGTTATATACCTAAGTATTGTATTGCACTTCACTATCGAACCGTCGTTTTATAACAAAAAAATCTGATGTGGCTAACACAAAACCTCCCGCAATTTAATTTTTATTGATTAAAATTTAGTTGACAGTAACTCGCCAATCGTTCATCGGCAAAAATAGTGTAATACACGATATGAAAGAGAATTTTATGCTGAATTCAAATTTGAAAACCGCATCATCGTATCTTTAACAAGATCAGAGTGGTGGATGAAAAACTAAAAAAAATCAGGAAAACGTTAACAATTTTTATAAAACAGTTATCGATAACTTACTTCTTTCGATGCCACGTCGAATGTAAACTGTTGTAAATAGTGATTAGACTAAGTATCAAGTACGTAATATTGTTTGTTTTTTGAATAATTTAAATATTTTCATAATTGTTTTAAGCAAATGGCCATAAACCTGAATATGCCGCCATTTGTCCAAATTGGCGGGAGGTTCCCATGCTCCGATTTCGGGAAAATATTGATATGTTATTCAGCGCACTTTTCTGGGACTGGATTCTGTTAAAAAGCTTTTGTTGTAATTACTTTAAGGTAAAATCATAAATTTGCTGGACTATAAAAAATCTTTAGAATGAAAAAAAAAACTATAAACAATAATTAATATTTATATATATTAGTTAAATAATAATAATTAATGATTGTCAAAAAGTAATTTGTAAAAAAACGTAAAAAAAATATAATAAAATATGATTTAAATGAAGCATTCATGTAATTTTCAAAAAATTTGCTCTGTTTGAAGCTCTGTAGCTCGCTATCTATTAATTATAGAAAAAAATATTTTAGATAAAAGTTGTAGAGAATTTTATAGTCAACAAATTAGATAATAACTATTTTTGCCTAATGCAAATCAGTGAAGAGATATTTAGGAAAAACCGCTTTTTTGCGCCTTTTTTCTCAAGTTGGCGGTGCTTCCCGAAGGCCCCCGAGGGGGAAAACTTGCATTTTTTATTAGGACCCCTATATATACAATATATCCAAAAATCAAAAATACCCGACCTTTTGTGGAATAAACCCTTATTTTTCTACCAAATGACTGGACTATTATACATATTAAAGAAAATATTCTTCTCTATACAGTTTGATTATACATTTTCCTTCATATTCAATAGATGTAGATTTAAAGCATTATAAAGAAATTAATTTTCAAAAATTAGTCAGCTTTGCTATTTACCATGGAAACAGCTGATGCTGATATATTAAAAAAATTCTAATTGACAGATGTCAGTTGCAAGTGCAAAACCAAATATGGAAAGTGTAGGATCACAAAATTGGTATGTCATAGTGCTCCTCGCAAGTGACACGCAGAGAAAGGCCAAAGAGAATATGGAAGGACTGTCTCGCAGAAGACTAAATAATAATAATAATAATAATAATAATAATAATAATAATAATAAACTTTATTTGTTCTTAAAGCATACAGCTTTGTACAAAAGGCTGGCAACGCTATATATGATTATGAAATGTACCCCAAGAGTATGCAAGTTATATATTACAAACGTAAACATAAAATATTTATAATATATACAGTGTGTCCCACTTAGAGGCGCCACCACTGGGATCCCGAGAACTATAAGAGACACGACGTCGGCCAAATGGAACCCCCTGCAGAAGACTAAAAGCAATGCCTGTGTTAAGAAGATGTGTTGGACAGGAATGAGTGGAAGAAAAGAGGAAACAGCTACCTCTAATAAAATAGGGGAAGCTGAAGAATAAGAAGAAGTGTCAAGTGCATTTTACTTAGTGTATGTTTATGTTATAATTTTATTGGATTTATAGAATAGAAATAGTATGTGTTCGTGTTTGATTTTACATGATATTATATAGAATCTGTTCCAAGGACCTTCTGGTATGGGATTTGTACAAAATACATCGAATTGACGGAAGGTTTTGTGCTGGCCACATCAGATTTTTTTATATTTTATATTCAGTGATGTGAACAGTTCGATAATATGCACAAGCCTGGATTTATTCTGTTCGCACAAACGCGATTGTACTGTATTAATAAATAAATAATGAGTGGTCGTATACTTGTATTCAAATTAAACATAAATAAAAATAATTTAAAAAATAATTAAAAATTAAGTACAAAAAATAAGTTTGATTAACATATAAAATTAATATTTGTTTTTTACTATTAACAAATCTATTTTAACCAACTATTTACGAGAAAGGTAATACTAATAAATTTCAACGGCGATGGTGGTGTAATGGTCAGCATAGTTGCCTTCCAAGCAGTTGATCCGGGTTCGATTCCCGGCCATCGCATTGTGTTTTATTGAATTATGTAACAATATTATAAATATGCTGTAGAGTAGAAGACGCGATTGAACATGAACAAGAATATTCTATTCTTTATGGAACCTTAGATACATCAGAAAAAAAATCTGTTGTGGCCAGCACAAAACCTTCCGTCAATTCCATGTATTTTGTACAAATACCATACCAAAAGGTCCTTGGAACAGATTCTATATAATATCATGTAAAATCGAACACGAACACATACTATTTTTTACAAATTCCATACCAAAAGTTCATTTAAAAAGGTTCTATAAATCCAATAAAATTATAACATAAACTACACTAAGTAATGTCCTTCCATCTTCTCTTTGGCCTTTCTCTGCGTGTCACTTGCGAGAAACACTATGACATACTAATTTTAGATCCTATACTTTTTTCCATATTTGGTTTTGCACTTGCAACTGACATCTGTCAATTAAATTTTTTTGAATAATTATGTCAGCTGTTTCCATGATAAATAGCAATGCTGACTAATTTTTGAAAATTAATTTCTTTATAATGCTTTAACTCTACATCTATTGAATATGAAGGAAAGTGAATAATCAAACCATATAGAGAAGAGTATTTTCTTTAATAAATATAATAATAAAATGTCAAAAAATATTTTTTAACTGCGTTTTTTTAAGAAAAACTGTTAAAAACTTCAAATAAGGGTACTTCCGGTGGATCAATTATAACCAAAATCTAATCAACTCTTCATATGAATGTACAGAAGAGGAATACGAAAGAATTATAATTTTTAGAACTGTAGTATTGGAGTTATCGTCGGAGAAAAAATTGTCACACACGGACACACATACACACACACGCACACACACACGGACACACACACACACACACATACATACAGACATCATCTTAAAAATAGTAAATTCGTATTGTAGGGACCCTAAAACGTGCTTATTCATTATAAACTGACTACCGAATTTTTTGACCAAAGACAATACCTTCCTTACCTAAAGGTGACGGAAGGTAAAAAACTTATTTTGTTATAAAAGAAAACAGTGTTAGGAGAGATTCGAATTTTATTTAAGAATAAAAACTGAAATATTGATTGAATTCTAATGTATGAAAATGTAACTTACTTTTATAAGCCCAAACTCTTTTTAATTGAACTGCATCACACAATTCAGTCAATTGCTCATAACACAAATTTTCGAATGCATTATTTCGTATATCTTTTGTTTCTGTTGCAAGTCCAAATAAAATCGGCAATCTTTGAAACGATTTATTAATTCCCAATACATTTTCACAAAATATTACAAATATTAACAAGAAACAAATTTAATAACACTCATTTTTATATAAATTCTTCGTGATAAGTTGGAACATTTAACTATAAGCCTAAGAGTTAGCTTTTTCTTTTCTAGGTTTTTAGTGGGGAGTTATAAATAGAGGGGATTTGTTCGAATTTGTAAATACCAGGTGTTGTAAATTTTTATTACATTTATATTTGCTTTGTGCACGAAAGAAATATCTTGAATTCGTACATGTACATATGTATATGTGGAAATAATTTATAATTATTACTAATGTTCAATAAATATAATTGCAGGTAATATAAAAAATTATTGCAGTATTCAATTTGTAATAATATACATGCGGTTTAATATTTCCTTTTTTATAATTCTCCGAAAATTATGTAACGAAAATTTCATGTTGTCTAATATTCACAAATACTGCATACGATATTCACCTTGAAAATTGAAATAAGTTTATAAATTTGAATATACAAAAAAAAAATATTATTTTATTGTTTTACTATGTATACAGTGTGTCCCATTTAGAGGTGCCACCATTGGGATCTCGAGAACTATAAGAGATACGATGTCGGTTAAATGGAACTTTTTATGCGTCTTTGGGAGGCCATCTCAGATGTGCTTTTATTTTTCCAAAAATTCTCATAGGGCACTAGATAATGACGAAAAACTGAATATTGTTGATTTTTTCTTTTTCAAATAACTTCTAAACTATTAATAATTGAGAAAAAAGTTTCAAATATAAAAGATAGATATTTTTATTAGCTAACGAGTGGCGTACGAAATAAATTTTTATATCCGTAAATTTTTGAGATATAACACAAACTTATATTTTTTTAAATGGAACCCATATCTGATTTTAGTCTCAAAAAATCAAATATTTTTTTCTCTTTTGAACGATGTAAGGGTTATTATGTTTTAAATTTGTTTTGCCTTCAAAATTATTATTTTTTCCTTATTTTGTATTAAATTTAAAATTATTTTGAAAATATTGGTAGATTTCTATTTGGAAATACTCCTTGTATTTAAATAATTTATTTCGTTAGAAGATTTTGCTCAAAATTCGTATCAAATTAATTTTTATAATATTTTGTATCAGGTCGCTCTTGGCTCATCATAGTGTAATTTGTAATTATGAGTCTAGAATGAAAATATTAAGTAATAAAGGCATAAAATAAATTATTTTGATCAAATACAATATAATTAATAAAAATAATAATGTTTTGTTGCGAAATAATAAGAAAATTCAGGAAAAGAAAGAGAAAAATTAAATTTTAGGAGCAAAACAAATATAAAACATAATAACCCTTACATCATTGAAAAGAGAAAAAAATATTGATTTTTTTGAGACTAAAATCAGATATGGGTTCCATTTAAAAAAATATAAGTTTGTGTTATATCTCGAAAATTTACAGATATAAAAATTTACTTCGTACGCCATTGGTTAGTTAATAAAAATATCTATCTTTTATATTTTAAACGTTTTTCTCAATTACTAATAGTTTAGAAGTTATTTGAGAAAGAAAAAATCAACAATATTCAGTTTTTCGTCATTATCTAGTGCCCTATGAGAATTTTTGAAAAAACAAAAGCACATCTGAGATGGCCTTCCAAAGGCGCACAAAAAGTTCCATTTAACCGACATTGTATCTCTTATAGTTCTCGAGATCCCAATGGTGGCACTTCTAAATGGGACACACTGTATAGGTGTCTACAGTTAAAATTATGACAATATAGCCGTAATATCCGCTTTGTTATTTTATCATATCAAAGATTACAATTACTAACAGAATGAACTAGTTTCCTCAAAAGATTCTTCTTTCTGATTATAATTTTTTTGAAATGTCTTATAAACTTGAGCAACTTTCACATTATTTTATAAACACTGTTATAATACATATTTAGTACGCAGTTTAAATTCATACTTTTAATTTTCATATGATGGTACGACATGTTATTACTTTCTTTGTTTTCTTCTAAATATATGTAATTGCAGGTTTATTTTTTACAGTTTATGCACCACTAATTTTTTTTTTTCTTAAATATTGATAAACTCTGTCATTAATAAAAGTTCAAGTAATATATTTTGTACAATGCATTATTTTACACATTTATTATATGAATGAACAGTATAAATATTCATTTCTTTTTCTTGGCCAATTTGTTTTTCTTTGCTTTCAATTGGAGATGCGACCTTTCCTTTTTTACACAATCATTTCTCTCACAGAACATTTTATTTGGATGTTTGTTGCATCCTTCATCTTCCACTTTTCTTTTTTGGTCCCTCCTCTTCATATAAGCTCTAAAACATCTAATCACTGGTGCTTCGATAAATAGTGAAAAAATAGCTCCAGTTGTAAAACAGATCAATAGAGTT
This sequence comes from Ophonus ardosiacus, assembly GCA_943142095.1. Lineage (NCBI taxonomy): Eukaryota > Metazoa > Arthropoda > Insecta > Coleoptera > Carabidae > Ophonus > Ophonus ardosiacus. The sequence goes on along the minus strand of OW964828.1, from coordinate 28,183,631 downwards.
ACAATCCCCATAAGTGTCTCAAATCAAATCCTGTTTATATGGTCTCGGACGTAACCCTTATCTCTATCTCTGATGTAATCCTTTATGCGGTCAAGTATGGGTTTTTCAATAATAAGTGCGAAAATTGCCCCAACTGTGAAAGTGAGCATCAATGTTCCTATCTCCATAAGTACCTAAAAATGATTCATTTAATATAAATATTATATAGAACATTCATTAAATATTTTGGATTAAAATTTTGTAACTATTTATGGAAATGCCATGTTTCAACATATTGAAATAATTACAAAAACCATTTATTTAATTAATATAAGTTTTGAAAGTTTTGTCTTTATGACATATGACATACCTGATTTGTGATGAATATGTGAATAGGTATTTCGCCGGAAAAGGCAAATGCATTAATAATAATAAAATTTGTAAAATAAACTCCAAATGTCACTTTACTAAACGGTATCCAACATTTTTGGTACAGGAATTTATTGATGACACCTAAAATGATTAGAAGGAAACATATTTCAAAATAGTTGTTTTTTCTGACCTCCTTGATCAGAGAGACATGCGAGAACTATCCAAGAGATGCATGCGTGAACTCCAAAGAAACTTTAATAGACTGTCATAATATTGTGGCATGTATAATATATATATATATATATATATATATATATATATATATATATATATATATATATATATATATATAAAATGCTATCGCATATATTAATCTTCCTTTATATTCTCTCTAAAATGCAAAGAAATTAAAAAATACTATATGAGAACTGTTCAATAAGTTCGTGTAAAAACAAAGAAGTCTTTTTACCTCTCGCTAAGAGAGGTATTGGATTCATGCTAAAATTCGCATATCCAGATTTTAGTGAATAAGCACGATTTAAGGTCCATAGTGTGGATGTGTGTATGTGTGTGTGTGTGTGTGTGTCTGTGTGTGTGTGTGTGTATGTATGGATGTTGGAGGGACGATTCCTCAAAAACAATAAGACTTAAAAATATTTAACTGCAGTTTATTCAATCTGATATTCCTGGGAAGTGCTGAAAAGGTTTTGGTAACAATTGAACAACCGGAAGTAGTAGTTTCTTAGAAAAATTCTTGTAAATATAATTTTTTGGGAGTTTTTTTTTATTAAATATTGAAGAACATAAAATTCTCCATCTAATACAATTAAAATTTTTATTATATCTCGTATAGATTTAGAGATAAAGACACTATAATTTAGAGAGTAAACTAATCGCAGAGGCCAAGGCACTAAGGAAACCAGTTGACAAATTCCAATATTTATAACACACATTCATTGTCATTGTCAAATATCAACAGTTTTAGTGACATTCTGATAGCTTTTTCTGGGAAGTATATTTAATCTTTCTTATTGTTTTATTAATTAAATATTTGAAATTATAGGTAAAATTGTGGCAAAATGCATATATCCATCAGAAATACCGCCAATCTGGTTAATGAATTGGAAGAATCTCTGACAATCCGGAACTTCCTTATACAATGAAAAATAGATGTAATTAGAATTATATGTGTGCAGAAGACATGTTAAATACAACAAAAAACAATATTTCGGTAAAGTTCTGTAATATTTTGTTATAAAACGACGTTTCAACAGCAAAGTGCAATACAATACTTATATAGCCTAATATGGAAATGGCGAGAGGTCTGTGCTGGCCACAACAGATTTTTTAAAATTTATTTTCAACGTTTCCTTTGACACATTTTTTTTTCAAAAAGTAATGTTTAAATAACAATCGGAATAGATTTTTAACATTTTTTCAAAATCACAAATATTGATCACTTTGAATTATGTACTGTCAATTACAGACTAACGAACAAGCAACATGTCTTTATATAAAATGTGTTTGAAATCCTTTAAAAGTTGCTAGATGTTAATAATAACGAAAATTTTATTGTGGTAGTCATATCTTTCATTGTGCATGAACTTATCGCACAGTCGTCGTATTTATCTTATTTATTATTTGAGTTGAAAAACCAATATTCGACTGTGTTAGGATGGAGGTAGATACGGGAAAGTAAGAAATCTTCGGACTAATAAAATTTATTCACGCCGACGTTTCGACTATACAATAGTCTTCCTCAGGACTAGAATGGTCTAGTTGATAAAAGAAATCACATGTCACATGTGGATAACGGAACAATTAAAAATATAAATAAATAAATATGAATAAATAAATAGTTAAAAATGTGATATGTTGTTTTTAACTATTTATTTATAATTTCTTTAATAATTAATAATATTTATTTATATATTCATATTTATTTATTTATTTATTTATTTATTTATATTTTTAATTGTCCGTGTTGTATGTTCCGTTATCCACATGTGATTTCTTTTTTCGACTAGACCATTCTAGCCCTGAGGAAGACTATTGTATAGTCGAAACGTCGGCGTGAATAAACTTTATTAATTGACTGCAAGTCCGAAGATTTCTTACTTTCCCGTATCTACCTTATTTATTATAATTACAAGTTGGAAAAACATTTATCTTCAAAAAATTTTACACCTGTCTGCGCAAGCACAAAATTATACATCCTCTCTTCATAATAGTTGTAATTTTCTTACGTACCATGTTTCACAATTTTATTTTTATTTCTAATACACAAATTTAGCAAAATCTCATACCCTCAATCTCCCTTACTTAAATTACTGAAATATGTCTAGCAATATTCACATAATTAAACTATCATTCATTCATCATTTGCTTAATAATAATACCTAACAGCCCGATTCACAAAAAAGTTTAAACTAATCATCATTTTTGGATTAGTGAATTCTATTCTATTCCGGTATTTAAAATTTAATTTTCATAATATTATCAATAAAGGTAGATACTAGGAATAGATTAGACAATATTTTTAGTTATAAACTGTCAAAATTAGAGTAAAATTCGCTAATCCAAAAATGAGGATTAGCTTAAACCTTTTTGTGAATCGGGCCGTAAAAGAATATGAAAATTAAGAAAATATTACAATGAAAAGTAGTATTTTTCCATTCCATTTATTTAAGATACCTAATAATAATAATAATAATAATAATAATAATAATAATAATAAATTTATTCCTGAAGAAAATCTACATTTTTATAGAAACCGTCATAAACATAAATAAAAAAGTTCCTATACATACATGGAAAGGTAAATTACCTAGGTACATTCAATTAAAAATTCATGTACCAATTAATTTATGTAATTTTTACTATAATTAATATACTCATTCAGATCATAGAAGCAGTTTTGTATGAGAAAGTGTTTAAGGTGGTTTTACAGGATTAGGTAGAAAGGACGGACGTTTTTCAAAACGTCATAAAATTGATACTTTTTGATTAAGAAAAAATTATTGACAGATTTGAATTCGTAATGACATAGCATTTGACAAAATGAAGTGTGGAAAACAAAATCTTATATGTGGTGTCCGTTATCATTAATGCATTTCTGGCGGCGATCTACGAAGTTTGAAAACATTCTTTCCAACATCGCTCTGTTAATTTGGGCGACTTCTACGCGAATAGCATCCTTCAGTTCTTCCAATATGCGGGATTTGTGTTCGTATGTACGTATGTTGAGGTGACCCCACAAGAAAAAATCGCGATCGGGAAAGAGAGGGTGAATAAAGTCCATTGATGCTCTGGCTGTGTGGGCTGTCGCCCCATCTGCCGAAACTAGGGCTGCGCGATATTCAAATTTCAATATCGATATTCGATAACAAAATGATATCGATATTTTCCGATATATCGATTTTGCTATAATTATCGATATTTATTGAAGACTATCGATAATTGTAAGTAAAATCGATAAATATCGATAAATATCGACATTAATCGAAAAATATCGATATTAATCGATATTAAGATAAATATAGATATTAATCGACTAATGATGATAATGATATACTAATTATCGATAAATGTGTATATTTATGAATATGTTGCAATATCGGTAACTTCTACAATAGATATACAGGGTGTCTCAATAAGCTTGCTCACTATTGGTAACTTTTTTATTTGAAGAGATACAAGGTTGGTTAAATTAGCAAAATTGTGCCATTTTATATTAGAAAATTGGTCATGTAGACAAAATAAAATTTGTGTCAGCGGTTCTCAAAATTTGGGATAATATATATATTTTTTAAATGGAACCATATGTTTTTTATTATCTTATTAGAAAGAGTATTTTTTTCTCTTTCCAATAAGGTAATGTTGTTTATGTACAATTTTTTCAAATAAACGAGTTATTTACGTTTAAAGATAAAAATTATCTTTTATTAGTTTAGGTCCAGTAAACTATGGAAACAATTGCCTTTTATAAAATTATTATTTTATTAATTTATTTTATAGTAATAACAAAATAAATAAAATATTCAAATTGAAAGCCATTATTTCTTTCGCACATTTAAACTCTTTTGGAAAGGGAGTCGACCGTTCTACGTAACTGGTGTCTAGATATAACTTTCCACATAGCACGATCATATCTAACTTTTCTTCATTTGTAAAGTTATTAAACATTATTAAACATAGAGAACTTTACGGAGAAATTATTAAACGTCAAAAAAACAAAGAATCAATTGTTTTCATGGCTTACTTGACTAAAAAACGAATAAAATAGTTTACAAAATTTAAATTTTTAACCGTAAATAACTCGTTTATTTGAAAAAATTGTACATAAACAACATTACCTTATTGAAAAGAGAAAAAAATACTCTTTCCAATAAGATAATAAAAAATATATGGTTCCATTTAAAAAATATATATATTGTCCCAAATTTTGAGAACCGCTGACACAAATTTTATTTTGTCTACATGACCAATTTTCTAATATAAAATAGCACAATTTTGCTCATTTAACCAACCTCGTACCTCTTCAAATAAAAAAGTTACCAATAGTGAGCAAGCTTATTGAGACACCCTGTATGCTGATACATAATATAGGTATTGTATTAATGAAAAATAATATTAAGACAAAAAAAATATTTATTTTTTTATATTTTCTTTATTCTGTGATAAAAAAAATTAATTCAGCGTGTTCTGCGGTAAGTGATGCTCGATGATCTATTATAATATTGCCGCTCTTACTATACTAAAAATAACCTCTACTAACCATATGTCAAAATGAAGTGACTAAACGGTCATGGCTCATGACAGCACAAAAATACATACTCAACCCATTGTTATTCAACGGGCCTTCAGTTCAGAGTACGCTGTTATTGCTACATAGAATATGCGAGTTGCAGCCAATAGTATATTTCAGTGATTTACAACTCAGCACTACAACTTGTATGTTTTGTTTGTGTCGTTTTGTATGGAGAAAAATTATTTTTCGATATTTATCGATATTTACCGATAATTATCGACGTTTATCGATAATTATCGATATTTCGATATTAATCGATATTTATCGATAATTATCGATGTTTATCAATAATTATCGATGTTTATCGATATTTTCGATATTGATCGATAATTATCGACATTTATCGATAAATATCGAAATATCGATAAATAATTTTTATAATATCGCAAGCCGATATTTTTAAAAATATCGATAATTATCGATATATCGATATTTTTACCAGCCCTAGCCGAAAGCACACACGTCGGATAGGAACACGGTTTCTCCGTAATGCATGCTAAAAGAAGTTGTGTATCATCGATATAGTACTCCGAATTCCCGGTAACTGGAGTCCCATTTAATGATGACGGACATCCCATGTGAGATGTTCTTTTTCACACTTGATTTTGTCAAATGCTATGCCATTATGAACTCAAATCTGTCAATAAACTTTTTCTTAAACAAAAATTATCAATTTTTGACGTTTTAAAAAGCGTCCGTCCTTTCTGCCCAACCCCATACAAACGTTTCCCTAAGTAAAAGAATTAATAAAAATAGATATTCTAAATTTTTAATAGTTTAGGGTTCATTAGAGAATTAAATTATTGTTGTAAATATCTTATAAACATTAAGAACAGGTATTCAAAAGAAATATATAACTGTTTTAATAAATGCAAAAATTCCATCGAAAATCACATATTTTCCAACTTTCAAATGAATAATTTAACTTTGAATTCCCCGATAGCTTCGAAACACTATTTACTATTAGGTTTTTCTTTTTTTTTTTTTGTCTTAATATAATTAAATAAGTACCTGTTTAAGGCTGCGCGCCAGACAAAATCATGATTTAGCGATAAGTTCTCAATTTTTTTCCTCAAAACTGTGAAAACATATCAAAATGAAAATAATAGGAGTAAATAAGGAGAGATCAATGATTTCAAAAACACATTTTTAAAAATTGTATATAGTATTATTGATGAGAAAAAAATTTTGAATTCATTAAAATCTGAATTTTTTTTTTTTTTACATAAATGCACCCAAGTCATATATGGAGCAGTTTTATGTTAAAAAGTTGATATCACAGGAATCACAAGAAAACACTGAATATAGCTAGATACATAGAATTTGTATAATATGATTGATTTCTGAGAAAATAAGCCAACATTTGAACAATGCTAAATCTGTAACTTTAAAAACATTTTTTTAAATAGATTGTCAGCTAATTTATAGAGTAATAATTATACTCACTATATAGAACTTTGGCTCAAGAATCACATGAATTTTTTTCATTTTTTAAAAATGAAAAATAGCGCCTGAATGCTCCGAAATGTTCTTCCAATGTTAATTACAGTCGAACTTCGATAACTCAAACCATGACTTGCCACAAAAAAAGTTCGAGTTATCAAGACTTCGGGTTATTAAATAAAATGCATATGTATAAATATTATTTATATATTTATTCGAGTAAAAATCACTTACATTATGATATATATACAGATTGATATATACATATCAAAGTTATAAACATTATTTTAGTGTAAAAAAAGTCAGTTATTTGTGACTGACGAGAGAATTTTTTATTTTGATTTTCAATAAAAAAAGCTTCAATAAAGTTTTTAAAGTACGTTTCAATGACATCATCAGGAATGAAAATGTCTTAAACGTGATAAATCAAATAGGCATAGTATTTTTTTTTTTTTTCACTTAATAATAATCAACAAAGCATATGTTTGAACTTCAGTAGTGCAGAAACCAAACTGCCTCCGTCATCATGTTATAAAAACACCTGTTACAAAATCACGTAATTAGTGGAATCCCCCCAGAATTCGACTTATTGAAGTTGGCGCCAAATATTCTGTTCGAATTATAAAGATATTCGAGTAATCGAAGTTCGAGTTATCAAGTAAAAATTACCCTTAATTCTCACTCTTGGCGCTATTGCCAACCAGTTTGATTCGAGTTATCAAAAATACGATTTATCGAAGTTCGACTTACTGAAGTTCGACTGTATAGGCAAATTTAGTTTACTCTTTCGCCACCACGTGCCGCATGAAATTTGAGCTGTCGAAATGGAACATAAGGAGGAGTTAGGGAGGGGCTTAGGTCGTTAGATTACGTAGAGGGGAAAAATATTGAAATAGTGAAATAAACTGCATTCGCTTCTGCAGCCTATTCAGCATTTTAGGAAAATCGGCTTTTTTTTGAGTTGTTAAAAATGGGTTTTCAATTTGGAAAACGCAAAGAAATAAAAGAGCTAAAAAACAGCAAAGAAAGTAATTTGAAAAGGTAAAATACAAGTATGTATATTTTTATCAAAGCACTGCAACTTCAACCTATTTCAGAAATGAAGCTCGAAATAAGGTGTCTTCTTCTTTGAAGAAACAAAACAGTAGTACATATCGCATATAGAAATAGAAATATATTAAATGCAAATAATGTAAACTATAATACTAACAAATCAGTTACATAATTTTTTGTAAAAAATAGTAAAAATATAAAAAAACGAAGATTTAATTCTTCTCAAACTTTGTATTTTTAATTTATGTAAAAATATTTTTCCAACCAATGATAATAAAACATTTTCTAGTTATCGTATAGTAATCGTATCATATAATATAAAAATTTGGAAAATATGTACTTCAAAAGATAAAAGTTTATGTATTTATTATGTGATGTATAATGAAAGCAAAACTTTATCTGAACAAAGTGAAATGTACCTAAGGGACATTGTTAAAATATGTATTTACAGGTATAACAATTTGGGATAATGGTATCAGACATTCTAAGAAACTGGTATTAAATATTTCTTGTAAGAACACGTGCAAAATGCAAGTACACTTCCCTCGCCCGGTGTCATTGATCATAAAGGCCTTTGTTTTCTTTTCGGCGTATTTTAATCTAAAGTTCAGTTCAACTGGGTTTTATAAAAAAAAAAAAACTAAATTAGGGATATCCTTGTACAGGGATTGTAATTCATAATTAGTATACGATACTGGACGAGCTAATAGACTAACATCGTCAATTTTTGGCCGCGTATGTAAAAGAAGATGTTTTGGTACGAGATTGTTTATTTAAAAACTACATAATCAGCCTTATTCTGGTGTCCATAGTATTGAATACAATATTGTATAAAATACCATTATTGTTTTCAATACAATAATTTTCCGAAATGGTATTCCGGTAACCATTGGTTTCAATACAATGTTGTTTCCAATACAATAATTATATTCTATACGATATGGTATGAAATTAGTATTCAGGTAACCGTTTATTATTAAAACTTCATTGTATACGAAGCAATTATGGTATAGATTCATGGTTTTGGTAAAGTCAAATTTTAGTTCGCGTTATGAACATTGTATAGTACAAAAGTTTTACTATTTCATTAAATAAACTCGGTAACAGTATTTTTTTGGAAAGTTTAGTGAAATATTAGTAAGTAATAAAGAAATGATAATAATGGTTTTATTTTAATTTTTGACATGCTCGAAAATGAAAGAAATCGGTAAGTTATTAATTAATAAAAATGTAATTTGTTATAAAAAATATTTTTTTTTAGACATGATTTACGTATAAATAGAAGAGTTTTGCGTGATGCTAGTGATCCCTTAACTCTTTCAGAGAATGTGTTCAGTAGCATCTTCAGGCTATAGCGTCAGTTTCTGATTTTATTATAGAATTGGATCCATTCTTTCTTACTCCGGAGCGTAAAGAAATTGCGAGTCCTACAAATATAAAGATACTAAAAGCTTTACAATTTTATGGTCAAGGAATCTACCATCAGTTGGCCAAGATTTTTAATTTCTATGAGTCAGGCGTCCGTCAGTCGCAGCATAAAAGAAGTGACACAAATTATTGTCGAACATCTGAGTTTTGTAGTACGTTTTGAGGCATCCCTGGGGTTAATTTTTCTGTTCGTAATAAACTGTTCTTATCGTAATAATATAAATAAATTTCTACTTGACTGGTAGTTGCAGAATTTGTAGATACTGATTAAAAACCCGTATTTAGGGACGCGACGATTACGCTTGTGCATGGCCCATTTCAAAGTACATTTTAATCTTGACAGCTGTCAATTTCATCTTCAAATTGTTTTCCAAAATTTTATCTTCACATATTTGTATATATTTCTTGTATTTCTTTCTTTCGCTTTTGATATTACTTTTATACTCGTTTAAACTACTTGTAATTGTTGGATACGATAAATAAATAAATAAATTTGAAGTTGTCTTTTAGAAACCTCCTTTTGAGATGAACTCATGATTAGACTACACTATTACACACAAATGTCTCTTAGTGGATGTTTCACTTGACACAAACACTTTTGTCATTCTCTAACTTCAAAATGTAAGCAAATGCTAGGTTAGGTGTCAGTCAGTCAGTCAGTGTTACCAATTGTCGCATGAAATTCATCATATTTATTTAATAAAATTTATCAATATACAAATTAATATTTGCGTTATTTTACTTCAAATATCAATCCTGCGAATGTAAATGTACTAACATTGTAAAATTTATTTATTTAAATAAAATAATATAAAGATTTTATTACAATTTTCTATAGAGTGACATCACTGCAAACAGCTGAATACAATATTTATTGTATTAATTACAATACCACTTTCATACGATTATAATGTAGACACCAGAATACCAAATCTATACGATGTCTTATAGAACATTGAAATCGTTATTGTATAAATTACAATATTGCTTCAGATACAATGGTCACCAGAATAAGGCCGAATAACAAAATACATAAAATACGGTTTGGATAACGAATACATAGCTATTCGTATGTTTGAAAATCAAACTAATAAGAAAGTTATTCCTTCGGGTTTATTTATTGATGAAGAAAATGGATATCTAGCAGCAAGTCCCGATGGTAAATGTTATGTAATACCGGGTTTCCACTTTTCTATTACACTTTTAAATAGAGATGAGCTACTATCAAATTTAATTATGATGTAAATAAAGGAATTTCTGGATATCAGCCACTAAAATTTATTCAGTCTCGACCGTTTCGACCCCACATGGGTCTTCTTCAGGAGCTATACAGTAACAATTATTTATATGAGTACAGAATTACTATTTATAACATAAATTATATGACTAGAGACTTACATGAACTTTGTAAAACAGTAGCAATACATGTAGTGTGTAATGTAGTTTAAAAAATAAATAAATAAATTAATAAATAACATGGAAATTCATAGATTAAAATTGTTAAACATAATATTTAACACAGTCGTCAAAATAAAATAATACATATATAAAATATGATAGTCTAACATATAAAAAATATGAAAATATAAAAAATATATGAAATTAAGTGTGCCACACCCTAACGGACACCTTAGACTAAGTAAAGTTTAGACTTGAACAGTTAAGTAAAGGTTTTAATTAACTACAAATTCGCGCCAAACGGTTTAAATCTTCTGAAGGTTATAGCTTGTATTAAAAACCAATAGAGGTAGCTGTATGTTATTTGTTTATTTTATAGTCTACCAGGTGTTGCAAGTTGTTTAATTTTAGTTTTAAGTTTTATTATATTTTAAAATGTTATTATATATTTTATTGATGTACATAGTATCTGTATAGCATTTCTAGTGTTACACTAGAAATGCTATACATAAAACAGGACAATAATAACATAAATCTACGTAGTATATAAAATCAATGTTTTCAAGTAATTTATAACTCGTAAGGTACAGTGTTCTGATTGGCTGTAGCTACAGCTGCACTTATACAGCCTAGACATCAACCAGATGCACAAATTTTCTACTGTGCTGCCATCAGTCGGCTTAGAAACAAAATAACACTCCTATCCCGCGACGTTAACTGTAATTCTACTCTAGGGGTCGTAGGCGGCCAAACTGTACTGAAATGGGTACTGACGGAATTTATTAATTAATAAGCATGATCGCAACATACAATGTATTTATTATAAAAATAATGTAATTGTAATTGAATTATATAATAATAACGATATTTAAAAAAGCAGATATCGTGATAAGATATTTAGAAAATCTTGATCACGACCTAATATCTCCTGACAAAAAAATTGCAGCTTCCAAAAGTCTCAGCGCAATGGGGGGTTCCATTTTTATATATGTATAATTTCATCTGAAAATATTAGGAAAACTAAGACTATCGATGAAAATCCGGTGAAAAAATTCCTATTAATAAGCGAGTTATGGTCTCCTGAATTTTGAAAAGATTGACGTGACGTCACATTTATGTGTTTTTATATCAAACTGTTTTCATCATGGACCTAATTGTTCTTGAAATATATGCTATTTTAAGTTATATTTACATAAAATAAATGAATATTATAACACTGTATAAGTCTGCATACAGGTGTATTTAAATTATTAAGTTTAATGCAAGAAATTTATGATAAAATAAAAACTGTTTCAAAACTGACGTACAGGAATGTTAGCCCCTCCTTTCGAATTTGAATTTCTTAACTTCCATTGGTAGTAACTCCCACCACCTATCACGCTATTTGTTATGCATGCATAGGCGGTCTTTCGGTCGTCAACCAAAATATATATAGATTTCGTATACGTGTCGAAGCGCTATAACAAAAAACCCCCTTATTTCCGAGATATCGCAATTATACCATTTCATTTTTTTTTATTAATATTCGTTATTCAGCATATACATTCGTATTTTTTTACTATTTTCCTTTAATTCGATTGAGCTGGAATCCTCCACTGTATAAACACAGCTGGTTCACTGTGGTATTTCAGCCGAGCGATTCTCATTTAACTTGTAGCAGTAGTACCTATAGTAACATTCCTCAGTCTCAGACCAACGTTCTTTCAGGATTCTTTCATTTCATGGACAGTATTTGTTGTTAATACATACTAACAATTGGATATGTAAAAGTTATATTCTTTTTCATTTTAATGTTTAACTAAATATAATCGTAGTTTGCAGCATTAGTAAATATGTAGGTAGGTTAATTAATAAAAATAGCGAGAAGTATTGTGTTGGCCATATCAAAAATTTTACCTCCCGCTAGCCTTGGTAAGGGAGGTATAGGGATCGTGCTAAAAATCGCATAACGAGATTTTAGTAAATGACCTCGTTTTAAGGTTCCTGGAATCCAATTTTAACATTTTCACGATGATGTTTGTATGTATGTGTGTGTGTGTGTGTGTGTGCGCGCGCGTGTGTGTGTGTGTGTGTGTGTGCGCGTGTGTGCGTGTGTGTGTGTGTGTGTGTGTGTGTGTGTGTGTGTGCGTGTGTGTGTGTGTGTGTGTGTGTGTGTGCGTGTGCGTGTGCGTGTGCGTGTGCGTGTGCGTGTGCGTGTGCGTGTGCGTGTGCGTGTGCGTGTGCGTGTGCGTGTGCGTGTGTGTGTGTGTGTGTGTGTGTGTGTGTGTGTGTTAATCCTTTAACTCTAATACTATGGTGAAAATGAAATAGCAGAAGACTTACGTCATTGACCCGAAAAAACTTTATAAAATGAAATATAGCTTGTAGAAATTATTTATTTTTAAATACAGAAGAAAAAAATAGTAGTATTAAGAAACGTATATATTAATGAAATTTACAAGTACATATTTCTAAATGAATATCTTTTCCTTTTACAAAATATAAAATTATTTGAAATAATTGTAGTTAATTTTTATACAATACGTTGGCATGACAATGTTTACATTAAATTTTATATCGATCGAATATCGATCCTGTCACTATTGTTACTTGGTTGACAGTTTTCTCTGCGTTAAGTATTTGTGACGTGCTACAGCATAACTTGTTTATTTTAATAAGTAATATACTATAAATACATCCATAATAATGCGTAAAGCATTAAGAAAGCATTTTAAGAAACTAAACCATGAATGTCGTAAATTTTTCCGAACGGGAATCATCCAACGGTGGGCCATTAATTCCGTTGAAAGCCGTTCAAAAGGTATATTTTCAAATATTTCTTTTGTTGTCAACTTGCTTCTACCAGAAAGTGTACCATTTAGCCAGTATTCTGCTTCAAAGTAATTAATTTTGCTTATAATAACAGAACGCTTTATTCGATTTGGATGAAATTTGGTATGACCGTTCGTATGGTTATGTCATCTTTTAAGATGATACTTGTTATTATTAGTGAATCGCTAGTGTATGAAACTTAGGTGTCCCTACATTGATTATACCGTAACTTAATTATGGCCACGTCGATAACGTAAAATTAGTTTTTTTAGAAAGATACATTCAATAGTAAACTTTTCTCTCTTTGTTTAATTTGTGATATCTGTTACTGTTCAGACAGAAAAAAATAAATTGCGAAAAATGACATTTAAATGTATTTTTCGAGGAAAATCATTTTAATCATTGACGGTCAGATATAGTATGTGCACGAGAACTTGATACTATTGACAGATGTCAAAATTGCGTCTATTAACAAACCAGAAAATATTGAATGTATAGGCCATCCAGCGAATCAAGCGGTTTACGTCATCGTTTAGGGATTTTTGAAATTTTCTTTATTTTTTTAAATATATTTTATTAACGGTATTTTATTGGTTTTTTTATTATTATCATGTATTTGACACCTTTAATAGAAATAATTATATTTGGATATATTATTATTAAGTAAAATTTTGTAAATTTTTGCAAAATGACGTTTGATTATATTTTTTTAATATTGGTAATTCTGAACATGTATATTACTAAATATTATATATCTATATTATACTTTTCAACGTGTATTGTGATTTCATTTTGTTTTTGGTTTCGTTGTTCATTGTCAAAATGTCAAATGCTCTGTCATGTCAAATTCAAGAGCTTGTAGTTAATTTATTGACTTATTTTGAAAATGAAAAATAGATTGGTGGGTTTTTACTTTCACTGAAATCTAATATTGAGGTAATATTTGGTTCTATTTGTTAGTAATAATTTGAAAATTAAATCTTTATATGTACAACGTGTGGCAAACGCTATACGCAATGTACAGAAACAGTGAGAAATTGTATGATATCATTGAGTAAAGAAACATAATAAGAGACTTAACCATATGGAGGAATACGAGACCCGTAACAGTTCTCGATCACAGATGGCAGTAGGGTCTACCGGAACTTCGTGCGAGAGTTAGCAATATGTTCAGGATACGGTAGAACACGCTAGCAGGCTAGCGCGCACCACGCGTTCATGAGGGAATCTGTAGGAACATATGGATGTGCAGTATGCGGAGTCAATATGTTATGATTAGAGTTCGAAATATATATGCAAAATGCATATTAAGTGCATGCTTGCATATTTTTAAGAAAATCGAATAATGCATATGATAAATAAAATAAGTGCATATTTTGCGAATTTTTGACAATAGGTAATTTTAAATTATTATTTTAAAGAATAACTAGATATTCGTACCTGGAGAAGAGATTAAAATAAAATTTTATGGTCAGCCGGATGACCTTCTAGGGAATTAGGGTGCTGCATTACCACTTATTTTCCACTTTTACAACAGAATTTTCTCATTTCCAGGTAATTTTTAGTCCTCTCTTTGTATTGAATTTGGTTTAATATCTCACTAGTTGTTTTTGAATGATTGTGAGAGTCAGAATAGAAAATAACACAGAATTGTGTATTAAACAAAAATGATGTATATGCAAAATATACTCAGTAAATAAAATATTCTCGAAAATATTAAGTGATAATGTTTAGGCTTATATTGATTTAAATTATATTTTTCTTTGACTCTTTATAAACTCGTTATATTTTGCCAGTTTCTTTTTTAGTCGATAAGACTGATTAATGCGGCGTTTTATTTCACGTTTTTGTTTAATTATTTTATTACGTAATTTAAGTTTTCTTGGCGAATATTCGGATTTTGTCGGGGAAGGCATCTGCACGAGAGTTTCTCAAAATAGGTCAACTGAACCCTGCTTTGTAGGACATGGACTTGGTGTAGAGCAATGAATGGAACTCGGTTCTTCAAAATCTATAAATTGGAAATCATCAAAGCTAAAAAAAAATCCTAAAATTATATATTTACTAAGAAAAAACTGTTTTGAACAACATACGTTGTAGAAGAAGAGGGTCCACTGTAACAACGCTGACCTGTTGATGTTGATGGTAATGCATATTCTGTATTTTCAAATACAAGTGATCGAGCTGCAGACGGGCGTAAAAGCGACTGTTCTTTTGAAAAATGTGTAGGAACTGCAGATTTTATTAAGCGATCTCGTTTCATATTAGAAAATGAAGGATCCGAAAAATGTTTGTCACAGACCACTTTATTTTTTAATTTTGTAGGTGACAAACACAATAATAATTGATTTCCACAATTTTTTAACCACTGTTGAGTGCGAGGCTGGTTTATTGGGAATTTAAAGAAATGCGTACCGGGACTATTTTTCTTTGTATTTTTGCACTTAAAATAAAAACACGTGTGACACTTCGTACTCATTAAAAAAAAAAATCACTCCAATGGTTGATATTAAACATACGATATCTTCAAATCTAATCGGTCGCAGAATAACTGATTGCGAATATCCTACTACCTTTGAAAGTTGGAAGTAGGGCTGTCAAAATCTGCTGAAATTGCTAACCGGTTAACCGTCGGTTTACAGACCGGTTAACCGAAAAACCGGTTTTAAGTCAATAACCGGCCGGTCAAAAAACCGGTTTTTAACCGGTCAAAAAACCGGTTTTTAACCGGTCGGAAAACATGTTTTTAACCGGTCAGAAACCGGTTTATAACCTTTAATTTGGTGCATGTTCAAAAGTATCCTCAAAACGTATCGAGTTTTAAGGGCGCCGTTAACTTTTAGGAAACATCGTACTTCTTCTTTGGGAAATAAATTTCGGTAAACTTTGCAAAGTTTCCCTGTGTGCACTAAAATCTTGACAATTTATTGTTTAGCAATGGTATATGATATACGTATATATGGTATGCGAGCAATACCTTCAATTATTATTCATATTTCACAATTTCACCAACTCCGTATTGATTCGGAAGGTTGTTGAAATGCTGTATTTAAAATTGTTTTCGATGTTGTTCATATAGATCATCGCGTCTAATACAACTTTAAAATAAATTTTAATTATTACTGTATATTCAACGATTGCTGAAGATGGGCTTGCCCTAAGCCCGAAGCGTCCGTAATAATAGTATATTACATCCGAGGTGGGAAATGTTTCATTACATCCGAGGGCTTATGTATATTACCGAGAGGCGAAGCCTCGAAGTGAGATAAAGCGCGAGGCTGTAATGAAACTCCCACCGATGTTATGTATCTTATTTTATTCACAATCATCCTCATTTTAAATCAATAATTTTCAAAATAAATCAATGAGTTTTAACCTTTAATTTTATTAATATTTTTTGACAGCTCTCTTAAAATTTGTTTTAACTTACTTTATTATAAGGATCTATGACAATGTTGCTAGGCAACCTCTACATAAACGTTTCTAACTCAAGATGTAAAATCTGTTATTTCCAACCTAAGAGAATGTCATTAAAGTTAAGAATGACGTATTTCCCAACCTCCAAAAGGTTAGGAATCGGTATATTACTATAATGATTGTCAATAAAGAATTTTACAATACACGTGGACCATTTATGCCTTTTGTTTTCATCTATAAACCATTCAACGCTTGGTCCTTTCACCCCTTTCTTCATTATTAATATCACGAGCTTATATTTAATAAGAGAATATAATGAATTTTTATTAAAATTAACTGTCAATGTTGTAAAAATGCCATAGCAGTTACCTGGCAGTTACTAACGAATAGAAATAAGGTGATATTCTTTGTTTTTTATCATCGCTGTGATAGACATGTAACTATGGAAATTCTGAATGTTGATTTTCGGAAAACATATCACGTGACTAATGCATTATTTTCTATTTCAATGTAATTTACTTTTATTTCAAAAATATTATTAAAAGAAATAATAACAAATTAAGGTTGGTAACATTGACAGTTTCAATAAGCATTTGAAATTTATTTATTTTGATATACATATGTCAAGAGCTGTTTAGACGTTAGGTTATAGTTAATTTTTTTTAAAAAAAAGAGTGCTATGAACCGTTTAGAAACCGATTAAAAACCGGTTATAAACCGGCTACTAACCGGCTATTGACCGGTTAAAAACCGGCTATTGACCGGTTAAATACCGGCTATTGACCGGTTAAAAAACCGGCTATAAACCGGTTAAAAACCGGCTATTAACCGGTTAAAAACCGGCTATAAACCAATTAAAAGCCGGCTACAAACCGGTTAACCGGCTAGCCGAATATTTCATTATTGAAAAACCGGTTTTCGGTTAACCGATTAACCGGTTAACCGAATACTTTTGACATCCCTTGTTGGAAGTGAAGTAAGTGTAGAATAAGGTTTGAATGAAGAGGGTTGCATAAGCAAAAAAATCATTTTTTGTTCGTGTCCCCTCGCGATTGTAATAAAAAAAAGTAAATATTTATTAAAATTTTGTAAATTATATGATTATGTTTGTGTCCTAAAACCATTTTGGTTGAAAAAATACAGCGGATATGAAAAAAAATAATTCATTTCCGGTTTATAACTTAAAATACGTAGACCAAATTATATTCAGGACACAATTTATTAAAAACCATAAACAAATATACAAATTTTATAAAAGTGTATGCAACAGGTTTTTAAAACGACACGAACGAAAAATTTACCAAAACAGACTCATTTGACTGCCGCGGCCAGGGATTTGTTAACTACTGGATGGAGCGAGTGGATCTTTACCATGTACCCGGCCAGATCGACAGAGATAGTCATACATAATTCCGATTTGTTGTCTTTGTTTCCGTTACTTGTCAAATATTTTGTTGACAGATTTTAGGTTATTTTTGACATCATCATTGAAATATAATTATTTTAATATATGACAATGGTTCGAAAGTGTTGTGTTGAAAATTGTGTATCAAAATATGTGATGAACGGTGCTGCGTCGTTTTATTAGTAAGTTATGATTAAAATTATAATTTCCTTTAAAAAAAATACCTTTTCTCATTGACTTATATTCTTATATGTGTTCTAATTTAGCGTTGCATTGGTTGTATTTGTACTTATTTTACGTTTCATGTTCAAATATAATTAAACACAATTAATTTTTAACGTGAATTTGACAGATGTGAATATGACAGATATGAATATCAAATTCACTTGTCTAAAGTGGAATTATCTATATCTTTCTCACTCACACTTCCTGTGTTCTCTCTTAATCTAGCCGGGTACACGAGAAATACATATATCGATATGCACTTGCTCCATCCAGTAGTTAACAAATCCCTGGCCGCGGCACTGAAAAATAGTTCGGGCATTACCTTACAGATGTCAGCACTAGAAATGTCGGTAATGCAGTTCGGAAAGTAAACATTGAAATTCTACCTGACTGAATATATATAAGGATGACATTTTTGTAATTTGATTTACAATCTTTTATTACTGCGGCTATTTCCATGAATGGTTTCTTAAGCCTGTATCCCACGATACAACGTATCGGCAATTTATTGCAGTTAACTGCAACAGTTGCTCGTATGTGTGACAAAACGCTGTGTGCTAGGCAACTTTTTAGCTGCAATTAGTTTAGATGTACGCAGCTAAACTTTTTCGATAACGGCAACTTTCTAGAAGCAACTCGTTTAAGCGCATGCGCTAGATCACAGATGCAGCATGCAGCAACCAAAAATAACTTATGTTTGAAGCATCGTATGATCACGCAGGCGTCATTCTTGTCAAAATCATACTTTTATTGTCAACAATACGTGTGCTCGCATATTAAGTACATACAATTGAAGACTGATACTTTAAATAATAAACATGTGGAAGAGGAACTGATCAACCTTTTGAAAAGTTTCCCAGTTTTATCGGATGTTAAAGATCATATATCAAAATTTCCCTATATCTGGTAGAAACTTTAAGCAACGTATTTCCCTAGATTTTAAGGGAACATACATTCCGTGGGATAGAATAATCGTCATGTTGCCGATATCGGCAACTCAAGTTGCTCGTATTTTTCATCGTGGGATACGGCCTTTAGAGAAAATAAATCTAAGCTAAAAATGTAAGAGAAATTTGTCTCGAAATATTCTATTGTGAACAAATCAAAACATATATTATTAACTATTAGTGATTTTTAGTAAAAGTATTGTTTCACTAAATACAAGAATAACAAGAAACAATATATTTTAAGGAAATTGAAATTTCTTTTATGGTATCAGCTCTAACATGGTGAAACTTCATTCTTGAATTTGTATTTTAAATAAAGACTCAGTTTTTTTAGTTTTAGAAAAATATTTATAACACGATGACTATAGTTTCGCTACCACAGTAGGTTTGTTCGAACCATCAATTCGGAACTGTTCCAGAATTAGGAGTTCTGCGCATGACATATAAGAAAGTGAATTCAGAACTGTTCTCTCATGGACAGGTTCGAACGCTCATATTGGTTATAATTTGTCACATACATTTGTTTTAATAAACGAAAATTGTTTTAAAATGTGCGATCAAGGAGAAAATACACATATAATTAAATAAATTAGGTATACATAATTGTAAATATCATATTTTAAATTTTCAATTGTACCTAATAATAAATGGACGTGCATACTCCTCAAAAGGAGTATAAAGCATGGACAACAAAATCGAAGTGCATATATGTATAAAGTAAAAGTTAAAAGTATAAACAAATACAATACGAAGAATGAAAATGTATATTTCAAACGAAATAAATATTATTACAGTGTCGCTGGTTGTGAAAAGAATTTTTAATATTTTAATGATAAGAATGAACGTCTAACAATCCTGTAGCTTTTCGTGTATATTAAAAATATTTCACCTTAACAATATCGGACAATACATACTTATGAAATTTTCCTTAACCAAAATAATTATTAATAAAAAAAAATTAATAAAATTGGTACGTATATTAATCTATTATTTTTATATAGCCTTCTAAACGTCAAATAGAATCTTAAAACTTCACTGCGCATGGTTAGAATTTGAAATACTTGCTCCGTTGCTCGAACTGGTAGAACCGTTCCAAGAGAATTTGAATTCAAAGTTCTAACCTGTTCGAACGCCGAACTGATAGTTCTCAGAATTTCGAATTTCAGAACTACAGAGTTCGAACGCTTTTAAGTGAAATGCGCATGCTCACTAGTTCGTGAACTGCTTAGAACTGTAGGTTCGAACAAACCTAGAGTAACATCATCATAAATAAAGTTTAAAGTTAAGTAGATTTTCACTCAGTTAGTAATTGATATGTAATCAATTAATCATCATCATTGTGAATGTTTTTTCAAAATGGTAAAATTTTTGATTATGCAATAATTAAATATGAAATAATGATATTAATAATAATACAATAATATTGAATAATTTTAATTATTTACAAAAAAAGTTTGAAGTTAAGTAGTTTTTCACTCAGTAAATAATGATATGTAATTAAAAGGTAAAATTATTGATTATAGAATAATTATTTTTTGTCCCTCAAAGTTTTAGCTTCCAAAATGTATTCCGGGTCTTTACATTTTTTATTAATATTTTTTTAAATCTATTCCCCAAAACAATTTCCGGCAATATGCAATCAGATCAATATTAATATAACAATATAAACTTAAAATCTTACTTATAATTACGAATAAATTTAAATAAAATACTGAAACAAATAAATATGAAATAATAATAATAATTAATAATATTAAATAATTGAAATTATTTACAAAAAAAGTTTAAAGTTAATTAGTTTTTCACTCAGTAAATGATATGTAATCAAAAGGTAAAATTATTGATTATAGAAAAATTATTTTTGTCCCCCAAAATTTTAGCTTCCACAATGTATTCCGGGTCTTTACAATTTTTATTAATTTTTTTTAACTCTATTCCCAAAACAATTTCTGGCAATATGCAATTTAAATAAATAACATTAATATAACCATATAAACTTAAAAACTTACTTATAATTCCGAATACATTTAAAGAAAATACTGAAACAAATAAAGATGAAATAATAATAATTAATAAGAATAATAACAATAATTAATAATAATACAATAATATTAAATAATTGAAACTATTTACAAAAAAAAGTTTCAAGTTAAGTAGTTTTTCACTCATTAAATGATACGTAATCAAAAGTTAAAATTATAGATTATTTAATAATTATTTTTTGACCCTCAAAGTTTTAGCTTCCAAAATGTATTCCGGGTCTTTAAATTTTTCGTTTTGAAATCTATTCCCCAAAACAATTTCCGGCAATATGCAATTTAAATAAAAAAACAACATCATCAGATCAATATTAATATAACAATATAAACTTAAAAACTTATGAATAATTATGAATATATGCAAAGAAAATACTAAAACAAATATGTATAAAGTAATAATAATAATAATAATAATAATAATAATAGTAAAATAAATAATGGAAGCTTTTTACAAAAAAAGTTTAAAGGTAAGTAGTTTTTCACTCAGTAACTGATACGTAACAAATTAATTTTTTTTTTCAAAAAGGTAAAATTATTGATTATTTAATAATATTTTTTTGTCTCTCAAAGTTTTAGCTTCCAAAATATATTCTGGGTCTTTACATTTTTTATTTTGAAATCTATTTCCCAAAACAATTTCCGGCAATATGCAATTTAAATAAAACTTTTGTAATTTTGGAAGCATTACGTTTTCCCACAACTCCTTGTCTTTATAAATTTCTTCCACTAATAATTTTCTATCAGGACTGGTGAATACTAAGAAATAGCATTTCTTTTTATTGCAAATATTTAACTGTCCTTGCACCTACAACAATTTCTTATGATTAATATAAAAATTGATTTAAATATAACAATGATTACCTGATAATAATAATTGTGATTTCTTTTTAGTCTGAAATTCCCATCCGCTGTTTTTTCTATGCATATTTTATTTTTTAATTCTTTCTTCTCACATGCCGAAAACACATCAACGCCTTCTTTTGCTAATGTATACAAGCATTTAACTTCTATTAAGCAATCAGTGTTTGTTATTCCTGCAAAGATAAATTTTGAAATAAAATTATAAAACTCAAAGAAAATATTATTTACCATCCGGTGATGCTCCCAGGTAACAGTTTGCTTTATCTATATATAAGTCTGTATTTGAGACAAATATAGGTGTATTTTCTTTGCTCATCAACTCCTCAAACATTTTAACTGCAGTTGCCTCATGTCGCTTGCCATATTCAATTGCAGGAGATTTTATATATGTTTCTGTTTTTAAAATTTGTTTCACCAATGAATCACATGATGTATAACTTTGTCGTTTAATAACATGCCCAAAGAACGAGGCAGTTAATCTATTATGTTTATGTATTAAATATTCTTCATTTTCAAATTGCCCAACTGTTCGGCGCTCAATGGCTTGTATTTCATCTTCTGTTACCTAAAAAAAATTATATGTTTAAATTAACATTTGGTAACCGTTTCAAATATCGTACCTTTAATTCATTAAGTTTTCTTCTACATTCTGATTCCATTTCAACTGAGCTCAATTCTGCAACCTCGGCATATTTTCCATAATCTGTGTTGTTTTCCCGTACCTTCTGAATTTTTGTTTTTGATGCTTATTCTTCTTCTCTGTATTTTAGAGATATATTTTTTAAAATTGGATCCTGGGCTTCGATGTGCTGCTTTCTTCCATGGACCAATTTGCCATTCCGGTCCTTTCATAAAGTGAAGTCCGGCTAAATGAGCGCGCCTTTCGTACGACCCTCTTTGAATTAAATTCAATCTCTTTCCACAATTAAAACGAGCCACAAGTGACATAAAACATTCAGCGATATTATTAGTTTCGTTTCCTATTAGCTTGTGACATTTTATAATTATTTTTTCAAGTGCCCCTAAAAACAATTTTGTTGTAAATGTAATATTTTAAATTAACGAATGTGACTTACCATCAATATAATGTTGTAAACCAGTCGATTGAAATAAATCGTTCCCTTCGTCAATTGCGCCAACTGATTCACAAAAATAATTTTTGCAATTTTCGTGATTGCCAAAAATATGCTTAGGCCCGATTTTTAAATCAAGTTTTAATACTTCTGGATCTCTATTCGCATTTTCATAAATACTTTTTTGTGCAACTTTTTGCAGCGCCGTTATTTTGTTAGAAGTTAACAATTTTCGAGCCCGTGCACTTATTTTCGTATCCTTTTTAATAGCGTACAATGCTTTACCATAATTTTTAATTGCATGATTAGTGCATTCTTTTTTAAAAACCTTTTGTCCATAAGTGACACGTTCCCTTATTTTGGCATGTACGCTTGAGTCACCATCGGCAACAAAACATGTGTAACGTACACCATGCATCTCCTCACTTTTATTAAATCCTTCAACTATTATATCTGCCTCCATGGCTGGTGATGTGCCACTCCAGTTTTTGAAGCATCTGTGTTCTACAACTGCGTGATTCTTGTTACTGTTGCGGGCGCATATACTGCAGAATTTATTACGGATTCCAAGAAACAAAATTTTCTTTGTTATCCAGCCTATAATTACACCCTAAAATAAAAGAAAAAAGAGTAATTTTAAATACTTAATTTTATCTTTTTATATATGCTTACAACACCAGAAGCTGCCGTGTAATTATGTCCGTACGAACGTTTACTCCATCCCCCATCGACGTACACTGTTATACACGGCATCCCATCTGTATCAAAATTTTCGTTTTCTATGGCATATTTTCGTTCTTCCTTCCCTGCCATTTCCATTTCCTCCCAAAATGACTGTTTCCAAATCTAAAAATTAAACATTTTTGAGCATAATATAAATTATTAAAATCCCATTTTTTCATACCTCTTATAAATTTAATTCAATCTTTTGAAATATATTGTAATTCATTTCCGGTATATTCATCGAACTAATAATTTGGTTCAGCTGACCGCAAGTACTTCCGGCTGCCAGAGCACCCCATACAGCACCCGTATTTATAGAATTAGTTTCTGGTTCTTCCGTATAAAAAGAGACTGTGGTGTTACAAAATGTACATTTTAAAAATATTTCGCTGACCAAACCAAGTCCTCGATTCAATTCGTTGGAAATTTGAAGTTTACCAACTGAACATTTTTTTGCATGTCTGTATTGCAAGTCAATGACTTTGCTAATAACATAGTTCAAATCAACAATTCTATTTCCTTCAATTTTGAAATTCGGTGAAAGGTTTGGACCCTTCTCTACAGCAAGCTCGTGTTGCATTAGCCTGTAATAAAAATAATAATTTTGAAAATGTTTTCGAATTTAGTGAGTTACAATAACTTACTCATTATATTCCTTCTCAATTATAAAAGAAAATGGGCAGTTGGTATTATCTACTACCCTTGATGTTGATGGAATAGTGGGTGTAGTACAAATCTCTACGTTGGGTGGAATTTCAACACTATAAACAAAGAAATAATAATGTTTAATTAACAAAAAAAGAAAAAAAAATGCACTATATGTTACTTACTTGGATGTTGGTTCAGGTTTACGCCGAACTTTACTACTAGCACTTCGCTTCAACACACGAGTCGGTGGTGTTTTACTTTTTCGTCCCATATTATAAAAAAATATAAATGGAATGAAAAGAAAACAGATAAAATTGAAATGTCACACAGAACTCAGATTTAAGACCGTACAATTCAGTTGTCAAGCAACGAATAATTTATATGGATATTGTAATTTCCTTTTATAGTTTGCATTTTGGATAGGGTTCTCATTAGAACCAATGAAAGAGTAGATAAACCTCTTAATTTTGAATTATCCGTAAACTTAACGAAAATAAACCAATTGTATCGTAGGCGGTGATTTCGTAATTACCTGATTGGTGGTTCAGAAGATGCATGTACGGTACCTAACGATTGTATAATGTTTTGCTGGTATTCTACCCAAATATATGAAAACTTATACATTTTAAAAATAATGAAAATACTCATGAGTAATATAATAAAAATAATAATAATAATAATAATAATAATAATGATGATGATGATAATAATAATGATGATAATAATAATGATAATAATAATAATAATAATGATGATAATAATATTAATGATGATAATAATAATAATAATATTTATTTTATTGAGTAAAAAAATCTCAATGGCAAGGTTCAGCCAAGGCTGTTCTTCCACCTAACCAGCATATTACAAAGAAAAACATATGTAGTCTACCAAATTATCAAAAATTGTATCAATAAACAGATGCATATACTGAATACATACAAAATAAATACAAAAAAAATTAATACAAATGTTTGCATATACATTACCTATTAGTTAGATATAAGTTTTGTACATGTTTTTTAAATGTACCATATGACAGAGATTTCTAGTCATGTGGAATATTATTGTACCATGTTGGAGCTAAAGTATGAAAACGAGATTTTAAATTTAGTTTTATTGAATGATGGTACTGTGTACAAGTCCTTGCTACGTAAACTATAGTTATCATTTTTGAAAACTAGTTTATCGTACAGATATTTGGAACCCCTGTAATAGTATTATTTTAAATCCATGAAGAAAAAAGAGAAGAGAATTTGTTATCTAATATAAAGTGATTTTCAGAAGTTACAAAATAGTGTTTTTTAAAATCATAAAATATTGATTCTTCGTTAACCAAGACAGCAATATAAAATATATTTTTTTGATACTAGCACCAAAAATTCAACTCTAAAATCTGTTGTGGCCAGCTCAATACGTCTCGCAATTTCCATGTATTGTTTTTTATTGCATTGAACATGTCTTGCGAACATATACAATTCTAATTATATCTATTATTTCATTCTACGAGGAAGTTCCTAAATGCCAGAGATTCTTTCTATTCATTAGCAAGATTGACGGTATTTCTTATGTATATATGCATTTTATCTATAATTTTAAATATTTAATTAAGAAAACAATCAGAAAAATTGGATGTACTTTCCAGAAAAAGGTTTGAGAATGTCACTAAAACTGTTGATTTTTGACACTAACATTTATCTGTCTTTTACAAACAATGTTACAAACATTTGAATTTGTCAACTTGTGTTACCTTGGTGTAGTTTAGCCAGTACGATTTATTACATCCGATTATTCTTTATTTTGTGTGTCTTTATCTCTAAATTTATGAAAGATATAATAAAAAAATTACATGTATCGGATAGAAAATTTGATATTCTTTAATATTTGTAATAACATACACTCACACATACACATAGGCATCATTGTAAAAATGTTAAAATCGGATTCTAGTGACCTTAAAACGTGCTTATTTACTAAAATCTGGATATGCGATATTTAGCATGTATCCAATACTTCTCGTAGCGAGAGATAAAAATCATTTCTGTCACTTTCTTGAATTTTTCTTTGACGCACCAACCTTTGAATCGACGATATTCATCTTTATATTTCTCGTGGCGTCATGTAAGCAACAAATTCAGAGTTGATAGACAGTCAGGCCTATTATGTGACTCGGTGGTTAGTTTTTAACAACTAGTTAAAAAAATTATCCAATAGCTATTGATTTGATAAGTAAAAATCCAATTTTTATATATCAATATTTTTGATTGATTCAATTTTTTAACCAGTAGTTAACTACTGAGTTACAGAATAGGCCCGAGTAAATGATAGAATTATCAATAACAGCTTCCATTATTTTTGGTTAAAAATTTAGGAAATTTCTGAGACGACAATTATCTATAAATATTTTAATTATTTCATTTGTTTCCTTACAAATGGTATGTCGATTATATGTTTATTTTGTATGCCATTCAATTACATCGGATTATTATAATTTTCTTTTTTAAAAAGTCACAATTTCGCAAGATTAAAAAAAAATTGTATGCATCTCATATGAAAATGCATGTATATGTTTACTCATTACGCATGTAATATGAAGTAGTATTGCTTTGAAAGAAGATATTCATAAATATTTTCCTAGAATATGAATATGGATTTATACTAGAAAGCCCTACTATCACTTTGTATACTATATAATCAACAAAAAGTTAGGAGTTGCCGCACATAAACAGCATAACTCAGGCATCCGCACACCTATATTGAAAACATTACATGGGCATTTTGTAATACTTGCAAAGCTCATTATGGCTCTGTGGTAGATAAGAAACTTGAATTTTAGCTACAACATTAGCCGCAGATTACTGATTTATTGTTCCCGAAAAGGGCCGGTTATGTCGTAAATGACCCACGATTTTTCCCCAAATTATCCAGGGATTATAAATTTCTGTTACTTACGAAAGCAAATATTTAGTAAATACAGTGTTTATCTTCTTAGGTCTAGTTGTATAATCCCCAGTAGAGGTTTATAATCAGTCGAGTTCGTTATTTGCATATCAGCCGTTCAAGATTTCTCGAAATAACTTAAAATTTAAACATTTAGGAATAATAAAATTCTTCTATTTCTCATATTAAACATCTGCTTTGGTTAATTTATAAACTCTCATAGACAACAGTCCATCAATATGCTGTTATTTTTCTAGGAACACCTGATCCTTAATTGTACGCGACTGTTATAAAAAATAACGGCCTAGGACGTTATTTCTTTTCATTTTGTTTTAATCCTGTTATGTCATAATAACAGTATGGTATTACGAAAAAAGTTTAACTGCCGGGAAAATAGACAAAATCGAATCGAAATGAACTGTCAAATAACAAATTTATCATTAACCATCTGTACCCGTTACAAATATTTGCAATAAACAATATTAAGGAGAAATGGTATTAAATCATAAATTTTTTGCATTTATAAAGTTTAGTTCTCTGCTACACTGGTTTTTTAAAACTATCCCGCTCTGCTTTTTGGAATTTATAGGGAGAACTCTGATTAACTACTCAACACAACACTCAGTTAATAATTAATATAGTTTACATTACTGCAGAAAGCTTAAATACGGAAAATAGAAATTATTTAATGTTTGATATAAGAGTTATCGTGGATGAAAATATAGTCGCACACACACACATCATTGTAAAAATAGCAAAAACGTGTTCTGGCGACCCTAATTCGTGCTTATTCTATCGAATTTTTGGACCAAAAACATTACCTCCCTTACCGTATGGCGGGAAGTAAAAATAAACTGTCTCAGAACTATCATAGTAGCAATTTATATTGTTGTACAAATTTTATTCTAATAGATTATCAATATTATCCGTATATTCTATTTTCAACGTTTGTCAGTGTTATATTGTATTAACAAAATTATGTCATTTTATAATCTATAATGTCTATATATTTTTTTGTCACCATCGCCAATAAATATTTACTGTTGTAGTTCATATGTTCCATTTGAGTTTTCAATTTTAATTACTTTATTCATTATTTTAATGTGCGGGCAATAAGTATTTACTAGTAATCTACAATATAATGCTTTTATTATTAATATGTTATATTTACTATTTTAATGTAAAGAAACAAATGGAAATGTGTATGATAATACTTAATAACTGGCAGTTAAAATTTTAGGGATTATACAAATTCATTTTATATTATACGAATTACAATGTCTGTGTGTGCGTGTGGATGTGTGTATGTGTGTTTGTGTGTGTGTGTGTATGTGTGGATGTTTGAGGGATGATTCCTCAAAAACTATAATACTTAAGACCAATTGAACTACGTGTTCCTTAATCTGACATTAATGGCAAGACCTGAAAAAGTTTTGGTAACAATTGGACAATCTGAAGTAGTAGTTTCTTAAAAAAATCTTCTAAATATTATTTTTTGGAAATTTATGTTATTACAAATGTTAAAGAATATAAAATTCTCTATCCAATACATTGAACACTTTTATTATATCTCCTACAGATTTAGAGATAGAGAATTATAAATATGTAAAATAATCCACTGTATTAAACAACTCATGGAAACCAGTTGAAAAATTAAAATGTTTGTAATTGACATAAATGCCAGCGTTGAAAATCCAGAGACATTTTTGAAGGCTTTTTCTGAGAAGTACATTTAATATTCCTTATCATTAATTAAATACTTAGAAATTTATGAAACTGGGCAGTAATCATGCCTATACACAAATCTAAAAAGGAAAATTGTCGTACATTTCTAGAAATCATTCGTTGAAAGTGAAATGCTACAAAAATGAATGGTTTGCTGTTGCTTTGTCACTGGTTATAAAAGCTTTTATTTACTAGTCATAAAACCCCAGGCCTTGGGTAAAATTTGACCTAAAGAATCTGTATCTTCTTGTTTACATTCAACCTTTTATCTCAGGCACAAACCTAAGTAGAGACCCGAACCATTCTATCGCCCTCTCTTGGTTAATATTATAAGCAAACGTGAAATAGTTCATGGCTTGGCCGATATTACTTCGTGTCGCTTTTTCGAAACCCCCCCTTAAGTAACACTGCCAACTTTTCTAGCGCTAGGTACCTCTCTACGTCTCGCCCCGTTTGCCAATAACTTTCCTTAAATCAGCGTTTGGCCGCAACGTGTCACTTCAGTCCAGTCACTCAAATCGTTCTTTCTTATTTACATGGTGGTTGAGGCTCTTATTATGTTTCTTTACTCAATGATGATATGCAGTATTCTGTATTTTTTTAAGGATCTCACATAATACTAGATAGTTTGTTGCATATACTACAAGAATGAAGTATTTATAACGGCGTAAGCAGTATCGTTCGGAATATTTTAAATAAAATTGGATTTCGCTGGAAAAATATTATACCAGATGTGTTTTTAAGAAAAATTTGGGTTTATGAAGGCAACCCACAGATTTTAATCCGTTTTACATGCTCATGTAAACTTTTTAACATATGACGTCATTGTTTCTAGTGATATTGTATTTATGACGTAAACCGCTTGATTCGCTGGAAGGCCTATAGTAAGGTCATGTACGTATTGTATTGTACTCATACAGTACAAAACAATAAGTAACATGTGCTTACTAGTCAATATTTTCTGGTTTGTTAATAGACGCAATTTTGACATCTGTCAATAGTCTCAAGTGCACATGTGCATACTATATCTAACCGATAATGATCATTAATTTTTGTCGTCTGTCTCGGGTATAAGCTTCAAGTAAAGTGCCATTTCCGATTATCCGATTTACGCCAAGATTTAATGGTTTTTTTCCGTATTAGAATAGGGTTGAAATACAGGGTTTCAAAATTTTTGAATGGGGAAGTTAAGCGATTTTTTTTATTCTTTTGTAGAATTTTTACCATGCTAAATTTCCCTAGACTTATAGGCTATCCAGCGAATCAAGCGGTTTACGTCATCGTTTAGGAATTTTTGAAATTTTCTTTATTTTTTAAAATATATTTTATTAACGGTATTTTATTGTTTATTATTATTATTATTATTATTATTATTATTATTATTATTATTATTATTATTATTATTATTATTATGTATTTGACACCTTTAATAGAAATAATTATATTTGGACATATTATTAAGTAAAATTTTGTTAATTTTTGCAAAATGAAGTTTGATTATATTTTTTTTAATATTGGTAATTCTGAACATGTATATTACTAAATATTATATGTCTATATTATACTTTTCAACCTGTATTGTGATTTCATTTTGTTTTTTGTTTCGTTGTTCATTGACAAAATGTCAAATGCTCTGTCAAGTCAAATTCAAGAGCTTGTAGTTAATTTATTGACTTATTTTGAAAATGAAAAATAGATTGGTGGGCTCTTATTTTCACTGAATTGTAATATTGAGGTAATATTTCGTTCTATTTGTCAGTAATAATTTGAAAATTAAAGTACAGCGTGTGGCAAACGCTATATACGCAATGTACAGAAACAATGAGAAATTGTATGGTATGTAGTATTCTGTATTTTTTTAAGGATCTCACATAATACTAGATAGTTTGTTGCATATACTACAAGAATGACGTATTTATAACGGCGTAAGCAGTATCGTTTAGAATATTTTAAATAAAATTGGATTTCGCTGGAAAAAAATTATACCAGACGTGTTACTTTTTTAAGAAAGATTTGGATTTATGAATACAACCCACAGATCATATTTTAATCCGTTTTACATACCCATGTAAACTTTTTAACATATGACGTCATTGTTTCTAGTGATATTGTATTTATGTCGTAAACCGCTTGATTCGCTGGATGGCCCATACGTCATCATAAAATATCCCTAAAGTAATGGCGTCATATACCACTACGTTTACATAGGATACTAATTTATAAGGCGCGAGCAGTCATGTGCCTTTGTTGGTCTTTCTTGACAAGCACATAAGAGGGCCCGTGTCAGAATGACAGCTAGTAATTATATACAGATGTCAAATGTCATCATTTTTCATTCCAAATTTCATAATTTTCTAATATCATGTGTTTTATTTAACTCGCTAAGTAAAGTCCACATTCCTGGTAACAAAGCAAACTTAGAAAATCTTGAAATTTTTAATTAAAATTTATGACCTACATGATTACTAGCTGTCATTCTGACACGGGCTCCCATATCTGCTTCTCAAGATTTGCTTATTTGCAGGGCATCTGTTGCTCTCTAAAAAGACATAATTTAATTAAAGGTTGACAACAAAAGAAATATTTGAAAATATACATTTTGAACGGCTTTCAACGAAATTAATGGCCCACCGTTGGATGATTCCCGTTCGGAAAAATTTACGACATTCATGGTTCAGTTTCTTAAAATGCTTTCTTAATGCTTTACGCATTATTATGGATGTATTTATAGTATATTACTTATTAAAATAAACAAGTTATGCTGTAGCACGTCACAAATACTTAACGCAGAGAAAACTGTCAACTAAGTGACAATAACGACAGGATCGATATTCGATCGATATAAAATTTAATGTAAACATTGTCATGCCAACGTATTGTATAAAAATTAACTACAATTATTTCAAATAATTTTATATTCCGGGTATAACAAAGGAATCTTTAAATCATAGGCTAAATTTATCTGTAAAATATATACAAATCTTTAATTTTTATTATGACATAGCATGCGAAAAAATGACATTTAATGCTATTTTACGAAAAACATCATGAGCTTCAGAGAAAGTGCCATTTCCGGTTATCCGATTTACACCAAAATCTAATGCTATCTTTTCATATTAGAATAGGGTAGAAATACAAGATTTCAGAATTTTCTGAATGATAGTATTACCATACATACATACATATATACAGGCCATCCAGCGAATCAAGCGGTTTACGTCATCGTTTAGGGATTTTTGAAATTTTCTTTATATTTTTTAATATATTTTATTAACGGTATTTTATTGGTTTTTTATTATTATTATGTATTTGACACCTTTAATAGAAACAATTATATTTGTATATATTATTATTATTTTTTTCAAAGTATTTTGTTCTCAAAAATAGTTTTGGTGTATATAATAGTTTTTTATTTGTCAAAAATAACCTTCATCATGCCTAGTACGCGAAATGAGGTATCATTTCTGCAAGATGCAGTAACTGCTCTACTTACCAACAAAGAATTTATCGACAGCCTAGTTGAAAAAGTTATTCAACGCTTAGATCAAAAATTGGAAGAGCAGAAAAACTATTATGAAGGTGTGATCATACAGTTATCTGCGGAAAATAAAATGCTCGAAGATCGTCTTGACCAACTCGAACAGTACTCCCGTCGGAATTCCATCCGAGTATTTGGTGTTCCAGAAAAGGACAACGAAAACATCGATGAAGTGTTGCGTAATGTTTTCAAGGAGAATCTCGGTCTTGACATCTCCAGTGAGGAAATAGATCGCTGCCACAGAACAGGTAGGAGGAATTACGCTTGCTCTCCTAATCACCCAGTTATCAAACCCAGATCTATAATTCCTATCGAGTAAGATCTGCTGTTATGGAAACGAGAAAAAACTTACGTGGTACTAAAATAGTAGTGAAAGAAGATTTAACTGAATGTAGACTGGAACTCTTAAAATCTGCCGCAGTGAAATATGGTTATAAAAACGTGTGGTCTAGTGATGGATCCATTTATGCTAAAATAGATAATAAAATAAAAAAGTTATCTCAATTTGATATAGATGTTCAATAGTTACTTTTTCATGTATAACATTCACCAGTAACATTGACAGTTTATTTTGTAGCGTCAATTTATTATACATACTAATTTTGTATTGATCATTTATTGCACTTTGTTACTTTTCACTGTTTTACTATTATTTGTTGTTTCACTGTCTACATTACTGTAAATTTGACACTCATTTTGTTAGCTTTCTGATTCGTATTTAAACATCTGATTTTTATTTCTCATTTGCTCATTCGCAAGTCACCAATTGTGTTTAAGGTCGTTTGCTGCCGTTGTTTTTACACGTAAATAAATTTAAATTTTTCTGTTTTTTTGTATAGTGTGTATCTCTTAACTTCTCAGTTTATTAGCAACTATATTAATAATTTTCATATATATTTTTTCACTATTCTATATTGTATTCCTTAGTAACTCATTACATGCACATTTACTATCAAAATGTTAGAGGATTAAAAACCAAAATTAACAATTTTTACAATAGTACTTGTTCAACTACATTTGATATAATTTGTGTTACTGAGACTTGGCTTAATGAGGGTATATATAATGGTGAATTATTTCCATCATCGTACAATGTTTATAGAACTGATAGGAATTTTTCCAGAGGTATCAAAAAAGATGGCGGTGGTGTCCTATGTGCCGTAAATACGAAATATCAATCTATTCCAATTAGTTTTCCTTTACATCCTTCTTCGCTCTCTGATATACTCTGTTTAAAATTATTAACATCATCATCTACATTTCTTTACGTTATTGTTGTCTATTGTCCTCCACCTGTCACTCTTGAACAGCTTAATTTTGTATATGAATCTATTGAGAATTTTGTACCACTCTTAAATAATAATTTTTTAATTATCGGTGATCTTAACATATCTGCTCTTTCTACTCATTCTTCTTCACATAACTCTATCACTCTTGCTTTTGACAATTTTTTAACATTATTAAATGCCTCACAGTATAACAATATTTTAAATGCTAATGGTAGACTACTTGACATTGTTGTTTCGAATATTAGTTGTTGTGTTGATCGTCATATTGATCCGTTTGTAGATGAAGATCCTCACCATCCTTCTCTATTCATTACTCTTCATCTTTCTTCCTCCAAAATAACATATAATGCAACTATCAACAACATAGTAAAATATAATTTCTCATTAGGTAATTACGAGTTACTATATAATTCGCTAATGCAAGCAAACTGGGAAGAAATTTATTCAATACCTGACGTTAATGCCGCTTTCAAAAAGTTTTATGATGTACTTTACTGTTGTCTTGATATGTGTATTCCGTGTGTTAAACCTAAGTTTTCTCCCTATCCCCCGTGGTTTACTACAAAAATTATAAATGATTTAAAGCTAAAATCGCATTACCATAAGCTCTATAAAACTAATAATAATGATATACATTTAGATAATTTTAAAAAGTTACGAGCAACTACAAAAAAAGATATTAAACAACAATATTCAAAATATGTGTCGGGTATTGAGGACCAGGTTGCAAAAAATCCAAATAAATTGCGGAGCTTTATTAATAATAAAAAACGCGTTACCAGAATTCCAGGTCAAATGAAGTTGAATAATTTTACTTTGAGTAATACCAATGAAATAGTAGAAGGATTTGCTGACTACTTCTCTAGTGTTTTTACTAACGACCAGTGGCGGCTCGTAAGAATTTATAGTAGGAGGGATGCAGCCAGGTATTTAGGAAAAAAATGCGCCGCAGGCGATTTTTTTTTCATTCAAGGTCAAATGCCTTATAATTGAAAGTTACTTTCTTTCAAGGGATGTACAAATGCATAATTTCCCCTTTTATGTACAGAAATAAATTGTTAGATCACTACTCGGGTTGTTGCGCGATTTTTTAAACTATCATCTAATTTTCCAGCAAATTCTAATAATCCTCTAAAAACTCCGGTATTCATTGAATGTTCGGTTTCGTCATGTCCTCGCATGGGAAGTTCAAATTTACCACAAAACACGATACAATCTATTATTTTAGATAAAATATCACGATTTTTTTCTCGTTTTCATTATGTTTATTTATTTCTCGCCTATAAGCTTCACTTAGTTGCGTTTTAATATTAACTGTTCATAACATGCCAAGATCGCACACACTTTTTAAATGTTCAGTACATTTCTCATGTTTTTTTTAAATTTTTTCATTTAAATGTTTTAAATCTGCTACTCCTGTTTTTATTCACAATGAATCATCGCCAAACAAAAATGGAAAGCAAAAGAAAGCGTTTTTCTCTGTACATCCAGTTAGCCAAATATTTTTGTTATATACATTAGAGTTAAATTTTCGCACATAATTCTGTGCTCTACTTATTGAGGACTGAGAAATATTTAAATCTGGTGTAAGACGACTTAAATTTTTAATTTCAAGTTTTTCCTGCAGTCCCAATTGAGAAAATTTTATGTTTTGCAAATATTTAACAGTGTTCTTCTCAGCGTTAATTTTTTTTTATGATTAATACTTCAAAGCTAGTATTAAAAAGAAAGAAACTCACAATAATGATAACTTTAACATTACACTTTATGTATGTGTAGTAAAAGCGTACTAAAGCGCAGACCGTCTGCAGTACAAATCAGTAAACTCTATACGTAACGTAGCTTGGGCTATGGAATCGTAGCAGCCTAAACTGCACGAGAATCACTCATAACCCCCACCACTTTATCTTCACTAGGTAGCCCTCCCTACATGAATTGTGCTGTTCGCTGCGGGCTGAATTGAATCCAGCTCGGACGTTTAATATACTAGCCCGCATAGCACACCGACTTATTGAAAAATACAATTATTGTTTAAAAATAAATTACTATTGAGTAATATTGTATAACAAACCAAAAATGGTTGTTTTTAAATATTATATAAATATTTAAGAGCGATAATAAAATTGCAGCCTTCATTTTATACTGGAGGGGCTGCAGCCCTGCAGCCCTTATGGACGAGCCGCCCCTGCTAACGACCATGGGTCTATTGAAAATAATATACCTCCGACCAACTACAACACTATAAACATAACGCACATTTCTGAAAATGATATTATTTGTGCAATAAAATAACTTAAATCGTCTCGCAATCCTGGCCCTGACAACTTACCGGCATATATAATTAAAGGATGCATTGATATTTTTGTTAAACCTCTTTATTACCTTTTTAACCTTTCAATTTCCCAACATATATTTCCGTCATGTCTTAAAAAATCCTTTATTACACCTGTTTTCAAATCTGGAGATAAAAATGATATTACTAATTACCGTCCCATTTCTATACTGTCCAATATTTCCAAAATATTTGAATCTGTGCTTTATAAGCATATTTATGCATCTGTAAAAAATAAAATTTCAATTCATCAACATGGATTTATGACTGGCAAATCAACCACAAGTAATCTCATGAACTTTACTGAATTTACATTAAATTCATTTTCCAACAGTGCGCAGGTAGATGTCGTATATACTGATTTCTCAAAGGCATTTGATCGTGTGAACCACAATATATTATTACATAAGCTGAATACTCAATTTAATTTCTCTTCTGATCTCATAGAATTCCTTTCTTCCTATCTTTCTAATCGGGACATGTCTGTATTTTACAACAATTTCAAATCTAAACCGTATATTGCTACCTCCGGAGTTCCTCAAGGTTCTAACCTTGGTCCACTATTGTTTATTCTCTTCATTAATGACATAGTTAACTCAGTGCAGAACTCTAAAGTACTACTTTATGCAGATGATCTGAAAATCTTCAAGTCCATTAGGTCATTTGAAGATACATTATTATTACAGAAAGATATCGATAATATCTACGCTTGGTCTTTATCCTCTAAATTATTTTTTAACTTCAGTAAGTGTAAATTAATGAGTTATTTTGTTAGAAAATTTGTTTACACTGCTCAGTATAAAATTGGAGATTATGTTCTTGAAAGAGTCGACCAGTTTAAAGACTTAGTAGTTCTATTCGATACAAAACTGAAGTTTAACGAACACATATGTACTGTAGTAAGATCTGCATATAAAAACTTGGGATTCATAATGCGTTGTTCGCAGTCGTTTACTAAAATACGTACAATAAAAAAGTTGTATTTTACTTATGTACTATCGAAATTAGAATATTGTAGACAAGTTTGGAATCCAATTTATAACAAATATGTTGATTTAATTGAATCTATCCAACGTAAATTTGCAAGATTTTTAAATTTGAAACTTAATAAACAGTATCCTACTTTTGATTTTGATCACAACGTCTTACTTCGTGAACAGCATCTTTTACCTTTAGTTACTCGTAGAAAAATTCATTCCTGTATTTATCTGTACAAACTACTGCATAACAGCATCAATGACCCAGTCTCTCTCGCTTCAATTTCTATATTTGTACCTAGAATAACTTCTAGGAACACCCGTACATTTTACTGTAGTACATCACGTACAAATTATGAACAAAAATCTCCTATAAAAACTATGTGTTCTACTTTCAATAATGTCTCTAGTACTCTTGACATCTTTGGTGACTGCATGGCTAAATTTAAAAGTGGCTTAATTCAGCAATTATTATTAATGCAATAAATGGTGTCTTCTGTTTAAATACTGTTTCATTTAAGCAATTATTATGTATTTGTAATTTGAAACAACATACTTCTTTATTATTTGTATTATTTGTATGTTTACATTAAGTGTTCTTTCGTGCTTGTGACAATTTTTGTTATAATTGTGTGTATTTAAAACCAACCTGTAATTGGGATCTTAGTATCCTGTTGGTCTTGGTTAATTAAATAAATAAATAAATAAATAAATAAATAAATTAAGTAAAATTTTGTAAATTTTTGCAAAATGACGTTTGATTCCATTTTTTTTTTAATATTGGTAATTCTGAACATGTATATTACTAAATATTATATGTCTATATTATACTTTTCAACCTGTATTGTAATTTCATTTTGTTTTTGGTTTCATTGTTCATTGACAAAATGTCAAATGCTCTGTCATGTCAAATTCAAGAGCTTGTAGTTAATTTATTGACATATTTTGAAAATGAAAAATAGATTGGTGGACTCTTACTTTCACTGAATTGTAATATTGAGGTAATATTTCGTTCTATTTGTTAGTAATAATTTGAAAATTAAATCTATATGTACAGCGTGTGGCAAACGCTATACGCAATGTACAGAAACAGTGAGAAATTGTATGGTATGCAGCCATGATATGCAGTATTCTGTATTTTTTTAAGGACCTCACATAATACTAGATTGTTTGTTGCATATACTACAAGAATGAAGTATTTATAACGGCGTAAGCAGTATCGTTCAGAATATTTTAAATAAAATTGGATTTGGCTGGAAAAAAATTATACCAGACGTGTTACCTTTTTAAGAAAGATTTGGATTTATGAAGGCAACCCACAGATCATATTTTAATCCTTTTTACATGCTCATGTAAACTTTTTAACATATGACGTCATTGTTTCTAGTGATATTGTATTTATGACGTAAACCGCTTGATTCGCTGGATGGCCCATACATACATACAAACATACATACATACAAGTTATAATATAAATTTATTTATATTCCAAAAAAAATTATTTATATTATTACAAAATTATAAGTACAGATTTTATTCAAAATAATACATAAGAGTTAGATGTTGTACGATAGAGTTTCTGGACTAGACTGCCCGTGCTGTGTGTCTCGGCTTTGCAGGAAGACACCTGAGATGGCTGGGTCGACGTCCCTTGTATGATGGCGTTTTCCACAGATGTGGAATATTCCGATGCTATGTCAGCAGGAATACGGGATTGCTATGTGCTAACACCTCCCCTCTAAAAGTGGGCTTCATCGGGTAGTCGAATGGACTGGCTAGGTGAAGACCCTAATTCGATGCCCTGGTTTGGAGCTTGGTTCCTTGGCTTGGAATGTTCAAGCTTTTTAAGAATGTAAACTGTAACTGAACTGAATACAATTATTAAAAGTAGGGCATATAAAATTACTACATGGTAGTTGATTGATGCGAAATTGTCGATGATTTCGGGTTCGATGTCTTCGAATTTATTGATTGGTATTTGTAGTTCTTGGATGGTGTTCAAGTCGATGGTTAGTTTTGGTGCTTGATTTTCATTTAGGTTGACTTTGTAGTTGTCTAGTATAATTGGTTTGCCAAAAGACTTTTGATTAAATGTTAATAATTCGTTTTTGAATTTTAATTTACAATTATCTTCCTTTATTAAAAATATTCCTTCTACGAGTAGGTTTTTGATTTTGTCGCTTTCGTTGCAAAATATGTGGATGGTCTCTGGTTTGGGAAATACGGCCAAGAATTGGTTTATTTCCTCTAATATTTCGACGTGGTTCTTTTTGATATTAGTTTTGATGTATTGGCAGTTTTCTACGTTGTTCTTCAAGATGATGTCCTTCTCGCAGGTGTTTTCTTCGACCTGGTTGACCTTATTTGGACATTGGTACTTATCTCCTTTGGTACATAACCCAGTTAGAGAAATAATTTTTCCATCAACTGATTTTAAAAAGTAATTTTTGTTTGGTATAACAGTTACATAATCGTCTTTGTGTTTTGTAAGGATATGAGATGGAGTAATTCAAATTCTGTTTCGTAGTTAAGAGGAATTTCAATAAAATAAATTATTCTTGTAGGTTCTAATTTACAATTTACTGTTATAAATTTTTCAAATTTTGGTACGTTTTCAGGAATAGGTTCAAAGGGTAATTCGTTATTATAATATTTGTGAATTTTGTTTAATTCTGCCAAAAGATCATGCTTTTGAATAATACTTGGGTGTAAAACGTGTAAATTGCAAAACGTTAAAGAATTTTCAATGTCTTGTAGGGTATTTAATATCATAGTGAAAAGTGTGTTAAACTGGTTGTAAATATCATGAATAAAAAGTTTATTTTGATTAAAGGTTCCACTGACTACAATGTGCAGCAACTGCTCTATTTTATCTTTCAAAATGTTTTCATATTGTTTAATAGTAACTAAAGTATTGTTGAACTGTTCTGTGAGTTTGAGATTGACTGAATATTGTCGTTTTAATTGTTTATTTAAATTTTGTTGGTTATTTTCTAAATGTTTTAAAATTTCGTTATAACGTTTTTCGTCTTCAGCATCGAGATTTCCACTAATTGCTTTTATAATAGTGCCAAGACCATTTATTGCACCTCATTTTTGTCTCTGTGCTAATTTGTCTGAATTTATTGTTAAATGATTAATTTTGTTGTCAATAGAATTTTGTATGTAGTTAATTATTTTATTGTTATTAATAAATTCGTGAGAAATTTCCTTTGTAATACTTTGTTTCAAATTAAAGTATTGAATATTTAAATTGTTATAGTTTTCGAATAATGATGTGAGGTCGTAATAGTGAAGGAATGTGTGTGTGGATTTCTGCAAGTTTGCTTGTCCTAGGTTAATGAGGTCATGCACGACTTTTTTTTTTATAATTTTAATCGTTAGAGTAGTGAAAAATAATAGACCCGTATTTTTTATTTTTCCTCAAATCGATCTTTAATCATGAAAAAATTGTAATTGAAAACGACATTCTTTAAAATGAGGCTACGAGACCCCCGCTTCGTCCCTTGTCTATTGACGTCACAGAGTGACAGGCACGACCATTTTGATTTTCACACTGTCTTAAACGTCAAAGTGACATTTATAGATAACCTAAAATTTATGAAAATAAACATGTCGATGGAACGTTGTTTCGTGCCAAAATAAAGAATAAAATAATATTCTGCAATATATTAAATGTCTCACATGCGTTTATAATCTTCTAGCATCTAATTCAAAGATTCAAAAGTGAAAGAAACATCTGATGTAACGTAGATAATTTCACGCCAAATAAAAATTATATTTATAAAAATAAATAGAACGATATTATATTAATATATTATAGCATATTTAGATATGTAATCCTCAATTTATAGTTTATATATATATATATATATATATATATATATATATATATATATATATATATATTTTTCTTTTAGAAATGATGTGTTCATACAAAATGTCTGTTTGAAATGAGTCTGAACTTCGTTCGGAACGTTGTGACGACAAAACATGGCTGGTTTTTCAACTTTTTAAAAATATCATACTTTAAAACGATTTTATACAACAAAAAATATAAATAAAAAATAATTTAATCATACTGATCTATGAATTAGACTATCCTTTTTCGATTTAAACAGAAAAAAAGGTACAATTATTTTTTTTGCATGACCTCAATATCAGCAGTCCAGGGTTATGTGTTATGTCCAACAGGTTTAGTCCGTGGATGGACGTGAACAGGACGGACCTGGAATATTTGAATGTTTTGTTACTACTTTCCTTGATCTTTTGATATTGGACAAATGAATTTTAGATTGTTTTTTGTCTTTACTACCAGTTTCGATTTCAGCTGTTTTCAAATTTTCGTTAACGGTTTTAATTTTCTCTTTCTTATATTTAACTTGTTTTGTTTTATTCACTTTCTGTTTGTTATGTACAAAAACTGTTTCTGGTATTTCAGGTAATTCGTCGCGAGATTCATTTAATTTTGAAATATTTTTATCTTTTCCTGATTGTAATCGTTCGTTAATAATTTTGTAAATTTGTTTAGTTTTTTCTTTATGTTTTTGTACGTAATCTTGTGTAATTTGGTTTTCTATTTCAAAGGTGAATTTGTGTCTAAGTGTCCATTAATTATTTCTACGGGTTTGAATTGCATGGAAGTATGTGTGGTGTTATTATATGCAAGGATTGCATAGCATACTTTTATATCAATAGGTTCGTGTTTAAAATTGTCTTGAAGGTTATATAATCGAATGTGTTCGATTAGGGTGGAATGAAACCTCTCTATTAAGCCATTTGAATCGGGATGTTGAGAACTTATAAAATGAATTTCTACTTTGTGTAGAGCTAGTAATTCTTTTACTACATTATTTTTGAATACTAGACCGTTGTCGGAGACAATTTGTCTAGGTGTGCCATGATGTGAAAAATAATGAATTAATTTATTGCTAATTT
This sequence comes from Ophonus ardosiacus, assembly GCA_943142095.1. Taxonomy (NCBI): domain Eukaryota; kingdom Metazoa; phylum Arthropoda; class Insecta; order Coleoptera; family Carabidae; genus Ophonus; species Ophonus ardosiacus. The sequence goes on along the minus strand of OW964828.1, from coordinate 28,141,263 downwards.
CTACGGCGTTATTTGAACTTAATTTATATGCCTGGGCATATTTCGAAAAGGCGTCTATTATAGTTAAAAATTTAGAATTTTCCAAACTGAGTGTGTCAACATGAATAGTGTCGAATGGTTTCGAAGGTGTGGGTGTTATATTAAATTTTGGTTTTACGGGGTTACGCTCGTATTTGGAAGCTAGGCATATTTCACATTGATTAATATAGTCCGTAATAGTTTTAATTTGATTTGGCCAATAATAAATTTTTCTAATTTGATTGTGAACTTCGTGAATTCCACGGTTGTTTAATTTACCTTCGTGATAATTCCTAATCTTTTCTAAGATATCGTCTTCTCTCTCGACGTCGATTAGTTTCGTATTACATTTTATAAATTTTAACTCTGAATGTTTAAAATTTGTTTGTAAAACATTGCTAAATTTCTCGTATATATAGGATGTTCGAAATATAGGTAGTATTTGACTTTCGGTGCGATATAATTTTTAACGAATTTGGTGATGTCGTCTTCACAATTGTTTTTTGAAATTTGTAAATGAATTCTCATTTTGTCAAAGTGTAGTTTAGTAATTTTTGGTTGTAATGGAGAGTGTGAGACTTCAGAAATTATTATTTGATTTTTTCCAACATTGACAGGAGAATCGGATATAGGAATGCCTACTATCGGGTTCTCGGAGTTGGAGTGTACTGTGTCATATGAGTCTGAGTCGGGTGAGTCATCTGGGTCTGCTATCATTGAACCTGTGTTTTGATTCTCTTGTAGTTGTTCATTGAAATTTTTCATATAGTCGAAAAATGACTGACAACCGGAATCGACAGTGTTTATATTTAATTCTATTCTTGAGAGGGCGTCAGCATTTTTGTTTAATGCTTTCAAGATACCTAGAATACGATTTTACTAATTTTACATTGATGTCTGTATGTGTGTGTGTGTGTGTGTGTGTGTGTGTGTGTGTGTGTGTGTGTGTGTGTGTGTGTGTGCGTGTGTGTGTGTCCGTGTGTGTGTGTGTGTGTGTGACAAATTTTTCTCCGACGATAACTTCAAAACTACAATTCTAAAAATTATGATTCTTTCGTATTCCTCTTCTTTACAACCATATGAAGTGCTGATTAGATTTTGGTTATAATTGGTCAACCGGAAGTACCCTTATTTGAAGTTCTTAAAAGTTTTTCTGAAAAAAACGCAGTTAAATATCATTTTGCGACATTTTATGATCATTAATATGAAAGAAAATCTTATTCTCTATACGATTTGATTATACGTTTTTCTTCATATTCAGTAGATATAGAGTTATAGAGAGATTAAGAGAGGTTAACTTTCAAAAACCAGTCAGCTTTGCAAAAATTATGGAAACAGCAGATAATATTCAAAAAATTCAAATTGACAGATGTCAGTGTCAAGTGCAAAATCAAAGTGGAAAGTATGGGATCAGAAAGTAATTTAAGTGACAGAGGGTCCCTCGCAAATGTCTTGCAGTTTCAATGCCGGGAATACAAGAAAGGCCAAAGAGAAGATGGAAGGACTGTGTAGCAGAATATTTGAGAGAGGAAGAACTGTGTCAAAAAGATGCGTTGGATAGGAATGAAGAAGTGTGTAGTGCAATTTACAGAATGTACATTCGTGTTATAATTATTATACTGGATATATAGAATCTTTTCAAAGGAACTTGCAATATGGAATTTGTAAAAAATAGTTAGTTCGTGTTACAATTTTACAGGATATATAGAATATTTTCCAAGGAGCTTTTGGTGTCGGATTTGTACAAAATACATTGAATTGACGGAAGGTTTTGTGCTGGCCACAACAGATTTTTTATAAATAATATTGTAATCATATTCTTCTAATTTTAGTCTCCAGCGGATTAATTTCGAATTTGGTTCTTTTAGTGAAACAAGCCATTCTAAAGGTTTATGATCAGTGATAATATTAATTTTTCTGCCAAGAATATAAGTTCTAAAATATTTAGTAGCCCATACTATTGCCAATAGCTCTTTTTCAATTGTCGAGTAATTTTGCTCGGATTTGTTAAGAGTACGGCTGGCATATGCTATAGGGAGATCTGAGCCTATAAGGCCTTGAGAAAGTACAGCCCCTAGCGCCACATTACTGGCGTCGGTAGTCAAATTGAATGTTTTTGTATAGTCGGGATATTGTAGGATGGGTTCATTGGTCAGGAGGTCTTTACACGCGTTGAAACAACTTATGTAATCCGAATACATATTTTGTTAATATACAGGAGTCTCACAACTTGCGCCCCAGACGAAACTGACACTTGCCGACGACAATAGGTTGCCAACAAATAGAAGAAAATAATTTGCGGCTGCTTGCATAACGGAGTTTCAAGACTTTTTAATCCACCAATCCTGGAAGGATATCTTGAGGTAAATAAATATATCATCACGGCATATTACCCATTTCTGGGTGTGCCAGTATCTACAACACATGTAGACGTCGGTAATGATGACGATATATTTTACCGTGTGGGCGCTTACCAGGCGTCACCTCACGGGCACTCATAGCTGGTGTGGAGAGTGCGCCACAGGGGTCACTTTTGTGCCATTTAAAATTGGAAATGTTTGGCGTCTGTCGGGATCGAACCCGGTTCCCCCAGGTTCGCGACCAGACACTCAGGCAAAATAAAACTGGTTGCTAGGTTTTAAAAATTCTACTAGTGAGTTACAAAATTTGTTTGACCTACTGTAATTTTGACACTTTAGAGTTGAGTTTTCACTGTCAACAAATTTAGGTTAACGAAGGTGTCATCCGAGATCATCATTTATATTGTACAGTGCAACGTGTTGTAGCAACTGTGTAAAATGTGTTAAACGAAAATATTATTGTCCACATTCTCCGAAAATTATAATCATTTCTAAATAATCAGCGGCTGAATACATGGTAAGAATTTGCCTTTTTTTATTCACCTTGTCAAATTTAATTTGACACTGACATTTTTCGAAAACTACAGTCGCCCACACCTTTTAAAGAAGATTTGATTTGTATAAAACCCTAGTAACGTAAAATTACGACAAACACACGTTAAAGGTGTAGTTCTCTGATTGGTCATTTTAAGACGTCTTTTCTCTAATATCTTTTAAGCTAGATTTTTTTTTCTTCGAAATTACACATCCAAGTGCAGTCTCGTGTTTCCTCATTTCATTCGCTCTGGGGCGCGAGTTGTGGGACACCCTGTATAATTCAAATATGTATTATAACAGACCCAATCATAAAATTGCAAGTATTTGACATAATTTGACATTAACATTAAATTCTTTATTTTTTTGTTATTTTTTGTCCTAATTCATAGCAAACAATTACAGAAACCAAAAAGTACATAATTTTTAAATTTACATATCTCGCAAATAGCTAATTTAATCATATTTGATGTTTTCGACGCAGAATTTAATTCTCTAAAACTTTTATTTGAAGCTTTTATTATTAAAATCAAAATAACACCATTTTTTTCAAGAAAAACTGATAACAGCTTCAAGTAAAGTACCACTTCCAGGTAGGCCATTTTAACTAAAATCTATTCTGTTATTCCCATTGATATAAAAGTCTTATATATCAAATTTGAAAAGTTTTGGATTATATTTTAATACAGTTTTTCATTAAAATCTATTATAGGCTTCAAGAAAAGTACCACTTCCGAAAGTTATGTAATGACCAAAAAGGGAGGTGCACAACTAGATGTTATAACAGTCCTAAATACAAAATTTTAACTTTCTACGGCTTCCCGTTTTTCAGTTATGCGAGATACGTACGTACGTACAGACGTCACGACGAAATTAGTCAAAATGGATTCAGGGATAGTCAAAATAGATATTTCCGTTGAAATCTGGAAACCGACATTTTTCGCGATTACGATACTTCATTTACTTCGTACAAGGAAGTAATTACAAAACTTTACCCAAATATTGTTTTTATTGTATTTAACATGTCTTCTGCACACATACAATTCTAATCATAATCTATTTTTCATTGTATGAGGATCCTAAATGTCAGAGATTCTTCCAATTCATTAATTAGATTGGCCGTATTTCTGATGGATATATGCATTTTATCTACAATTTTATATAATTAATTAATAAAACAATAAGAAAGATTAAATGTACTTCCCAGAAAAAGCTTTCAGAATGTCACTAAAACTGTTGATTTTTGTCACTGACATCTGTCATTTACAAATTTTGATCTTATTATTTACTTAGAGTGCATATGAGTGCATTATAATTATTTAAAATATCGTTTATTTAGGTTAAAAACAAATATATGTATTGCTTTATAATTATGTGTTTTCTTTTAATATCAAGATTAATTATTAAAAAAAAAACAAATTTGTATCATTATTAATAAAGGAAGTTTAATAAATGCAATAAAAGTAAAACATTAATAAATATTGTCCTATTAATAATAATATAGCAATATAATCTGGTCAAAATTGACCCTATTTTGAGCACCAACATATAAAATTATATAGCCCATCAAGGGTTAATCAATCCTTTTCCTACAATGGTACAAATTTGCGAGTGTAGTTTGATTTGGGTATGAATTTCAAAATTTATATAGTTTGTACTTAAAATAAATTATGACAAATATAAATTTTGATCACAGAAAATATTATTCCCGTTTGATTTCTAAATACTAAACTAAACCGTGTAGCACTATTAAAGCAATCCCGGCATGAGTCCATGAGTATGGTGCTGTGCAGGTGCAGTGCTCAGAGCTGGGCTGAGTTTTCCGGCCGACCGTCAATGCTCTTAATTTTTTTCTCTGTTTTCAACTTAGAATGACATATTCTAGCACGCTTATTGATGTTAGAATGAGATTCATTCTTAAACGATTTTTTGTAATGTTTTGATTATTGAAATTTGTGTGACTGCATTAAATACAGAAAATATTTAATGGCTGGTTTATGGTTGATTTAATTTATAAATTTAAATTTACAAATTTAAATTTAATATTTACGATTTACCTTGTTGATTTATAGTAAATTTAAATATATGAAATGCGTCCAATCAACTTCTTATATTGGGTCACGTGGTTTGACATAAATGGGATGATAGTTAAAAGAATAAAACTCAAAGAATGCCCAGAATACAATTATGCAAACAAATGAAAATTTATCTATGGATGTTTATCACTTTTTTCATGTATCAATATATATTGTTCTACAGATGTTATTAGTAATATATCCATATTTTAAAAATCGATTTCGACAAATATCTCAAATCAAAATCGAAATGTAATGTTACCAGCAGTTTAACTGTCAATTAACATTTTCATTCTTCCCACCAAATAGTCCAGTCAATAGAGGTTTGTACCCTACAAAAGGTGGGGAAAAAACGATTTTAACATATGTTGTTTGGGTCGAGATGGGGATGAAAAATTCAAATTTGTGACCTTGGGGAGGCTCGGCGTGAGCCGCCATCTTGGATCAAAGGTGCAAAAAATAAGTTTTTTGCTATTATCTCGAAAACAGTGGCCCATATCAAAATTTTACAAGAATACAAAATTAAAGCTCGGAACTTTTTGTACAAAAAGGGTTCGTACATTTTTTACCTAGGATGAACTCTCAAAGAGTTCTGTTCCAAAATATGTAACCAGAACAACAATTGATGAAAGCAAATTTAATCACTCAAAATATGCACAACATTAAGTTTTTAATACTTATTCTAATAGATTTTGTTATTTGCAATAGTTTACATTTGTCGTGGCATCAAAAGAAGTAAATTATCGATGATTTTTATATAATTTTTGTCAACTCTTTTCCACAAATTCATCAACCACTCAAACCAAGATTAAAGATAAACATTATTGTGCATTTAATATGTGTCGAAATGCACGAATCCTTTTTGTACAAAAAGTTCCGAGCTTTAATTTTGTATTCTTGTAAAATTTTGATACGGGCCACTGTTTTTGAGATAACTCATTTTTTGCACCTTTGATCCAAGATGGCGACTCACGCCGAGCCTCCCCAAGGTGACAAATTTGAATTTTTCATCCCCGTCTCGACCCAAACAACATAATTATATTAAAATCGTTTTTCCCCACCTTTTGCAAGGCAGAGGTCTTTTTTGATCTCCATTGATTGGACTAAAAATTATTGTTTGAAATACTGTGAAATGATTGCATGCATTCACAAATTTACGTTCGCAAACTGGTTTGGTGGTATGTTGGCATATACCTATTAACTTAGTTAATAGGTATATGCGTATATGTGTGTTGGAACAAACCTCATATTGTACTTATAAGCAATAAGCTTCTAATAGTAAATCATAATAAAGTAATGCAGAACTAGAGCAGTGACGAACAACGAGGGTGTCGGTATTAAAAATTAAAGTATAAACAGGAATAGGAGCAAATGCTTCAAAAAGGCGCTAGTGAAAGGACGAAGTATAAGGTAAAGATTTATCATAAAAATTAGAAAAAATGCTTATGCTTCTAACTTCTACTTGTGAGTAAATGCTTTTGCTCTAAGCTCCTGCTGATCAGGCAAATGCTTATTTTTATTCATACTGTGTGCAACCTAGGGTAAAAAGTGTCATATCACCAGGACCGGATTACGGTATTTTCGGGCCTGAGGCGCTAACAATTTTCGGGCCCCTAGAATAAAATATAAGACCCAAAAAATATAATTTATTTTACAAATTAAACAGAAAAACAATTACAACAGAAATAAACTCATAAAGTAAATAAAATATAACTCTAAAAAAATAAAAACTCGACAAAATGTGCCGTAGCCGGGCCCCTAGCAGGCCCGGGCCCTGAGGCGCGCGCCTCATGCGCCTCATGGTTAATCCGGCACTGCATATCACTCATAGCATTTGACGCACTCGGCTCATGCGGCCAAATTTGCCTATTCGTGAAATAAAACTACACTTTTTAAAAATAAAATTTTAAAATAAATAATACACATTTTAATACTTTTTATTTGGCATCTAAATTAAATTTACAATGTAAAATATTATTTATAGGACATCATATTTTAATTTCTTTATATTTAAGCATAATAGTAAAAGATTATTCTTTCTGAAATGAGAATAAGTTCATATTAGCAAAATAAAATAATGATAATCTATTAATTTTGTAACAATGAGGATTTCCACGATTTTTTGTTTTTGATTAAAAAAAATATTACACCCCTGTTTTTTATATCCGAGAAAAACAATAATATTTAGGGGAACATGCTGGCGACGCAACCTCCCAAGAATAAATAAATAGTGCTTGTCCGCTGTTCTGTGAAAACATACCTATTGGGCTGGATGAAAACAGAGTGAATACAGCATCAAGAGAGAATTATTATAATTAATTTAACTTGTTTCACTATCACGTTGCATGAACATAAACAAATAAATTTCCGGTAAATTAAATCATATGAATCAGTGCGATTCATATGAAGTTAGCAGTATTGGGGTAGTGACATCACAACAATTTATTAATTCTTAGTTTCACTTTTTAATAAAATATTTTGTAATTAAACACTATCTTAAGGTTCATTCACAAATCGAAATTAGTTTTAGTTTTATGTTTTAAATTTTTGTTTTAAAAACATTGGACTCGTGTTGTCTTTTGTAGCCATTTACAAATCAGTATTTAGTTTTCGTTTTAACATAGAAGCTTGCAAACTCCAAACATTACTTTAGTTTTACGTTTTGTATTTAAAAATCGACCAATAGGAAGAAGCCTAGAATGATGTAGCGATATATAGTTGCCTCTTTCTATCAGCTGTCAAGTCATTCATAACCAAAATCAGTTTTGTAGTTACTACTTCCAGAATGAATACTAGAAAGATTTTATTATGAACTTCCACAATTGTATTAATAAAATCGTTCATAAATAAAAAAAGAAGGAGATGATAGGTACGACCCATTAATAATATAATAACTGTATTACCGATCGCCTTTATAAATTTTTCACTAGATGTCACTACTAACTAAAACCTAACACAAGAACTAATTTCGATTTATGAATGAGGCTTTAGTTTAAATACAATACACAATTTTTAAAAACAGCTGCCTTGGAAATCTCCATTGTGCAAAAAAAAATATAATCGCTGCGGTTATGCTAAAAACTTCGAGCATATACTGACTAGAGAAGTAATTCCCTATGCCATTGCATAGCATGTTGTGATCGGAAGATATGCGGTGGGGGAGATTTGCGGGGACGGAAGTCGTGGTGTAGTGCGGGCAGCGTTTTGTACTACTTGTCATTTTACTGTAACCTAACCCCATTTTTTGCGTAGAGTTTGTGACTGTATCACGGAGTATATATTTATTTTGTGATTTTGTTTATCATTTTTCATATTGCAATATGGTTTTATACCGTGTTATGTCAAAATGCAATAAAAAATACAAAGTTTTCATATTGCAATATGGTTTTATACAGTGTTATGTCAAAATGCAATAAAAAATACAAAGAAAGAAACAAAGTGTAACTTTTAAGTTTCCTGCTAATAATGACGTAAAAAAAAGATGATTTACATATTTTAAAAGCAGCAACTAATCATTACTTTTTAAAAAGGTAAAATATTAAGATAAATCGCAGCCCGCAATACACCACGGCTTTCATCCCCGTAAATCCCCCTTACGCATATCTTCCATTCACAACAAACAACATAAGGCCCCTTCAATATGCTCGAAGGATAAAAATGAATAGGCAGAAAACGTACGTCATCAACCTGAAAAAACCGTATAAAATGACTTGTATTGGGTGATATTTATTTTTTTAAAAAAGAAGAAATAAAAATACTAGTATTAACAAACGTATATATTAATGAAATTTACAAGTATTTCTAAGTCATCCCCATTCCTTTTATGGAATATAAAATTATTTGAAATAATTGTAGTTTATTTTCATATCATACGTTGGCATGATTATGATTGCATTGAATTTTATATCGATCTTTTCACATGTAAAAATATATATAACAATCAGGGCCGGCTCAAAATATATGGGCGCCCTGAGCCAAATTAGATTAGAGCGCCCCCTCCCCCCCCCCCCATCCATTAATAATTTCATATCCTGAATAAAATGCTAAATTTGCGACCTCCGCCATATTGGAAAAATGACGACCAAAATCAGGTTTTTAATAATATCTCTTTTCTAGAGGGAACGAAGTTGGCGCTCGCCATTTTTTATCCAAGAAAGATTCTTGCATTTTTTACCTATGATGAACTATCAAAGAGTTACCTTTAAAAATAATTAACCAAAATTGCAATTTTTTAAAGAAATTTGAAATACACAAAAAAATGCAATATTACATAATTAATATTTGCTCTCATAGCTTTTAATACTTATAACAGTCCTCGTGACGTCGAATTAAGTAATATTTCGATGATTTTAAAGTTACTTTTGTCAATGTATTTCCTGCCACTCTAACATGTTTAAAGATACGGCAACGCGTTTTAAAATTTAAATTCGGTATGAAATTCTTTTTTATAACGCATATGTATATTACACGATTTTTACCGTTGGGCGATTCGCGAGTAACTTTAACTTAATGAAATTCTTCTAATATTTTAAACATCTGAAAATTTCCCATGTTTTTATCCAAACTTTTGACGCGATTAAAAATAAATAATATTATGTAGATAATAGTGAAAGAGAAATAGGTCGATTCACAGATACTACACTGGCGAGCAAAAAATTGAGGTCAATTATTAATTATTATGTATTTTTCTAATTTTCTATTTTAAGCTTATATTTGTAAATTGAAAACCATTATACTGTATTTTATACGCTAAATTAATAATTCAATATTGAAACGCAAAGCATATTTTTTGGTTTTATAATTTATTATGAAAAAACAATAAATTTACATTTCAAACGTAGTTTGACTTTTTGTTGTTAGGAGTTATGTGGAACGAAAAAAATTTAAAAAACTTACTACTAATATTGCCTATTTCCTCCTCTTGCGTTAGTTACTGCTTAAACTCGACGAGGAATACTTTGAATTAAGTTAAGGATCATATTCTGGTCAATATTATTCCATTGCTGCAATAGCAACGCTCTAAGCTCCTGGGCAGTTCTTGGAGCTGGTGTATGCTTTCGGATACGCCATCCCAACTCATCCCAGACATGTTCGATGGGATTCATGTCCGGACTGAGGGCTGGCCAATCAAACCGTCTAATTCCCACTTCATCCAGATGTTCTCTGACAACTCTGGCTGCGTGAGGTCTAGCATTATCTTGCATGAAAATGCTACGCTCGCCCATAGTGATCAAGAAAGGCATAGCATGGTCTTCTAGAACCTCCGTAATGTACCTTTGAGCTGTCAGGGAGCCATTCTGTATGAAGATCAACTCTGTGCGTGCTTGTGAAGAGATTCGTGCCCAAACCATAACCGACCCAGCGCCAAATGGAAGTCGCTCGTCAATAGAAACTTGAGCGTATCTTTCTCCGGGTCTTCTCCATACTCGTCGACGTCCGTCTGAACCATTGAGGCAAAAACGCGACTCATTGGAAAAAGTACCCTGCCCCAGTCCTCACCATTTCATGCCGCGTGATTTCGGGCAAAAACCAATCTTGCAATTCGATGCCGGCGTTGCAATGGTGGACCTGTAGCCATCCTTCTACAAGACAATCCAGCATCATGAAGCCTTCTTCTAACCGTCCATTCACTAACATTTACATCTTTAACTTGTTGGAGTTGATTTCGTAGCAAAACCACAGAAGCTGTCCTATTCCGCAAACTTTCGGACACCAAAAATAGGTCATCTCTTCGGCTGGTGATTCTTTTACGCCCGGATCCTGGTGTTCTGGTTATCAAGCCAATCTCCTCATAGCGCTGAAACACCTTTTGTACAGCACAAAGGCTCCTACCAACAATTCTTGCAGTTTCACGTTGTCCTCGGCCATCTTGTATCAACGCTACAATTCTTGCCGCAGCAATAGGATTTACAAGCATTGTGAACTGCTAAATACACAATACGAGTACTACACCGTGTAACTGATAGATTTTACAAAGAGAAATCAACGCTATACCGAAAAGAAACACCGAAATGCGAATCTTCAATTACCGCGAATGCACGCTATTTAATAAATTTTGTAAAAAGAGTGATATTACATGACAGATAACAAAAGAAAACAAATGATATTTCTCAAAAAATAAATTATTAAGATACTTCTATGATTTACAATTTACAAACATGAGCTTAAAACAAAACATTCCAAAAATATATCATAATTAATAATTGACCTCAATTTTTTGCTCGCCAGTGTATTTAAGTTATTGAATAATTGCATGAGTTTTAAGTAGTTATTAAATCGCGAATAACTTATCTGAGAAAATTGTGTAATACATGATATGAAAAACAATTTCATGCCGAATTCAAATTTTTAAACCGCGTTATCTTAATTTTAAACATGTCAGAGTGGTGGGTGACAAAATAAAACAAAACTAACTCTGAAAGGGTTCCAAAATTTAATAATTCTCGTACAGGTACAGTAAAGTAGAGGTTTTAGATTTTTTGAGCGCCCCAATAAGCCAGGCGCCCTGAGCCAGTGCCTAAGTGGCTCACGCCTTGAGCCGCCACTGATAACAATCGAATGTAATAAAAATATAATATGTCATTAATAAAATAAAAATCAATAAATTCTTTTATCAATTGATCCAATTAATTACGTACACATACGAGGTGTGTTCAAAAAATATCGCGAATTTTGTGTTTTTTCAAAAATTATTTATTTATTCATGAATATCTATTTTGTCCCCTTCAAAGTAATCCCCATGAGATATTATACACTTGTGCCAACGGTTTTTCCAATCTTCAAAGCACTTCAAAAAATCATTTTTTTTTATCTTGTTCAGCTCCTCCTTCGATGCCGTCTTTATCTCGTCAAGCGTAGCGTAACGTCGTCCTTTCATGGGCCTCTTCAGTTTAGGGAACAAGAAAAAGTCACAGGGGGCCAGATCTGGGGAATAAGGTGGCTGCGGCATCATTAGTGTGTTGTTTTTGGCTAAAAAGTCGCGCACAAGCAACGATGTGTGAGCAGGGGCGTTATCGTGGTGCAAAAGCCAATTTTTGTTCTTCCACAAATCCGGGCGTTTCTGGCGGATTGCTTCGCGCAAATTGCGCATAACTTGCAGGTAATATTCCTTATTGACCGTTCTACCCTGTGGCAAGAACTCATGATGCACCACGCCCCTACAATCGAAGAAAACTGTCAGCAAAACTTTCACATTCGACCGAACTTGGCGCGCTTTTTTCGGTCTTGGTTCGTGCGGCAGCTTCCATTGAGATGATTGAACTTTGGTTTCCACGTCATAACCATAAACCCACGATTCGTCACCAGTTATGACCCTCTGGCGCAAATTTGGGTCGTCGCGGACAGAGTCCAACATCTCATTAGCAATGTTCATGCGATGCTGTTTTTGGTCGCAATTGAGCAATTTTGGTACAAATTTCGCGGCGACCCGTCTCATGCCCAAATCATTGATAAAAATCGAATGGCACGAGCCAATCGATATGTTTAGGTCCTCAGCAACTTCTCTAACGGTGATTCGACGATTGGCCAATATCATTTTCTCCACTTCATTAATTTTTTCGTCTGTTGTTGAAGTGCTCGGGCGTCCGGCACGCTTTTCGTCGTTCACATCTTCTCGGCCTTCTGAGAACATTTTGTACCACCGATAAACGTTGCTTTGGTCCAAGGTAGCTTCTCCGTATGCCACAGTCAACATTCGGAATGCATCCGCGCACTTAATTTCGTTTTTCACACAAAATTTGATACAGGTTCTTTGTTCCATTTTTTTGAATAGGTAAAAATCGAAGACGATCCAAAACACGTGCAAGCAAAGCAGCTGTCAACAATTAAGTGAACATTCAAAATGGCCGAGCTTGTCGACATAAGTGAGAGACATGAGTACCAACATAAAGCCACAAAAAGATCGAAATTCGAATATACGTAACCCGCGAAAATTCAAAATTCGCGATAGTTTTTGAACACACCTCGTACAAAATACGACAACAGCCAAGAAGGCGTGGGACAAATTGTAGGAAGCGTTTGAGGATTCAGGACTTACCCGGAGAGTCAGTCTACTGAAGACTCTAGTCTCGTCTCAACCCAACTTGTGAACTGTAGTTCGGTCGAGGAGTACGTCAATGTCGTAATTTCCACAGCTCATCAGTTAAGTGGCCTTAAAATGAATGTGCCAGATGAGTGGACCGGAGTGTTGCTATTAGCTGGATTACCAGAGGACTATAATCCTATGATAATGGGTCTTGAAAGTTCTGGTCAGGCTATTACTGCGGATCTAGTGAAGACGAAGCTACTTCAGGAAGTAAAGAATACTACTGTGGCCACTTCGATTTCCACAAAAAACATCAAGAGACAGCTTGGAAAATAAACAATACAGTAAAATTTTTGAAAGAAGTCCGATTAAAGCCATCTACGAATTGCATCTATGAATTAAGATTTTAAGCTGTCAAATTTAGTAGTGTCGTTAACATAGTTTTTATGAGATACACAAGATATTATGTACCCTCATAAAAACTAAGTAAAAGACACTACTAAATTTGACAGCACAAAATCTTAATTCATAGATACAATTCGTAGATGGCCTTGATCGGACTTCTTTCAAAAATTTTACTGTACATTGATTGATCTTGTTAATTTTTGAAATGTCAATTGCTTTAAAAAATAAAGATATTTTAAGTTTTTTCAATTAATAATTTTATTTAATTGTGATTAGCTAAAGTGGTGACCCCGATAATAGTACGCGCTAATAATATGCCGCAAGAAGTTAATCTGTCTGACAATATCGCTCGTGTCTCAATCAAAACGCCGCCGTTCTGGAAGGCGGATCCCAAGCTATGGTTGGTACAAATGGAATCATAATTTCAAACTGCTGGAATAACATCAGATGTTACAAAATTTCACCATGTTGTTTCTTCCATTGAAACAGAAATTCTGATCTTTGTACGTGATATACCTGAGAAAAACAAGTACGATACTCTTAAAACTAATAGCACACTTCGAAGATACTGACGCCGAGAAAATTCAGAAGCTTTTAAGAACTACTGAATTAGGTGACAAAAAACTAAGTCTCCTATTATTAGAAATGCAACAATTTTTACCAAAAAATGATCATACTGAGCCAATATTAAAAAATATCTGGCTTCAGCAACTTCCGCTCGACATTCGGCAAATTCTCATGGCACAAGACGGACATGTTGACAAACTTGCGGCGATAGCCGTCAAACTTGTAAATGCTAGAGTCAGTTCTCTCTCTACAAATGTCAATGAAGCCATAGCTAGTACTAGTTTACAACAGCAACTTTTAGTTCTTTCAGGTAAAATTGATTAAATGCAAGTCAACCAGAAGCGAAACGAAAAATACAGACACAATTTTAAAAATCAAAACCTATATGTTGGTATCATGAAAATTTTGGTGCACGAGCTCAGAAATGTCAAAGCCCATGTAAATTTAGTCAATCAAAAAACTAAGAAAGCTGTCGTTACCAGCGATAGACAACGCAGCAAAACAACAATATCGCCTAACAGTAAATGATGACATTAATAAAATGATATTCCTTGCAGACACTGGAGCTGATCTTTCTGTCATTCCGGCTACATTTAAAGATAAATTTCAAGGTCCAACCTCATTCAAACTATACGCCGCAAATGGATCTACAATCAAAACATATGGAGAAAAAACTCTTTATCTTAATCTAGGATTCCCTAAAAAATTTAAATGGAAATTTATTATTTGTGATGTTTCAAAACCAATAATTGGCGCTGATTTTCTGCATCATTTTGCTATATTGGTTGACATTAAAAGACGCTGATTAACTGACAGTCAGTCGACAAGTTATACAAGTGGGAAACTGAACAATCCGAATGCAGGAATTTCAAATGTAAGTAATCTTACACCTTACCAAAATGTATTAAATTCGTATAAGGAATTAACAGATTCCACTCTCGCAAATAGTAAAATCAAACATAATGTAACCCATTTCATTCAAACAAATGGCCCTCCCGTCTCAGAAAAACCTAGGAGATTAGCTCCTAATAAATTAATAATTGCGAAGAAAGAGTTTAATTACTTGTTAGAACATGGCATTTGTCGTCCTTCAAAAAGTAACTGGGCAAGTCCACTAGTACCTAAAAAAAATGGCGAATGGCGCCCTTGCGGCGACTACAGACGTTTAAATGCCTCAACAATTCCCGACCAATACCCTATTCCACATATCCAAGACTTTGCATATATACTACATGGAAAAACAATATTTTCAACTATCGATCTAATACGAGCGTATCATCAGATTCCTATAGAAGAATCAGATATAAAAAAAAAGAAAACAGCAATAACCAATTTGGATTATTCGAGTTTCCTACAATGACTTTTGGATTACGTAATGCTGGTCAAACATTTCAAATATTTATGCACGAAGTAACACGTGGATTAGAATTTTGTTTCACATATTTAGATGATGTACTTGTCGCTTCTTCAAACCCAGCAGAACATCTAGAACACTTACACAAATTATTTGAACGATTTAAAGAATACGGTATTATAATTAATGTAGATAAAAGTAATTTTGGACAAGAAAAAGTAAAATTTCTTGGGTATTTAGTCAGCAAGAACGGGATCTCTCCATTACCAGATTAAGTGAATGCTATATTATTGTACAAGCAAACTCAAACAGTACAAGAATTAAGAAGATTTTTTGCCATGATTAATTTTTATCGACGTTTTTTGCCAAAATCAACCGAGACTCAGGTAATACTTAATAAATATTTAAAAGGTAGCAAGAAAAATGATAAACGACCAATAGAATGGACTTCCGAATCGATATCTGCTTTCAAGAAATTAAAAGAAGATTTGTCTACAGCTGCACAACTATCTCATTCCTTGCATAGTGCTCCTCTTGCTCTCCAAGTCGATGCCTCGGAACAAGCAATTGGTGGAGTTTTACAACAATTAAATAGAGGTAAGTGGGAACCTCTGATTTTTTTCGAAACCTTTGGACGAAACTCAGAAAAGATATAACACTTACGACCGAGAACTACTTGCTGCTTATTCCAACATAAAACATTTTCGACATATGTTAGACGGACAAAAATTCACCCTATATACAGATCACAAGCCACTGACTTATGCTTTTTCACAAAAACATGATAATTGTTCACCCAGGCAATTACGTCATTTAGATTTCATTGGACAATTCACGACTGACATTCGACATATATCCGGAGCAAAAAATTTCATAGTCGATGCGCTTTCTCGTATTTCTACAATCGAACTTCCTTCCAATATAGACTTCAAAGCAATTGCCCTTTCTCAAGTAGACGATGCAGAATTAAAACACTTAAAACATTCAAAAACATGCTCTCTAAAGTTAGAAGAAGTTGATATACCAAACCACAACCTGAAAATAATCTGTGATATATCAATTGGACATCCACGTCCATTCATACCAAACAATTTCAGAAAAACAGTTTTCAATACTATTCACCGACTCGCACATCCAGGCATTAATGCAACCACTCGTGCATTATGTGAACGTTTCGTATGGCCGTCAATGAAAAAAAATATAGCAGCGTGGACCAGACAATGTCTAGATTGTCAAAAATCTAAAATTAATAGACATAATATTAGCCCGATGTTTCAATATGATCTGCCATCAGAACGATTTCAACACATAAATATTGACCTCGTTGGTCCTCTTCCGCTATCTAATGGTTTCAAATATTGCTTAACATGTATTGACAGGTATACATATACATATATTGGCGTACCCTGTCGTATTACAACCGACCAAGGCAAGCAATTTGAATCTAACCTTTTTAAATCTTTAGCAAGAATAATGGATGTAGAACATATTCATACTACACCCTATCATCCAGAGTCAAATGGAATTATCGAAAGATTTCACAGGACCATGAAAACCGCCATCAAATGCAATGCAACCACAAGATGGACCGAAGTTCTTCCTACCATTCTTCTTGGACTGAGAACGACATTCAAAGCAGACAATCAAGCGACCACTGCAAAACTTGTATATGGAACTACTCTCCGGCTACCAGGTGATTTCTTCGAAGCACAATCTCATTGTACGATAATTCCTGGAGATTTTGTCACCAAATTGCGCGAATATATGTGCAAACTCAAACCTATACAAACTTCTAATCACAACAAGCGTAGCATATTCATACACAAAGATTTAAGAAATGCTCCCATGTATTTGTACGATGTGATTCTGTTTTAACTCCGCTTCAAAGACCATTTCAAGGCCCTTATCCCATAATACAGCGTTCAAAAAAAGTTTTTAAATTGATTATAAATGGTAAAGAAAAAGTTATATCAATTGATCGTCTAAAACCAGCATTTTTAACCGAAGATGACACCACAACAACTCAAGAAGGATATAAAGACCAAGAAAACGAAACAAACGCTAACGAAACTACATCAGAACAACGAATAAATACGAAGACTCGATATGGACGCAACGTTCTATACCCATCAAGATTTTTTATTAGATCTTTAAGAAGATACAAGCTGCACTAGGAGGGGAGTACTGTGGCCACTTCGATTTCCACAAAAAAAAACATTAAGAGACAGCTTGGAAAATAAACAATACATTGATTGATCTTGATAATTTTTGAAATGTCAATTGCTTTAAAAAATAAAGATATTTTAAGTTTTTTCAATTAATAATTTTATTTAATTGTGATTAGCTAAACTACTCTTAAAACTAGCTCAGAAAATGCTGCTTTCTTTTCTAAAGGTAAGAGAAAGAAATAAAATGTTTTACGTGTTCAAAGAAAGGACATTTTGCTAATAAATGTTCAGAAAAATCTAAATATGTAAATTTAGAATCCGGCAGGGATTCAAAGAGAGCAGGTGCTAAATACAATGCATTTTTCTCATCGATGGAAGCATCGAAGGATGCGTGGTATATGGACTCATGTGCATCTACGCACTTTACATCCAAAAGAACAAATCGAATTATGGCAAATGAACACAGCGGATCTAGTATTAATACAGCGAACAGTATGAGTACGGAAGCTGAATTAATTGTAAATGCTCAACTACTTGCAAGTATTGAAGCAGGTACGGAAGAGGTAATTATAAAAGACGTAATCTATGTGCCGGCGAGCGCAGTTAATTTGCTTTCAGTGAGTAAAATGGTTGCGAAGGGATTGTCTGTTCATTTTACAACAGAAGGTTGTTATATTAAGAATCAAGTAGGACGACGAATAGGAATACTAATTGAAAAAGATGGTATTTACAAGTTCAAGACTCCAACAAAAAAATGTTTCTTTGCTGCGAAGACACCAACTTCTGAGTTATGGCATCGGCGACTGGGGTACGTAAATTACAAAAGTCTTAAAGAACTGAAAGAAGGACTCGCAACAGGGATAAAGTTTAAAGACACAGAAGAATATATGTGCATTGCATGCATCCAAGGTAAGCATCATAGACAGTCATTCCCGATAGAAATAAAATCAAAAAGAGCATTAGACGTTCTAGAATTACTGCACTCAGGTCTCTGTGGTTCCATGGAGATTACATCGTTAGGTGGCGCTAAATATTTCTTAACCCTTATTGACGATTTTTCTAAAAAAGTTTTCGTTTTCTTTTTGAAATGTAAAAGCGAAGTTAATGGAATAATCGAGGATTTTAGGGTTAAAATGTAAAGACAGAGAAACAAGAAAATACGCATACTACGAACCGACAATGGAACAGAGTATGTCAATAAAGAAATGGAAGGACGACTTCGACGTCTGGGAATTCGACATCAACTAACAACACCATATACTCCAGAGCAAAACGCCGTCGCTGAGAGGATGAACCGAACAATTGTAGAAAGAGAAAAATCAATGTTATTCGGAGCAGAGCAGCCTAAGGCTTATTGGGCGGAAGCAGTCGCAACTGCTGCTTATTTGATAAACAGGTCACCGTCGAAAAGAACCGGAAAGACACCTGGGGAACTGTGGACCGGAAAACTGCCAGATTTAAAGCATCTACGTGTTTTCGGATGTAAAGCCTATGTTCACATTCCTAAAAGTAAATAGACAGAAATGGGATCCAAACGCGATCGAACAGATTTTTGTAGGGTATTGTAAAGACTCAAAGGCCTACAAATTACTTGACCCTAAAACCCACAAGGTAACACGTAGCAGAGACTTAATATTTTTGGAAAATTTTAAAGAAGGCGAAGAGATAAAGCAAAATTCACCTGCAGACGACGAGAAAAAGTCGGAAGATAGAACAAATGATTTAGTATTTACTTCAGCTATTAATGAAGGTAATGAAAATCAAATTGTCACTGATCCAGAACCGGTAATTCCCAGAAGATCGGCAAGAGTACCGAAACCAATCTTTCGTGAAGATTTTGTTACTTACCTGGCGATGGCAGGGTCGTTAACAGACCCACAAACTATTGATGAAGCCCTTAGTGCACCAGATAAGGACCTTTGGTTACAAGCCATCGAAGAGGAAAGAAAATCGCTTGTTGAAAATGGGACTTAGGAATTAGTGGATCCTCCAGACAACGTCAGCGTTTTGGACACGAAATGGATATTTAAAATCAAGAAGGATGCGCAGGAAATAATACTCGTTACAAGGCAAGACTAGTTGCACGAGGATGTAAGCAAAAAAAGGGTATTGATTATCGGGAAACTTATTCATCGGTAATAAGATACACCTCCATTCGATTTTTATGTGCATTGGCTGTAAAATTTGGAATGAAGATGCACCAAATGAATGTAGTGACAGCATACCTACACGGAGAGGTAGACGAAAACATTTTCATGAAACCACCCAAGGAATTATTGGAAAAGGGACAAGATGGGCGTATATGGAAACTCAAGAAAGCCATATATGGTTTAAAACAAAGTGGCAGATTGCAGATTGTGGAATAACAAGCTTGCATGATCAAACACTGCGGAATATGCAGCTTACGCCATCAAAAACAGACCCGTGTGTTTACTATAGACACAATAATGATCAAAAATTATTCGTAGGGATTTATGTAGATGACATATTGATTCTCTCGAATGACGATAAAATTTTAAAACAGACAAAACAGAAATTAGTCCAGGAATTTAAAACTAAAGACTTAGGTGAGGCTTATCAACTGCTGGGATTAAGAGTGACACGAGACGAACGTCATTGTAAAGTTTGGTTAGACCAAGAGAAATATATTAAAGATATATTGAATAGGTACAAGATGGATGATTGTAATCCAACTCTTACGCCAGAGGATCCTAATCAGAAGCTGACGAAAGAACAATGTCCTTCTACCGATGCAGAACGAGCAGAGATGTATAACATACCTTATCGCGAAGCTGTTGGCAGTCTCATGTATGTGAGTCAAGGGACTCGACCAGATATTTCGCACGCTGTTAACATGGTAAGCCGATTTTCAAATAACCCAGGTAAAGCGCATTGGACGGCAATGAAAAGAATTTTTAGGTATTTACGCGGTACATCAAAAACAAAGTTGCAATTCAGCCGTGATGGAGATCCAATCATTGAAGGTTTTGGGGACGCAGATTGGGCGAATGAGATTGACGATAGACATTCAATTACCGGTAGCCTATTTAAACTTCAAGGAGGCGCAATTTCGTGGCAAAGCAAGAAGCAAGGAACAGTGGCTCTATCTACGACAGAGGCCGAATACATGGCTCTATCATCAACTTGTCAGGAAGCTCTTTGGCTTAAAGCTCTAGCACAAGAAATAGAACCCCTACTTCTGTGGGCTCGGGCGTTGTTGTATACTGTGACAACAAAGGGGCTGTAGACTTGGCGAAAAATACTTCAGGCTATCGACCTCGTACTAAACATATCGACGTAAGACATCACTTCGTGAGAGATCTTGTCAAAAATGAAGACATCGACCTCAGACAAGTTCCCACTGAATATATGATCGCTGATGGGCTTACCAAAGCTCATTTTCGTCCTAATCTACAAGACAGTAAGAGGAATTGAGGAATATGGGTTTAGTTGACAATTGAATAATCAACTCTGGTTTATCCGGGGGTGTTGGAATCAAGTAAACTCATAGTTGACATGTAAAAATATATATAACAATCGAATGTAATAAAAATATAATATCTGTCATTAATAAAATAAAAATCAATAAATACAATACTAAAGTTTATTAATGCCACACTTAAAAAACATCTCTTGTGCTACAGTATTACTCGTTTGTTTTAATAAGTAATATACAATAATACATCCATAATCATACCTAAAGCTTTAAGGTGGATTTATAACTCGCACAGCACACAGAAAATAATTTAACAGAGCAAAGTACAGAATTTACTTGGGGGTTTTATAAATCGCATAGAAACATAGAGTAATGAAATTGATTATATACATTTGTTGTCATTTTTTTTGTAATAGTATATTACGTTCCAAGTTAAGAAAAGTGAAAGTTTACCAGACGAGTATGGCAAGCACGAGCGACAGCGAGTAGTTAAATGCCATACGAGTATAGTAAAATCACTTTTCTGACGCGCGCGCGTACACTATTTTTTCGTATTTTATATCAGTATTAAAATTTTAAATTTTTTGCGGCATAATATACCGAATTAAAAACATCTAAAAAACATAGTAGTCTGATTCTCAGTATCAAAGTACCTTGACAGATATTGTTTTTTGTATCTTCCAACCTCCAAAGAAATTAATGTTTGGGGATCGATTTGCAAACCGATGGATCTGGATCAGGAGTGGGGAGCCTTTTTTCCCTCACGGGCCATTTGAATATTCACAACATCAATCGCGGGCAGTACAAAATTTAAATATTATCTACCAAACCAAACCCCCCGCCCCCCTCCTACTCCGCGCGGGAGGCAGGGTATTTGAAATGATAAACTTAGCTTTTAGTGTTTTTTCATCTTGTGCTAAGTCAATAATCCGATTTAAGACAGTTCTCCGAGACAAACTAACACTGAAACAATTTTACTTTGTCTGGTGCTAACAACTCCGCAGCCACCATGCACTCTTTCACAATCCCTAATCTAGATGATGAAAAGAATATTGAAAACGATTTAGAAAATAAACAATAAAAAATAAAAATAAACAATTCCTTGTGTCAAAATATATTTTAATGACAACACCGTTGCTATGCAGTAAGGGTTGCTATGTTGTAAAGTAACCCATTACTGTACGATTTTGAGTGTATTAAAATGTACATTACTGAACAAAATACAAAAAAATTATTTAAGTATGAAGATACTCTAATTAAGGGCCAATCCTACAATCTTTGGTTAAAATTTCAACTTCCTGTTAAACAAACAACACTGAAACAAATTAAACTGTCAAATTTATTCCGTCAATAATCCAATATATCTGGAAGTTAAATTTTAACTTGGGATTGTAAGATTAACCGCAATATTATTTAAAAAGTAATATATTACTTATTAAAGTTGAACTATCACAAAATCCCACGAACACACCCGGCGCACATACATCGCACAGGAAAATGAACATTGATGAACTATAATAGTTTTTTTTCATTTGTTTCTTAATAATTTTCATTTTTTTCGCCCGAAAAAAATAATTCATTTTTTATTCATGTGTAAAACAAAAGAATGTAGACCTGTTATATATCATTAAAATACTTATGAAATAAGCAAAACAATGAGACTATTTTCAACATAAGTTGCCGTTTAAGAAATCATAAGTTTGTGTTATATCTCGAGAATTATGATGTTTTCAAAAAATCTAATTACGCCATTTTATGTAACCTAATAACGGTACAAAATTTGTTTAAACAATTTATCTCTAACTGCCATAATAAATAAGTTATGAGATATTTTCGAAATGAGCGAAAAACAAGTTTTATCCTGTAGCTCAGGAAAAAAAAGAAGATCGAAAATTCCTGTTGTAAAAATTTTTCTTATAAAATTCAAACGATTTTGCTCTATTAGTAATATTTCCCGAGATACCCTAAAAAAACATCGAAAATGAGACACCTGTACATAATTACTAGCTGTCATTCTGTCACGGGCCCCATATCTGCTTGTCAAGAAAAACCAACAAAGTCACATGGCTGCTCGCGCCTTATAAACTAGTAGGTATCCCATATAAACATGAGTAGTACGAGTCCTAACAAGATGTTCGGCCATTTTTAATTTCTGCCTCGATTTCTACCAAATAATATATTATACAACAAGAGTGGATATGATGTTCATATCCTTTGAGGGCGAAGTTTGGGACACGATGCCGGAGGCGGACTGCCTCAATCATCCGAATGGGATATGAGCATTCCACTCGAGTTGTACAGTATATCTTTTCTACGACCAAGATTAAAAATATCTAACAGATATTTAGGTATTTTTTTTAATAAATAATATTTCAACATACAGCATACATTATTTAAAATATATAAATGAAAAAACCTTATATACAAAATTGTATGTACCAGCGAATAGGTTTAATTAATTTAATTTTTTATTTAAAATTCAGTGCAGTATACAATCTACTGATTTCGTAGCATTGAAATGAATTCACCCTAGAGTGGATATGACTATCATATCCACACAGTTCAGCCTGTGTATTTTTCATATGCACCCTAGAGTGGATATGACTATCATATCCACACTGTTCAGCGTGCAAATAAAACATCATATACAGTAGGAAGTAGGAAAATATATTTTATAGTAAAGTTTTACAGTTAGAAATCGAAGTTCCTGGAGCAACTTGGTATGCAACTGATTCTTGTGACATTTGCAGATTCAGGTGTAAAAGTTGCAGTTACAAATGAAGATTCTGGTTGCATTAGTTTATCATAAGATGCAGTCACAGATGATGGTCCTGCCTGCATTAGTTTATATGTGATCATTTTCTGACTATGGAGGGAGTTTTCTAACTCTCAGCTACTGTCGAAGTCTTCCACCCGCCATGTCTTTTAAGGGTCAACAAATCTTCTCCATGGTTCGCAAGGAGAGTAGCAGAGTTTGTGCGAAAACAGTGACCTGTATATTAACACGGATTGTCTAAGTTAAGGTATTCAGCAAATTTGGAAGGAATTTTTCCAAATGTGTTTAGACCCACTGGAGAAATGACACATTTACCATTATGGTAAGCAGGGGCGGATTAACAGTTTTGCCGCCCGTAGGCACCCAGAAAATTGCCGCCTTTTTTCAGAAATTTGCCGCCTTTTCATAATTTGAAAATATTTTTAACAGATCAATAATGTAATTTTCAAATATTAACCAAAGATAATATAGATATTTGAATATCAGAAATGTTAAAATATATCTTTTTTAATGTTTAAACTTTTCGCATGTTTTATTTTTGTTAAAATATAATAGGGGCTTACATAGGTAATTTTTAGTCTGGAATACCCAACCCTCAAGAATTTTATTTTGATGGTTATATACAGGTGTCCCAGAAGTCGACGATCAAACTAAATGGGGTGATAGGGGAGATCATTTCCAATCAAAATAACTATATATATTGTAATGCAATTGTTGATGGTTCAAAAGTTATTGCAACTTTTGTAGTTTCTCCTAAAAACGGCAAGGCGTCCAATAGAATTATTATTATTTTTACTACGAGACGTTTGTTTCTCTTTTTCTTTTTTATTGTATGCACCTGAAGGGTTCTACTTTCTAATAAAATCATTCTCATGAACATGAGTACCTTCTATTAATAATAAAAATATTGTTTTGTGAAAAAAATTTCTACCGAAAAAAAAGCTACTTGATTTTAAAGTGACGCTGACAGAAAAAAATGTACTAAAAAAAATTGATCAACTATCTGAAGAAGTTGTGTATTTAATGTAGATTTTAACGCGGTATAACACATGGGGATATTCAGAGCAGATTTTCTTAAATAATTTTTTTTCTGCAAGAAAGTCATTTTACTTGAAAAATACATTTGAAAAAAATTCTTGAATCATAGTTGCTGTGTCAGAAATAAAACAAAATAATAGTTGTAATAGTTTTTATACAACATTAAAACAAAATAGGGTTTATGAAGCTTTTCATGATGTTTTCAAATTTTACAAAAAGTGTTCAAAATTTCTACCATGTTTTCTAATGCACATTACGTGTAGTAATTCTTGATAAGATTTAGTGATTCTGAAATATGAAAATAAAGAAAATACACTTTCACTTTTGAGCTTTTATTGACACACTTGTATACCGCTATATCTGTCTGTCTGTTTTTTCCAATTAAATCTTGTCATCTATGTTTTGAACAAATCCCAAAACTACAACTTTAAAACATAGATGCCACTATATGTTACATCTCCCTTTTTAAATCTAATATACAATTGAATACCTTAACTACTATTAAATCTTTGTGGTGGTTTAACAATTCGACCACTACGTGTAGTGTAAAACTTATCATTAAATTGAACATCATTACTTGTACTACTGTTCAAAGTTTGAGAATCTGCATAATTGTTTTTAAGTCTATCTTGTGCAAAATTATTTATTTGTTCATCTTGTGGCTCAAATGTGGAATCTTTAACATAATCATTCATCGATTTTCTTAAGTGAATTGTGTTACGTCTCAATATATTTCCTTTATTGTCTTGAACTATATATGATCTTGGTGTATTATACTGATTTACAATTTTTGCAGGTTCCCATACTTTATTTTTTTGTATTACAACATTTTCTCCTGGTTTAAACGTATCTCTTTCTTTAACATGTAAGTCATAATAAATTTTATTTCTATTTTGACATTGTTCAACTAGTTCTTTGACATTTGTGACAACTTCTGGTTTTAATAATTTTAAAGTTATTGGCATTTTTGTTTTGGCTCTCCGTGACATTAGTAATTGAGAGGGCGATACGTTTAGTCCAGTTATTGGAGTATTTCTAAATTCTAATAATGCATAATATATGTCTTTGTTTTCTCTATCACATTTCTTAAGAATATTTTTAGCAATTTGGACTGCTCGTTCTGCTTGTCCATTGGACTGGGGATATCTTGGGGAACTGGTAATAATTTCAAAATTCCATGCTTTGGCAAATAGTTTACATTCATAAGAATTAAATGGCATATTGTCAGCTACTATTTGTTCTGGAATACCATGAGTTGAAAAAATTTGTTTTAATTTACTAATTATTTCATGTGATGTTTTACTTTTTAATGGAATTATTTCTAACCATTTAGTTAAATAATCTTGAATAATTAAGTAATTCAGTCCTTTAAACTGACATATATCAGCTGCTAATTTATTAAATGGTAAATCAGTTATTTTGTGAGGTATCATAGGTTCTTTAGTATTGGAGGACCTATAATGCTCACATATTTTACATTTTTTAATTAAATTTTCAATATCGAAATTGATTCTAGGCCAGTAAACTAATTGTCTGGCTCTAGCCTTAGTTTTTTCTATACCTAAATGTGATTCATGCAACAATTTTAGTACATAGTTTCGTAGTGCACTCGGAACTACTACTTTAAAATTTAAAAAGACTAGACCATCTTCTACAATTAATTCATTTTTATGCTTATGAAAACATTTTAAATCATTATTTAACAATTTTACATTTTTGGGCCAGCCTATTTTACAATAATTACTAACTTGGATGAGGATGGGGTCAGATGCAGTGGCTTCAACAAATTGTTGTTTTTTATCACTTGAAATATTTAAATTTGTACTTACTGAATGTACTATATCTGTGATCCATTTACTTTCTTTAGTATTTTCATTTTTCAAATAAGCTCTAGATAATGTATCAGCCAAATACAAGTATTTTCCGGGTTTATAATTTACATTTAATGAATATTTAAATAATTTAATTTTCATTCTTTGCAATCTACTTGAAGCAATATCATTGACTTTTTTACGCATAATTCCAAGCAATGGTTTATGATCAGTTATAACTGTTACATTACGACCATAAATAAAATTATGAAACTTACTTGTTGCGAATACAATACCTAGCAGCTCTTTTTCTATCATAGCATAATTTTGTTCAGTTTCTGTTAAACTTCGAGACGCATAATAAATTGGTTTCCCCTCCTGCATCAGACAGCATCCTAGTCCATGTTGTGAGGCATCCGTTTGAATTGTTATTTCCTTTCGGGGATCAAAAGTACCTAAAACAGGCGCATTTATAATTGCTTGCTTAATTTTATTTAAAACCTCTGTATGTTGAGGCAACCATGTAAAACTAATATTATTTTTTAATAAAAGTCTTAAACTTGTAGTGATTTCAGAGAGTTTTGGTAAATATTGGCGTAAATAATTAATCATTCCCAAAATTCTCTGTAATTCCTTTTTACTATTTGGGTTTTCCATGTCTAAGATAGCCTTAACTCTCTCATTATCTGGTTTCATGCCTTGAGGAGTGAATATATGGCCTAAATATTTCACTTCTTGAACACAATACTGCAATTTATTTTTGTTAAATTTAATATTTAATTTTCTAGCTCTCTCAACTACTTTTGAAAGAATTTTATCATGCTCTTTTTTATCCTTTCCTGCAATAAGTATATCATCAAAATAGATTAAAACACCTTTTATATCACCAAAATTTTTTGTATTAATTTTTTGAAAATACTCTGGAGCCATGGATAACCCAAAAGGAAGTCTGTTAAATTTGTAACAACCAAAAGGACTACTAAAAGTACATAAATTACTAGATTTTTCATCTAATTCTATGTGCCAAAAGCCATCTTTTAAATCTAATACAGAATAAAATTGTTTATCATTTAGTTGTGACATGATATCATCTAAAGTGGGTATTAGTACAAGTTCTTTTTTGATACATTTATTCAAGTCTTGTGGATCTAAACAAAGCCTCAATGATTTATCTGTTTTTTCAATAATTACTAAGTTATTAACCCATTCAACAGGATAATCAACTTTACTAATAATTTTCCTAGATTCTAATTCATTTAGTTTACATTTTAATCTCTCTCTAAGGGCTAGAGGCACTCTCCTAGGAGGTCTTATAACTGGGTTATAATGATTCACAAGTTTTATGCTACATTTGTCTTTCAGTTTACCTAAACCTTCAAATAAATCTTTATTTAAATTTAGAAATTTGGTTTTTTCTTTTTGTACATCAATTGTTTCTACTCTTTTAATTAAATTTAATTTTGTGGAAGTATTTAATCCTAATAATGGCTTGGCATTATTGTCAACAACAATAAATTTTTCAATACTCTTACAATTTTTTACTTTACATTCTAATTTAATAACCCCACACGGTTTTAATTTAAAGCCTCCATATGCTTCTAAAATGACTTTAGTTTTCTCTAAAATTTTATTACAATTTAAACTTTTTAATAAGTTTTTTGAAATTATATTTACTTCTGCACCAGTATCTATTTTAAATTCAACTACTTTATTTTCAATTAAAATATTTTGTGTCCAATAATTTATTGTTTCTACTTCCTTTATTATAGGCTCCTCTTCTTTAACTTCTACCACATCAATGGCGAATTCTTCTTCTTCGCTGGTCTCGGTATATTCATCGTTGTCGTGTTGGCCTTGGTCCTGTACTGCTCTCACCTCCCTGAATTTGCACGCCACTGCAAAATGGTTTGGTTTCTTGCATTTGTAGCAAACCTTCCCGTACGCTGGACAGCTTGCTGGTTCATGTTTCTGTAGGCACTTTTTACACCGATATTTTATCTTTCTATATTTTTTAGACTCACTATCACTTTTTTTATAGGGTTTCACTTCACTTTTTATTTTAATTTTATCAACCGTAACTTTATCTTGTAGTTCTTTAGTTTGTGTTTTCATTATTTCCGCTGCTTTGCAATATTCAACCGATTTACTGAGTGTCAAATCTTTAATTCTCAATAATTTTTCTTGTAAATCTGGATCCCGAATGCCTAATACTATTCGATCGCGTAACATTGAATCTTCTTGATTTCCGAATTCACACGATTTAACTAACTTTTTGATTTCAGTGTAAAAATGATCAAAATTTTCACTTTCATATTGTGAACGTTTATAAAAAAGATATCTTTCATACACGATATTTTTAAGCGGTACACAATAGTCTTCAAATTGTTTTTGAACTAGAGCATAGTCTTTTTTATCTGTCTCATTAAGATTAAATGTGTTAAACACCTCAACTGCTTCCTCACCTATTACATTGAGCATCATCGCGACTTTTGTTTCATCTGGTTTAGTATTAAATCCGGTTGCTATCATAAATATTGAAAAATTTTGTTTAAATCGACGCCAATTTTCACTTACGTTTCCAGATAACTTGAGTTCAGTAGGTGTTTTGAATGTGGTATCCATTTTTTCAACACGTTTTAATCACTATTTTTATTTATCAAAGATCATCCACACAGGATTATTAATTTTTTTAAATTTTCATACACATTTGTATTACCGGCTGCGCCATGTAGTAATTCTTGATAAGATTTAGTGATTCTGAAATATGAAAATAAAGAAAATACACTTTCACTTTTGAGCTTTTATTGACACACTTGTATACCGCTATATCTGTCTGTCTGTTTTTTCCAATTAAATCTTGTCATCTATGTTTTGAACAAATCCCAAAACTACAACTTTAAAACATAGATGCCACTATATGTTACATTACGCATCGCCGAATAAAATTTCTTTTTATTGTTCGGAACGCCCGTTGATTATTTTTAATAATGTTGGTAGCCTCTCTTATTTTTCGTCGCAACTCTTGTTCATTCTGACTTTCTGTCATGTAGACTATTTCTTTAAAATAACCCCATAGAAAAAAATCTAAGGGGTTAAGATCAGGTGATCGCGGTGGCCAAGTGATAAACCCTCCTCTACCAATCCACCGATTCCGAAATTCTGTGTCAAGGTATCGTCTCACATCTACAGAATAGTGAGGAGGAGCTCCATCTTGTTGCAGCCACATATCTCGGCGTGTCTCCAATGTCACGTCTTCAAGTAGATAAGGTAACTCATTTTGCAAAAAATGCAGATAATTTTCGCTGTTAAGCCTTCCTGGGAGCTCAAATGGACCAATCAATTTTCCTTCAATTATTCCCGCCCATATGTTGACCCCAAACTTGTGTTGAAAGTTGTCATTTCTAACAACTCTAGGGTTCACATAGTCCCAAAAATGTAAATTGTGAATATTAAATATCCCGGTTCTACAAAAGTTTGATTCGTCGCTCCACAAAATCTTGTTAAAAAATTCGGAGTCTTCTCTATGACGACGCAGCATTTCCCGACAAAATTGCACTCTTTTGTCATAGTCCGCAGGTAAAAGTGCTTGCACGCGCTGCACATGGTATGGATACAACTGGCCCTTTTGCAAAACACGATGAACCGTAGATTTTGGAATTTCCAAATGTCTAGATATACGACGAACACTTGTTGACGGGTTCTCTGTCACCATTTCAATTATATCGTCTTCATTGCACTGAAGCGCATGTCTTCCTTCTCTTCGCGGATTGCCAGGGATTTCGCCTTCTAAGTAAGACCGATGAACATTTTGAAATACCCTATAATCAGGATAGCGTTCTCGATTAGGGTATCGTATCCGATACTCTCTTGCAGCAGCTCGAGCGTTCCCGTCACAAAACCCGTACACGTAATGCATTTCTGCATATTCTCGAGGGGTATAAGACATATTTTTGAGACCAAGAAGAACAAAGTTCAAATTAAAGGAGTATCAAAAACCAAAAAATACGCAAAATCACAAAAATTAAAACAAAGTTTAAGAAACGAAGAACTGATAAATCAAAAACACACAAACAGTTAAGTTATTATCGATATGTCACTTCATATACCTTCTTTTGTTTTATTTCTGACACAGCAACTATGATTCAAGAATTTTTTTCAAATGTATTTTTCAAGTAAAATGACTTTCTTGCAGAAAAAAAATTATTTAAGAAAATCTGCTCTGAATATCCCCATGTGTTATACCGCGTTAAAATCTACATTAAATACACAACTTCTTCAGATAGTTGATCAATTTTTTTTTAGTACATTTTTTTCTGTCAGCGTCACTTTAAAATCAAGTAGCTTTTTTTTCGGTAGAAATTTTTTTCACAAAACAATATTTTTATTATTAATAGAAGGTACTCATGTTCATGAGAATGATTTTATTAGAAAGTAGAACCCTTCAGGTGCATACAATAAAAAAGAAAAAGAGAAACAAACGTCTCGTAGTAAAAATAATAATAATTCTATTGGACGCCTTGCCGTTTTTAGGAGAAACTACAAAAGTTGCAATAACTTTTGAACCATCAACAATTGCATTACAATATATATAGTTATTTTGATTGGAAATGATCTCCCCTATCACCCCATTTAGTTTGATCGTCGACTTCTGGGACACGCTGTATATGTAGTTGCAAAAGCATTATAAACACGAAATTTCACAAAAATTATGACACGGAAAGCAATATTTATAGTGATTTTGGCATTTTTTCTGAAAAAAGGTACGGATAATTTCATATAAATTGAATATAACCATCCGAGTTACATGAAATTGTGTTCTGTGATTTAGGATATCGTTACATTTAAGTATTAATTGAAAATTTTCAAGCGAAAAAGTCACATTTTTCACAAACACAGCCTAAAAACTAGTAATCGTTTTGTCACGAAATGCATTCAATCACTCGAACATATAACATTTATTTACATTACATTATATACCCGAATTTCGTCAAATTGAGTTTTATTCTTTTATGCGTTAGGTTTCCGTTATATTAAAGTATTTTTTGAAAATTTGCAAGCGAAAAAGTCATAATTTTCACAAATATAGCCTTTAGAATAGGTAAAGTCGGATTTTATTTTTGCAAAAAAACATACATGCTTCCGCATTTTAATTTTGCATTTCTCTATTTATTTTAGCTAAAAGAAGGCATAACAAAATGGAATTTCAAGTGGTTATTCTACAATCCAGGCAATTTTAATAAATGTATTATAATTATCGATAGCATAATAATAACGAGCATCTCAAAATAAAATCTGAAACATGAGTTCAATTACTTGAACATTTGTTGAAAATAGAGCGCATATTCCATTACTTAAGTACTATAGGAAAACAGACGATAATTA
The DNA here is from genome assembly GCA_943142095.1 of Ophonus ardosiacus. Lineage (NCBI taxonomy): Eukaryota > Metazoa > Arthropoda > Insecta > Coleoptera > Carabidae > Ophonus > Ophonus ardosiacus. The sequence continues at coordinate 28,109,316 of OW964828.1, read as the reverse complement.
CAAATTGACCGGAGTAATAATAATATACCTACAAAAAAGCTTTACTTTATATAAATTTGTTTCAGAGATCATCGATATAAATGTTTTCGTCGCGTTTTTGATAGACATTTTTTATAAAATTATACATTTCTGATTAAAAAAAAAATTGCCGCCCCCGAAAATTTGCCGCCGTAGGCACGTGCCTACTGTGCCTATGCGTAAATCCGCCACTGATGGTAAGTTAAAAATCGCTTATTTGCTGTATTTCTTAGTTCTTTATCATTTAAGAGCAATCCAATCCACGTAACTTTAGTTACTGCAAAGCGACATGAAACAATTCTTTGTTTCCTGTACAGACAATTAACAATACCTACCTTCATTAAAAAATATGATGAATCTGAAGCTTCTCTAATGAACTTTTCTACATGTTCCAACTTAAGAATTTTTCAATTTTTGCGAGACTGATGTTAAGTTTCCCTTTTTTAAAAAAACTTATGAGTTTATTATATTTTATTATATTGAATAATCATACACGACTTCAACATGGAGTATGTTGGCCACAAAGAATTTTTACTCGAAAAGCCTTGAAACTATGCCAACAGTTTTCTGAATAATTTTTAATTTCTTTGCACCACTAGAGAAATTTCGAATAAACGACTTCATAACGTCCTCTTGATTCGGCAATAAATTTTGAATCGCCACATTTGCAGCTTCCCGAATTTCGGGAGAAGTACAAGAAATATCATTAGACATTGCACAAAAATTATCCACATTAAAATCTAAGGGAAAAACTTGAAGCAAATTATTGAAAACAACATTTGGAAACTTCTCTAGCGAGTGCCGGGCATTTTCCAGTATTCCATTCAATAGATGTCGCTAACGTCACGTTAAGAACCTACATATTATTTCATTTCTTGGCACTATGGGAGCAGACGGTGGTCATATAGACGAACTTTCTAGAACTGTGTAATAAAATTTGTACACTTTGGTATGCGCACGCTAGCCCAAAATACTCATAATCGGAAAATCCAATACTAAAAGTGACAAATAGTTACTTAAAACTATCTTATATTTGGATTCTCTTTTACATAATACTTTCTTGTTATGTTCTTACAGTTTACCAAAGGATGAAAAAAGAAACGAATAGTAAAATTTAAGTCCAAATATAAAATAAGTATTTGTTTGTGCAAATCATTTTGAGAAAAATGAATTTTTAGTTATACAACTTGCAAAAATTATAATTAATATAGTTTCATGTGGATTTGATTTTATAATTGTACTTTTACGTCAGAAACACAATAGAAAATTGTAACTGTCAGTCAAGTCATTCAAAATTATCGGTGGCAACAGTTTATAGCTAGGATGCTGCCATCTACGTTGAGCTTTGCCCACCAGCTCTCATTAGTCTTAGTTTTGAGGTGGGAAATAAGGGAAACATTTAAGTTTGACGTGAATTTGTAATTTTTCCATTTGTGTTTTTAATTCTATCACGATTCTGTTTAATTCGCTTTGATTATTCATTATAACTTCTGTGTATCTATTAAGCAAGTTTTTAATGTAACATTGTTTAATTTTATGTGTTCGTATAAGTACTCCATGTTTTATTTTAAACCGTTACAATTATTTCTCATGAATAAAACCATTAACACCATTAAATACCAACAAATATTGGAAAATAAGTCAAGGCCCAGCATAGAAAAATTGTATTTAGAACCGTTTATTTTCTAACAGAACGGAGCTTATATCATATGACCAAAAAATTGGTTCGAAACATATGACATGACAGTGCTAGATTGTCCCTCCAGAAATCCAGATTTAAATGTAATTGAAACTGTCGCACAAAATGAAACAAAAACTGAGGAACATCACATAGAGAGCGCAAGAAGGTTTGGGGGTCTAAATCAAGAAGTATGGGATTCATTAACAATAGAAGAGTGCCAGGCACTAGTTAAAGAATTAAGACAATGATTAAACAAAATGTGATGTTACGCCATATTAAATAAACAATTTGTTTGTCATTTATGTTAAATGTCAATCTAGCTGAATATTTAATTGCCAATATTTTATCAATAAAAATCAATTTAAAACATCTACAAATATTTTTTTTCATTTTACTATATTGTGATATAGTAGTCAAATTAAGGGTAAATCTGAAATTGGAGTTATGAATTTAATAAAAAATATATTTAACGAGTAATGATTTTGGTAAAAATTGTACAGGGGCCGAACATAAAGTTGTTAGGACTCGTATATGGCGATATTACTTTAGCAATATTATTTGATGACGTGCATCTTCTGCCTTATCATTTATTTTTACGATGGGGCGCGACCAGACACGTGCCTCGAGCGACCTTGATGTGCTTGAAATCAGGTGATTTGTGTGTGTATGTGTGTGTGTGTCACTTTGAAAAGAACAATGTCACTTTGACAAAACCAAATTAGCTAATTCCAATCACTTCAAGGTTGTTCGAGGCATGTGTCTGCTCGCGCCCTATAGCACTCGTATTGGTAAAAGGTTATAGGTAAAATAACATTTTATTTCTTACCAATATGACTTATTAACAATTTGCGCATTTATTTATTTATTTATGTACGTATTTCAGGTTCAGCTGTAACTCGGTTCTTTCTGTTCATCATTCTTTTTATTGGTTTTTGAACTATGAGGGTAAACACTACGCCGCAAGCAAAGATAAGAATACCTATAAAAGCCATGTCCTAAACTGTCTACAAAAATCATAATTAAAGACATATTTATAAAAACATTGTTAACGTACCTACCTTATTATATTTAGAATTTTCATGGAATGTCACTCATTTATCGATATTTATTACTTATGAGACGAAATTTATAAATGACAAACAGAAGATTGAAAAAGAAACATTTTCCAAAATATTTATTTCATCTGCTTCTTGATCAGTTTGTGCGCAAATCAAAACTTTGCATGCTTTGAAACGTTCGAATATGAGAAAAATATGATGAAAAAGATGTACATACGATGAATGAGGAAATTCGATTTCAATTAAAATATCTTTCTTACTATACCTACACCTACATCTACAATCAGAGCTTATCTAGCTATTTTAGCACCTGACGCAAAAGAAAAACTTTTTTTAAACTGAGTATTACTGAATTTACGAATTTCTTAAGAATTGGCCAGTTTTACATGCATTACTTAAATAAAAAAATCTGTTGTGGCCAGCACAAGACCTCTCGCCATTTCCATATTAGGCTATATATGTATTGTATTGCACTTCGCTTTCGAACCGTCGTTTTATAACAAAATATTACAGAACTTTACCCAAATATTGTTTTTTATTGTATTTAACATGTCTTCTGCACACATATAATTCTAATTATATCTATTTTATATCATTTTCATGTCAGAGATTGTTCCAATTTATTAACCAGATTGGCGGTATTTCTGATGGATATATGCATTTTACCACAATTTTTACCTGTAATTTCAAATATTTAATTAATAAAATAATAAGAAAAATTAAATATATTTCGCAGAAAAAGCTTTCACAATGTCTAAAAATGTTGATATTTGACAATGACACGTGTCATGTTATAAACATTGGAATTTGTCAACTGGTTTCCTTAGTGCCTTGGTCTCTGCGATTAGTTCACTCTATAAATTATAGTGTCTTTATCTCTAAATCTATACAAGATATAATAAAAATTTTAAGTGTATTAGATGGAGAATTTTATGTTCTTCAATATTTAATAAAAAAACCTGCCAAAAAATTATATTTAGAAGAATTTTTCTAAGAAACTACTACTTCCGGTTGTTCAATTGTTACCAAAACCTTTTCAGCTCTTCCCAGGAATGTCAGATTGAGGAAACTGCAGTTAAATATTTTTTAAGTCTTATAGTTTTTGAGGAATCGTGACTACAACATCCAGACATACATACATACATACACACACACACATACACACATCCGCACACACACACACACACACACACACAGACATCATTTTAAAAATGTTATAATCGGATTCTAGGGACCTTAAATCGTGCTTATTCACTAAAATCTGGATATGAGAATTTTAGCATGAATCATGAATCCAATACCTCTCTTAGCGAGAGGTAAAAAATTAAATTCTTGAACCCATCTTTTGCTCATAGTACTCATTTTTCCTTGTCCATTCTTATCTTAAATAAAATATCAATGGAGAGAAATGTAGCGAATATTTAAATACATTTTATTCAGAGCTGTGCATGTACTTAAGTACATGTTCTTTAAACTGTACTTAAATACATTTTATTGTACTTGTATTTAAGTACAATTTTTCAATGTGTAATTGTACTTGTACTAAGTCCAATATTTTTGGAATTGTACTTGTGTGTTCACAAGTACATGGACAAGTACTTTTGCTTTGCACGTTTCAACCTGCAAAATAGCAGAAAATATATATCCAGTTTGTCTCGTATTCTCGAACTAAGCAATACGTTGTATTATTTACGTTATAAAATCATTTCATTTGCAATTCAAACTGCGGATGTATTCCATACTGTTAGTTGTTGCTCTTAGCCGTTTATTTTCTTCGTAAATTAAATAAATGTAGTGTGCAATGTACTTGTACTATCTATAAATATCTATAAAAATTAATCAACAATTTGTATTTAATGTTAGTTTTTTGTTTGAAACCCGCAGTTCCGTAGAAAAAATACTCATTTCGGTGAATGTACCAGGCTCTTAATATTTTCCAAAGATTTATTGTATATACAGTCATACAAAAAAGTCTCCGTACGACAATAGTTTCCAAATATTTTAGGAAAAATAGCAGTCTAAAATCCAATATATTAATTTTCTTTTAATCCAAAATGAAAAGCATTATGTTACTTTATTATAAATAAAAAATAGACAAATAATGTACTTATTTTATTTATTTTATGTGGTAAACATTGAAATTTCATGACAAAAAAGTCTCCGAACGATAATGAAAACATTTAAATAATAAACCATTTATTTATGTTTCATAAAGAAACTCAAAGAAAAATAAACTAAACGTTTTTTTTCAATTTTCGTATTTTTTATATGTACTTGTACTTAGATACTTTTAAAATGAAAGTAATTGTAATTTTTCAGCAAAGTACTTGTACTTGTACTTAAATACTTTTTTTTGTACTTGTGCACAGCTCTGATTTTATTCAATTTTGACGTTTTAAACTGTCATTATTAACTCCATAGCAACAACTATAAGTAACATTTTATTCACAAGTGAATTAAAAAATTTTAAATCACTCTCACAATTTTTTTTAACTCAGTCTGCAACAAATAATGCATATAACATCAGGCACGAAAATAACACTCACCACAGTATTTATTAGATATTATCAGCCATTTTCATTATTTTTCACGACACAAATGACAGACAATAATGCTTTTTAAATAGATAACTTGACGTCCTGTGTTGAGGTCTATCATCGATGATTGTCATGCACAGCATACTAACTGATTAGTTTTTTATTTTGTCAAAATTAAATATTACAATGGTTTTTATTATTATTTCGTCAAAATTGAATAAAATATTGTATACACCAAGTGAGCTAAGATAATGTTTATTCATGAGAAGAAAGTTAAATTCTTCGAGTATATAGTATATAGTATATGAATAATTCGTGGTGGTTAATATGCCTTGGGCGCAATGCTATGTAGTTTCTATATAAATCCTGAGGATTTGTACCATCCATTTCTTAGCAACGGTGAATATTTTCTTTCTATTGGTTTTTGTGTTCGGAATTGTTACGATAAGAATATCATTTTAATATTTAATGTCAACCTGTCAATGATTTTTTTATTTATAAACAAAATTCTGTTGTTCAGTTGCTCGTGTTGCTAATTGCCAGGAGAACCGAACAGTTGCGTATTAACCTACTCAAAATTAAATAACGCTATAAATTACTTGAGATTTCTTTTAATAGTATATTATTCACTGAGCATATAATGTGCGTTATTACTCAAGAGAGAAATAGCCATTACATGCGAGGAGAATACTATACTTTTTTTACGACTATTCAATAGGAATTTGAACTTTTCTGTCTAGATAGGTATATAACTTAGAATTTTTTAATTATTATTAATGTTTGTATATTTAAAAGTCTATAATTTACAATTTTTACCTCCCGCTACCCTTGGTAAGGGAGGTATAGGGATCGTGCTAAAAATCTCATATCGAGATTTTAGTAAATGACCACGTTTTAAGGTCCCTAGAATCCATTTTTAACATTTTCACGATGATGTCTGTATGTGTGTATGTGTGTATGTGTGTGTGTGTGTTTGTATGTGTGTATGTGTGTATGTGTGTATGAGTACCAATTTTGTTTGCACTCTAACTCAAATACAATTATTCAGAAAATTCTGAAACTTTGTATTTTTACCCTATTCTAATAGGAATAGAAGCCATTAGATTTTGGTGTAAATCGGATAAACGGAAATCGTACTTTACTTGAAGCTCATAATGGTTTTTCTTCAAAAAATACCATTAAATGCCATATTTTCGAATTTTATGTCATGAAAATTAAAGATTATTGAATTTTCTATAGGAAAACATCAATACTTTTTCTATATATTTTACAGATAAATTTATAAATAATTTTTTTTATTAGTCGCGAAGCCTAAGATAAAAACTATTTCTTTGTTACACAGTTCATTTTTCAAATGAATGTAACTAACAGTAAATGTCACTGTCAGAAAACTTATCACTTCAAATTAATAATAGTGACATTTTAAAAAGAAAATAGTAAATAAAACAATAGGTTTCTGTAATGGAACAGTTTGCAGCGTTAGTAAATACGTAGGTAGGTATGTATTTAAATTAATAATAATTATATAGCGGGAGGTTTTGTGTTGGCCACATCAGATTTTTTACCTTTGTTGTCATGCGTTTCCACGATTTCTTAACTTAGTGGGAAACGAATTTTTTTGCTCCATACCATAACCTTTAGGTTTTCATTTCAAAAATTCATTTATTCATTCTCACTATCTGAATTCATGTTTTTAATTCAATTAACTTAGATAACTTGCACAGATTCATAATTTTGACGTTTTGACATTGGAAAAACAATTATAATATACGAAAACTGTTCTGAGCCAAAGCATACTCAATAATATTGCAATTTTGATAATTGTGATTGGTCATCCCGTGTCATTGCTCACGTGAGTAACATGTGAAAACTAACGGCCCATGAGTAATACATTGTACTGTTTAATAAAAAAAAAGATATACAATAAAGGTATTACTTAATGGTCATGGAAAAAGTAATTAACTTATCAAGGGTATTATAAGTACAATAACGCCTGAGGTCAACAGTGTACTTTCCGAGATCCTCTGGCCCAAAGTATGTACGTTGACCGAAGGCGTTATTGTCCGTTTAACACCCGTGGTGCGTTCAACGTTTAACGTCCGACCGATATATTATTTTAATAAATATCTTTATCGGTTTTTGTCTTGTTATTGTGATTTCTGTTAGAGAGATTAATCTAGTTGCTTAAACGCTGTAACTAGGAAACGCGATATTCTTAACTGTTTACAATACCGATTTGTTTATTTCATTATTTCTATCTGTCAATAACGCCGCATTAGGTGTAAAATTCCAGAGGAAGATAAGCAATAGAATCAGTTGTACCTCAAAAAACTTTTAAAAAAATATGAACAAGAATTCAGCCGTTTTGAAGAAAGGATGGCGGAGAATTGTGTAAGTGTAATAAATAAAACCGTTATGCTGGTCTATTTTCATTAATCATTCTCTCCCAACTCTGTATGGACAAAATTTTCAATGTTAAGAACTGATGGTGAAGAAGAAAATCAAAAGTACTGAAAAACTTTTTCAATTGCAGGGATTTTTAAAACAAATTTGCAAGGGGCTATTGACCAAAAAATTAAAGGTTTTAACCCGCGAAGAAGTTCTTGCATTTCTTAAGAAACTAACTACTGAAATATAATGTACAAGGTTGCATTAGTTATTGGTATATATAAATCTCTTAATTTTCTCGTCGATTTTAAAATTGCATTTTTCATATAAATAAGTAATCCTGCTATAATACTCGTACTAACTTTGTATTAAGTTAACAAATAATAAAAATATTTACGTTCATTGCGTTAGTTTATTGATTTGTAGTAGTCTTTCACATAGTAACAACATCAATTTTATAACACCCTAGGGTGTTATTTGGTATATAACAACCCTGAAAGGAGGGTTATGATAATAATAGCATACCAGTTGGACGTTAATAATTTAACAACTTTAGAAACCAATATAAAATAAAATTATGTATGCACCTCATGTGTATAGTGTCTTTAAGGTATGAGCAAGTTGTTTACGGCCGAGGTGGAGCGAATTTGAAAAAAGAATATAGTGACGTCACAAGAATGTGCAATGCACGTCAGGGATACTCCATTATTTTGTGGCTGCGCTGTAGCCCAAATTAGCACATCCCTTTACCAATAAGCAACTTTACATAGCAACGGGACGATAAGTCCAGGGGCGAACTATTTTTCTCATTATTTACATGATGTTACTTCTTCGGTTTAATTGTGTGTGTGTGTGTGTGTGTGTGTGTGTGTGTGTGTGTGTGTGTGTGTGTCCAGATTGAGTAAAAGTGGAAAGTGGGTTGTTTATTTTTAAAATGTCTCCAAAAAAATTTGGTTTATCAAATAAATAAAATAAATAAATATATCATCACGGCATATTACCCATTTCTGGGTGTGCCAGTATCTACAACACATGTAGACATCGGTAATGATGATGATATATTATATTATGGTTTATCGGGAAAAAGTATTAATATTCAAGCACGAGACGTTGTGCATAATGTTATGCAATTTATGCAAAAAGAAGCTGACGACGGGTTGCAAATACCTCTTGAAAATTATGGGTAATATTATTACATGCTCAACTATCGATATTCACTTAATATTTATATTTATAAGAATTTTGTTTAATAAGTATATGTGCAACATCTCTTTTTATAGACAACGTGTATTGGCTGCAACAGGTGTTAGTAAGGGAACATAAAAAAATTGCAAAAGAAGGAAATCGTCATCATCAAAAATATTTCAAATGCGAATTAATTTCTATTAACCACGCCACTGTTTGTTGATAGGTGTGTTTAAAATATTCTCGCGCACCATTCTGACGTCACCATATCTCTTCTCCAAAATATTCAGGTAACTATATTACGAAATAATCGGGCTTATAGTGACTGTATATACATAGTGTGGCCAATAGGGGGATCGATTTTGATTGGTCGGCGCGAATTTGCCTATATATAGCGGATATTATGCCGACAAAGTGACATTTTCAGATTTGTTACGTGAATTGAAGGTAATTATATAATATTTATATTTTAGATAGTACAAATAATTAAATTACACGGGTATTTGTATATTTATAACTCAAAGTAATATATACATATTTTTTAACATCACATATTTTTTAGGTTAACTATCAAAATTACTAAAAATGTCTAATATTGAGGTATATATTTTAGATGCCTGGTTGCGTGGCGGTTGGTTGTGAAAACAGTTCTTCAAAAGGATTTAAAATGAAAATAAATATTTTGTTTCCATTTAATATGCTCTTTCATTAATTGTTTATCGAATTTTGTTTAGTTATCACATGATATGAATTCAAATTTCCCGCGCATTTTGCCTAAATATGGCGCGGCTGGCCACACTATGTATATACAGTCACTATAATCGGGCCTATTCTGTAACTCAGTGGTTAATTTTTAACAACTGGTTAAAAAATTTAACCAATCAAGTATATTGATATACAACAAAAAAATTGGATTTTTAGTTGTTAAATCAATAGCTATTGGATAAAAATTTTAACCTGTTGTTAAAAATTGTCAGCAAGATTTCTAAGAACGACCAAAAGATCAGCGTAGCTGAGTTATAAACAATATGTGTCAGTATGTGAAAACAATCATCACATGAAGTGTACTATTTTCAATATTATTGTGTAAAATAAAACGTTGTATTTGAAATCGGTCTTTATTTCTTATCATCGTCTCTTCCCAGCTCCATCAGGTTATTGGTCCCAGACGCGTGAAATGACTTTTGATAAGAAATACGAGTGATACAAGAAACGTTGATGAACGCGATCGCGTGGTTAGTCGAGTTATCGAGAATAAGCGAAATCGGTAATAATGCCGTGTAACCGCGAATTGATCGGTAGTTTGATATCGAACACTACTACAAACACGAAAAAAAGGTTGTCGTGTAGTTTTGTCGGTAAATACCCACGGAACGTACTTTGGGGCGTACTCGGTCATTTTGGTTTGAGATCGGGCATTGACAGTAACAGCCGGCGCGAACTGTCAAAAATTATTTTGAAAATTTTTGTCAAAATTTATTGCTACGATGAACGCGTTGTATGTATCGAGGCTCTCGGACGCGATAATTATGACACATGGAAGCTTCAAATTCGTGCATTGCTAGTCAAGAACGATGCATGGGGCTACGTAAGCGGCGATATTGTGAAACCTGAACCGACAAACGGCAAAGAAGAAGCAATTCAAGATTGGAAAAACAAGGACGAAAAAGCCAAGTCTGACTTAATTTTATCCATTGGTGCAAGTAATTTGAAACTAATTAAAAATTGCACATCTCGTGACGTATGGATTAAATTAGAAAATACGTTTCAATCAAAAGGGCCTGCACGTAAAGCTACATTATTGAACGGTCTTATATTGCAAAAGATGAGTGAATGCGGTGATGTACACGAACATTTACACAATTTCTTTGATGCGGTTGACAAGTTAGCTGATATGGATGTTATCATCAACCCGGATCAACTTGCCGTCATGGTGCTATACAGTCTTCCATCAAGTTTAGAAAATTTTAGAATCGCAATAGAAAGTCGTGATGAATTACCCACACCCGAAAGTTTGTGTACTAAAATAATGATCCAAGAAGAAATACAGGCTCGTCAAACTCAATCCAGGGCGCTTTATATGTCAACAAGAAGCCGAAAAAACAAAAAGGCAATTTTGGTTGTAACAGAAGAAGGAAAATACATTCCAGTACAAGTGTTTCAAATGTCACAAAAAGGGACACAAAGCTTCCGAGTGTACAGCACGAAAAGTGAAAACCTTCAAATGTATCTCTTTTATCATCAGAAGACAAGCAAGACAGCTGTCAAATAGTAGACAATGCTAATAAAAATGTTTGGTATTTGGATACCAAAGAGAGCAAATTGGATAAACTGAAGTTAGCAAGCAATGCATCTGCAGAAATAAAAGCTAAAAGAGTTGCAGAATTTGTGAGAGTTTTGAATGGTGAAAAGAGTGAAATGATTATAAATGATGCGTCATACGTTCCTGAGCTACGGACAAATTTGCTTTCTGTTGCGAAAATCACTGATAAGGACTATGAAGTACTGTTCGATAAACAAAGGGCAACGATCGTCGACACACAAGGAAATACAAGGTTGATTGCGAAACGTGTCAATAATCTGTATTTTGTAGAAGGAGTATCGGCGGATAGTTGTCGAAGCGCGGAATCCGTAGTCGTCAAGAAAGATAAATTATCGGTATCTACGCAGACTTGGCATCGGCGAATGGGTCATCTTAACTAATCGTGATTTGATCAACGCATCGAAGAATGGATCTATTCATGGCATTGATCTACAAGATGGAAACGAAATCAAGAGTTGTGAGATTTGTATTCAGGGAGAATCAACGAAATTAGGACTGATTCATATAGACATATGTAATCCAATGCGGGTACCGTCGAACGGTGGGTCAACTTTCACTGAACAATTCGAGATGGACAGAGGTAAAATTTATCAAAAACAAGAGTGAAGTACTTGAAGAATTCAAAGCGTTCAAGGCATTCGTCGAAAAGCAGCACGAAATGAAGATAAAGGCTGTGCCATCCGACAATGGCCGTGAGTATGTAAATAAGGATTTCAATGAATATTTAAAGTTACGGGGTATTCAACGTCGACTTACAGCGGCCTATATACCCGAACAAAATGGGGTGGCGGAGAGGAAAAATTGTTCTTTGGTAAAGTCTGCACGATGTCTTCTACTCCAGTCTGGTTTGCTGCCATCATTTTAGGCTAAGGCGGTTTCTGTAGTAAACTACATCAGAAATCGTTGTCCGACAAAGAAGCTCGATGGAAAAACCCCGTATGAAGCATGGCACGGCAGAGTACCAACTGTCAGTTATTTTAAGGAATTTGGATGTAGAGTGTTTTGCCTCAACAAAGCTCCGACAAAGGGAAAATTCGACGTTCGATCCAGAGAGGGGATATTTATCTGTTATTCCGAAGAATCGAAATCTTTCGGAATTTGGTTGCCGGATGTACGCAAAGTTGAAGTTACAAGAGATGTAAGATTTTTAGAAGAAAGCACTAGTAAATCAAATTCGAAGTTTGAAGATTTCTACCCGGAAAATATTTCGCGTGATTTCAATGACCATTCGGAGTCAAATGTAGGGATCGACATTGAACTAACGTTAAGACAATTAGATACGATCGACGAGAACTTTGAAGACGACGCTGAGGAGCCAGGGGAAGTCGATGACCAAAATGAAGAAATTATACCAGCTCGAAAACGCGGGCTTCCGCGTATAATTAGAACAGGACGACCAGGTAGACCTCGCAAAGATCAGAGCCGAACTTTACCGGAAGAAACAGTAAACATTGTCGAAATTTCTGTTGCACAAGCAATACGAGGAGTGGACTCACCTGCTTGGAAGGATGCAATGGCTTTAGAGGTAGTTTCTTTAATAAAAAAAAACATCACCTGGATCTTGGTAAGGCGTCCTGGGGCCTGTATCTCAAAAAATACTGAACTAGTATTACTAGTCCCTACACTAGTAATAATAGTGAAGTTTACTAGTTTTTGTTTCTGAAATATACAAGTGTAAAATACTAGTTACAAGATAGGAACTAGTATTTACTAGTGTATTTGACAAAAATTACAAGTATTTTGTTTCTCAAAATATTTGTGTTGTCTGTCAGACTAGTAATTTACTAGAGAAAAGCTACAAGTGTCAAAAGTCTTGTAAATTTTGAATATAAATTTTACTAGTCGTATTATTTTATAGTTTGTGTTTTTTTTTATATGTATTTTAGTGGTTCTTTGTTGATGTTTATTTAGTTTCATATTGTGTTTGTTGTTGTTTAGTGTTAATATATTTTTAAAAAATATAATGTGGTCAAGTGACACTGAGTCTAATGATAAAGAAGTAATTGTGCGTCGTCAAAAACTATTCAAAGCAAGAATAATTTATGCCAATACAGAAACCTCATATGAGTTTAACAAGAGGTTACGAACACAAACCATGCATGTTAATATTCTTCAAAAGATGAACAATCTTTTGTCACAAATCTTACCAATGTAGTTTTTTTTTTAAGTTTGTCCCTAATATACTTGTAGTCTTTGTCTGTTCTTTTTAAACCCAAAGCGTGGCAAGTTTGGCATCTTTTTATCCATTCATTCACTTTATTTGCTTTAACTAATTTATTAGAGAATGTTCCAAATAAAATACCTTTAGCATCTCGAATCATCCCCAAAACAGTTAATTTCACATCCAGCGTAGATATTTTTATTGAAAAATAATTTAATTTCAATATACAATACCTGACAATTCTGTAACTTAGTGGTTAATTTTTAACAACTGATTAAAAAATTTAACCAATCATGTAGGTTTATATATAACAAAAAAATGGATTTTTAGTCAAATCAACATCTATTGGATAATAATTTTAACCAGTTAAAAATTAACTACTTTGATACAGAATAGGCCTGATTGTCAATGTCACCCAGAAAATTGAATCACTTGATTTTACTTGACTAATAAAATTTCACTTGTAACTAGTAACTTGTGAACTAGCAAAATACTTTTCAGAAACACTATTTACTAGTAGGTACTAATAAAAATTTCACTTGTTACTTATAAACTAGTATTTTTTGAGAAACAGGCCCCTGATGATTAGAAGGTAATTGGGAGCAGATTTGTTTTGCGAAATAAGTACGGGTCTGATGGAACAATTGAGAGAAGGAAAGTACGTGTGGTGTGCACGTGTATTTTCTCAGAGACCAGGTGTAGATTTCCGTGAGACGTTTGCACTAGTAGCAAGGTTGAGTTCCATACGTGTAGCAGTTGCTGCAGCAATCCAGCACAACATGAAAATAGAGCAACTCGATATTGCCACAGCTTATTTAAATGGCGATATTGAGGAGCACATATTGATGGAACCGCCGGAGCACCTTGAAGATATCTTGGAGCACATCATTCGGTCAAGGTGTGGAAACATATCCATACGAGAAGCTGCGAAGAAGATGTTAGGTGAGCTGAAGAGGGGCTCTTAAAAAAGGCTCTGTATGGGCTGCGTCAGGCAGGCCGTGCTTGGTATTTTCGTCTCGACAAGGAACTTCAAGAAATTGGAGTTGTTCCATCGAATGCTGATCCATGCATCTATCACATTGGGCCGATTGAAAACCGGAGTTTTATCATCATCTACGTTGGATATTCTATTGATGTCACGTGATGATGCAATGATAAAAAAGGTGGAAAATCATCTTAGCTCCAAGTTTGAATTAAAAGAATTGGATAGTGTCAAATACTGTTTGTGCCTGGAGTTCACGAGGAATGAGAATAGTATCACAATTAGCCGGAAGGGATATATTCATGATATTTTCGACAGGTTCGGTATGTCGGAATGTAAACCAGTTTCGACGCCATTGGAACCGGCTCTCAAGCTGTCAGATTAAAAGGTCAAAGAAAAGAAAAATGTGATCAAAGTTCCTTATCGAGAACTGGTAGGGGCTTTGATGTACTGAGGCCTGACATAACGCATACAGTCAATTATTTAAGCCAATTCAATGATTCATTTCACGGAGAATCATTGGAAAGCAGCAAAGCGGGTCTTGCGTTACTTAAAGGGAACCAGCGATGTGGGTCTTTTATTCAGCCATTCCAACGATCAACCTATGATGTACGCTAACGCCGATTGAGGTGGTTGCCATGTGGACCGAAGATCATACACTGGTCATGTCTTCATGGTAAACGGTGGCGCAGTTAGCTGGGACTCAAAGAAGCAGCGAACCGTGACAATGACATCGACAGAGGCCGAGTACATGGCTTTATCCGAGGCGGCCAAGGAGGCTATGTACATGAAGAGGCTGTTAGACGAGTTTGGAGTACATCAGAAGAGTGTCATCCTGAAAATCGACAACATGGGTGCACAGAAGTTAGCGCACCATGCACGCACAAAACACATTGGGTCGAATTCAGCACTCTTCTTTAGCTTAGTGATCGTCTCTAGTAACCATGGAAATAGCTTGCATCCTTTTCTTATTAATGTATTATTACATAAGTCCCTCTTTATTTTGTTATTTTTAGATAAGCTTCATTAGTTAAAGAAGAGTGCTGAATTCGGCCCAATGACATTAGGTATCATTTTGTGCGTGATGCAGTCAAAGAAGAGTTAGTATCGATTGACTATGTGCCGACAGACGAGATGACAGCGGATATCCTGACAAAAGGATTGACGAAGATAAAGCACGAGAAATGTGTTAAACTACTCGGGCTTAAATCTATTAGTAAGTAGAAGATTAATCTTTTGATTCAGATCGAGGGGAAGTGTCAGCAAGATTTCTAAGAACGACCTGCTTCAAAAGATCAGCGTAACTGAATTATAAACAATATGTGTCAGAATGTGAAAACAATCATCACATGAAGTGTACTATTTTCAATATTATTGTGTAAAATAAAACGTTGTATTTGTAATCGGTGTTTATTTCTTATCATCGGGTCCATCAAAAATTAACCACTGTTATAGAATAGACCTGAATATGTAATTTTCATAATGAGGTCATGCACGACTTTTTATAACTTTAATCGATAGAGTAGTGAAAAATAATAGACCCTATAACGAGAAAGTTATTCTAGTCGCCTGCGCCAGAGAGTAAAACCACGCGAGTAGGCGAAAAGCAGAAGAGAAGATATATAAAATAATGTCTGTCACTTTTGTATTTTTCATGATCAGTAATGCGTATTATTTTATATTAAAATATATTCGTTACAACTGGCGTCCCAACGTAAGGCCGATAAAAGTGTATTAGAAGTGAAACGTGCGTATTAGTGGTAGCTATTTTGGTTCGTGAACCTCGCTCTATTCGTTTGTACCCGTTTGGTTCTCATCGTGCGTATTCGACTTGGTATTATTCGGTAAAGTTCTCTAAACGTCAAAATTGATATGTAAAACGTCAAAACGCAGGTTACTGTCAAAATGAAAATGCCGTCGAAGAAGGACGATTCTCAAGAACAAAATGTTGTTTCTTCACAGTCACAGAAGAACATTGTTATGTCGGAAGAACAGTTTCGCTCACTCTTAACTGAAATAAGAGGTCAGTCAGTCCGCGAAGTTTCTCCAGTGTCAACAATAACTGCATGCGGGAGTTTCGTGAAATGTAGGACGCGTTTTAACGGGGATGAACACTCGGACGTAGACGCATTTATTGACGCGGTAGAGATATATAAACAATGTGCAAACATTTCAGAAGAGAATGCTCTGCGTGGTTTGCCTATGATATTTGAATGATTTGCAGCTACATGGCAAGGAATAAAAACAACCATTAAAAATTAGGATAGTGCAATTAGTACATTGAAAGATGTTTATTCACGGAAATTGCCTCCTCACCTGATATATAGGAAAATATTTGATAAGGAACAGAAAGCCGGCGAGTCAACTAAAATATTTGTTTGTAACATTCGAGCTCTGTTTTCGCAGTTACCATATACGTTTAGTTTTTGGTTTATTAAACCATAAAATTAGGAAGCGAATGCCACGAAATAATTTCAAAACATTCAAGGAAATGTTAACCCTTGCACGTAGTATTAAACAAGCTGTACAGGAAGCAAAGGTGACGAAGATGACACACACAATAGCACCGGAAAAAAAAAGCAATTCAGAAAAGCTTAAGGAGTCGAAGTGTGTTTATTGTAAAGCATATGGGCATATCAAAGCAGACAAGACTGTATCATCTGCAGGTAGTAGTAGATCTACTTTAGTATGGCTGCAAGAACTTCTTGACTGGAAAGGTGATGAAAGAAAAAAACTACTGGATTTCAGTCAATTAATAGATAGAGGCGGAAAATATATCTATTAATTGACTGAAATCCAGTATTTTTCCCTTCACTACTTTAGTATGTTTTGGATGCAGAACACCTGGCTATATACGTGCAAAATGTCCGACATGTTCTCAAAAGATTGCAACCGCGGGAACTCAGATAAATTCTATAACATTTTATAGTGTCTCAGCACTCAGAATAGAATAAGACCACTTTTACCAATTAAAGTAGCTGGTGCTCATGGTGTAGCATTTGCAGATTCAGGTGCTCAAGTCAACTTAGCTGGTGATACATTGTATGACCTATTACGTGAAACAAATCATGTTTTCACCGAATCAAAAGGAAAAGTATCATTCGCAGATGGACGATCACATGGTTAAACAGTTCTTCAAACTGAAACGGAGGTACAAATTCAAGGCAAAATAGTCAAGACTGTCTTTATTGTTTTACCTGAAATTGAAAACAACCATACTCTATTAGGAACTCGGTTTTTGGAAGAAGCGAGAATAGTTCTCAACTTCTCGGAAAATAAATGGTATTTCGCTGATAAACCGGATGTAAAATTTAATTTTATTAATGAAAATGAAATTCCTAAGAACAAACAACTGTTAGAAGTAAGCGAACATAAGTTACGTGATGATGAAGGTCAGGAGCTAACTCCACAAGAAAAACAAAAATTTAATGCATTGTTAGATGCTCATGAAGACGTCTTTCGAAAAGGGGAAGCCCCTGCATCATTCGCAGTGCATGAAATTAAAACAGGTGATCATCGACCAATTTCAACGCCGCCTTATCCAGTAAACGGACCACGCAAAGAGTTCTTAGTAAAAGAAATTGATCGTCTTCTAGCCGAAGAAATAATTGAGGAGAGCGAATCTCCTTGGGCGAGGCCAGTTGTTCTCGTACCAAAGAAAAATACGTATAGACTATGTGTTGACTATAGGAAACTGAATGCGGTTACAGAAGCAGATACATATCCTATGCCTCGCATTGAATATTTATATACTGGCAAGTACCGGTTAAAGACAGTGATAAAGACAAGACATGTTTTATAACTCAATTTGGTGTTTTTCGCTTCGTTCGTATGCCGTTCGGACTAAGAAACGCTCCAGCAACATCCATCAGGCTCACGGATCGCTTTCGAGCCGGTTTACGGGATAAGTTGGTATTCGCGTACTTAGATGACATTTTAGTGATATCAGATACGTTCGAAAAACATATTGAGGATCTTACCGCAGTTTTTAATAGATTGAGACTATTTAATCTCCGTGCGCGACGCGAAAAGTGTTCTTTTATGAGACGTTCTCTTAAATATTTGGGACACGTGATTACACCCGACGGTATTCGCCCGGATATGTACAAAATCGCCGCAATTAGTGAAATTTCATTATCTACATGTGTTAAACATGTAAAAAGCTTCATTCAAACCTGTTCATGGTTTAGGAAGTTCGTCCCAGGATTTTCAGAGATTGCCAGACCTCTTACCGATCTTCTAAAGAAGAATGCCGTTTGGAAGTTTGAATATAAAGAAATGAAGGCATTTGAAATACTCAAGAATAAATTGGTAAGTGCTCCCACATTACAACAGGCAAACCCGTCCATGCCGTATACGTTGCGTACCGATGCAAGCAATTTTGCACTTGGAGCAGTTTTACTTCAGGGGGAGGAAAATGAAGAAAGACCGGTGGAGTACGCAAGCCGTTTGCTAATTCCGGCTGAAAGAAATTATTCAACCGTTGAAAGAGATGCTTTGGCTGTTGTGTGGGCTACGAAGAAGTTTCGTTGCTAGTTAGAAGGAGTTGAAGTTACCATAGGTACAGACCATCAACCTCTCCAGTGGTTATTCCAAGTGAAAACACCCATTGAACGTATAGCAAGATGGGCTATGCATATTCAAGGATTGAATATGAAGATTAAATATGCTCCCGCAAGAATTAATGTGGTGGCAGATACCCTATCTAGATCATTTAATTAAGAACAAGGAGTTCTGAATGTAGGTTCTGTAAGTGTCGAAATGCCAAGTTTAACAGCTGAAGATCTCCGCTCTAAACAATTAGAAGATGATGACTTGAAGAGAATTATTGAAGGACTAGAAGGTGAGGTTCCAATTGAATTAGGACAATGGATGGAACGTGGTTATTGTCTAGCGAATGGTGTTCTCTATTTACTTGATGATTGTGAAGAGCCGCGATTAGCCGTTCCCAGAGGAATGAGACCAGATATCATGAAGTGCTACCATGATGCTCCTGTGGTGTATTGGACAAAGGTAAAGGTTTTTAAATAAAAAGACTGTACTCAACGCTGGACAGTTCTCGACTGTTTTAATTAATAATACCAGGTGCTAACAACAATTGATAAACAGTGTTGCCAAACATATGAATACATACATTACATTTCCCCAACCTTAGCTAAAAATATTATTTACAAATTATGTCGCAAAAAACTTATATACATATATTACAATATTAATTATATGCTAAACGTTCAGGTGGTCGCCTTATTCTAGTAGATCTGCGTAACATTTGATCTGGATTAATTTCATTATCTTGTTCTACTGATACAGATACCGGTTCGGGATTACATGGTTCATTTTGATGTTTGTCTTTTACATTCAATTTAATATTATCATTTTCTAATAAAGTAGGTACAATTATTTCATAACCTGGATGATATTCATCTGACAAATGTGATAATCTTATATGATCTAAATGTACAAATTTTACAGAATTATTTACATTTACTAAATATGTATTGAATGTCAGCATTTTTAAAATTCTTCCTGGTATCCATTTTACAATTTTATCTAAATTAGATTTTACAAGAACTTTATCTCCAACAGAAAACAATCTTTTTGGGGTATTGTCTTCCCTTTTTAAAATTGACGTATTAGCATTTGTGCCAAATGGTGGTTTTATTAAATCTATTATAGTTCTAGGTTTCTGTTTAAACATTAATTGAGATGGTGGTGTATCAGTAACACTACAAGGTGTATTTCTGTATGTAAAAAGAACATTTGTTAATCTTTGTTGAATTGACATGTTAATATTTTTAGTTTTATATTCTAACAATTGTTTTCTCAAAATATGTTTAATTGTTTGAACAGATCGTTCAGCAGATCCATTTGAAGATGGATGATAAGGCGGACTTTTTACCGCGATTATGCCATTGGCTTGACAAATTTTTTGTAATTCACTCGAATTAAAGGGTGGACCATTATCTGTCACTAAGTAACATGGTAGACCAAAAGTAGAAAACGTGTACTTTAATTTTTCAATAGTATCAATGGCATTCGTATTATTCATAACATGAACATCTAACCATTTCGTTTTAGTGTTAATTATTACAAGTAACGTCTTTCCTCCCACCTCACAAAAATCTACGTGAACTCTTTCCCAATTATTTACCGAATTTGGCCATGAATTTATAATAGGTTTACATTTTAAATTTTGTTATGTTTGACAAATTACACAGTTCATTACTAATTGTTCGATATTTTTATCAATGTTAGGCCACCAACAGACTGATCTAGCTAATGATTTCATTCGAACTATGCCAATATGTTGGCTGAGTAACAATGATAAAATAGTTTGTCTACATTTGTTTGGGATCACAACCCGATTTCCCCAAATAATACATCCTTTTTCTATAGAGAATTCAAAACGTTTTAAGAAATAGGGTTTTATATTATTATCCTCGATATGTTGAGGTCATTCTCTTACAATCATATCGCCTACTTTTGATAACAATATATCAGACTTAGTTTCATTTCTAATTTCTTTAAAGGATATCGGAAAAGTTTCCTCTAAGTTAAAAAAATTTACAAATAATTTTTAAGGATCATCATTTACTGTTTCCTCAGCTAAAGGTAGACGTGATAAGACATCTGCAATAACATTATCTGTACCTTTTCTGTACACTACTTTATATTTATAAGCTTGAAGGATTAGAGCCCATCTTTGCAATCTGGCGGCAGCTAAAGTGGGAATTCCCCGGTTTGGATTAAAAATCATTTTTAAAGGTTGTTGATCTGTTACTAGCACAAATTCTCTGCCATATATGTATTTGTGAAATCTCTTAACACCAAAAATTAATGCTAAAGCTTCTCGTTCGATTTGAGCATAGTTTTTCTCCGCATTTGACAACGTACTCGACGCAAAGAGAACTGGTTTTTCTACACCATCAATAATATTATACAAAACGGAACCCACACCATAGGGGCTAGCATCACATGCTATTACTATAGGCTTTGAAGGGTCAAAATGTACTAGAGAATTATTTTCAATAATTAATTGTTTACTACGATTAAATGCTGCTTCACAGTCGTTTGACCAATTAAATTCAACATCTTTTTGTTGCAAAATATACAATGGTTGTAATTCACTAGACAACATAGGTAAAAACTTATTATAAAAATTTAACAAACCCAAATAAGACCGTAATTGTGTAATATTGACCGGGGTTGGAGCATTTAAAATAGCTCGTACTTTATCTGAGGTCGGACTGATTCCGTTTTTATTTATCTCATGACCCAGATATTCGACTTTATTTTCAAAAAACTTGCATTTAGAGACATTAATTTTGACATTATATTGATGCAAACGTTCAAAAACTATTCTGACCTTTTTATAACAATCTGACAAATTATCTGCTGCTATAAGAATATCATCTAAATAACAACAAACGCCTGTGAGCCCTCTTAGAATTTTGTCCATTACTGATTGAAAAATCATTGGTGCTGTAGAAATACCATAAGTTAATCTTTTATACTGAAACAGACCCAAATGAGTATTGATTGTTAAATACTTTCGAGAGTTTTCATGAACTTCAAGCTGTTGATAAGCACCTGACAGATCTATTACACAAAATACTTGCTTATTTGACAATGTTGCAAAAATATCTTCCAGACAAGGTAACGGATAATGTTCGTACTCTAATACCTTATTGACAGTAACCTTGAAGTCTACACAGATTCTAATATTATTGTTTTTCTTTGGGACTACAACTATTGGACCTCACCAATCGCTATTTTTGACAGGTACAATAATATCGTTTTCCACCATATTCAATAATTCTTGCTCAACTTTTTGCACTAATGCGTACGGTACAGGATATGCTTTATGAAATATTGGAGTACAATCATCTTTGACTTTCAACTCAGCTTTAAATTGTTTTATACAAGATTCATTTGACTCAAAGACATTGGAAAATTCTGATTTTAATTTTTGTAACAAGACATCCTTTTCAATTTGCAACTCATTTTCATTAGTATTGGTGACATTATTTAATAAAATATTTGTTTTCCAATCTGGGAACAAGATATTTAACCAATTACGTCCCAGTAATGGTGTAAAATTTGAATCAGATTTAACAACAATCAAATCTAGATTATAATAATTATCATTAAATGAAACTTTAACATTTATACTGCCTACTGCACTGACATTTGTGCCGGTAACTGTTTTCAAATTAATTGTTTTCTGTGTGAGAGGCATACTTGAGAATAATTTTTTATACAAAGTTTCTGATATAATGGATACACAAGCACCGGTATCAATCTCCATTTTAACATCAATATTATTAATTGTTAGACTTATTTCAAAAGGATACGTTTTATTTGTGACAAGACCAACATAACCAAGTTCATAGATCGGACCCACGTGCTGATTTGTCTCCTCCTCGTTCTCTGCAGCCATGTTGATGACGTTTCTTCGCTTTCCCTCTCGACACATTTTAGAAGTATGCCCCTTGCGGCGACACAAGAAACACTCCCAGTTTTTGGCGGGACAGGTGCTTGAATCGTGCGGACGACCGCAACGATGTAATGACTGTAAATGTTTTATTATTTTCATATATAATATTTGATCGTACGACTGTACTTTATCTAAACAAAGCGCGACGCATCATATGCGAAATACGGGCGCGGTAGTCTTCAGAGTTCTTTCGAGGGTGTTGGGTCAAAATTTCGTAAAAGAAGTTACTACCAGGTGAAACCGAATCCCTGTGATCACCAATTAATCCAGGAGACTTCTTTCACTTCTAGAATCTACTTAAGGTAGGTTTTCTTCTTTTGTATATTTTTTACAATTTTTATTGTTAATGTATTATTGCGTAACAACTGGGCGTAATTGGATGTAACAGTTGAATGTAACTGTTCAATTATTTTGTATTTTAATCAATATTTTTATATATACTTTATTCTAATTTTGAAATTATATTTTGTTTGAGTTAAATTTGTATTGTTAAATTTCCTAACAATTTTGACTCCGCTCGGTCAGAATTGGACATAAATTCTTGGTTATAGTTTTACCAATGCTACCAAGGTAGGTAAAATTTTTATATTAATTTGTGGGTGTTACATATGGGTTAGATCATAACATTTGGTGCCAGCTATTTGGGATATTAATTTTCATTTTGAAATTTGAATTGCACGTTTCCATATATTAAAAGAAAAGTTGAAGAATTGAAAAAAATTATTATAATTGTTGCGCAATATTACATTGTAATACGCATTTTATGCATGACTCATCGGCTACAGATGAACCGTATAGAGCTTCTTTGTTTGTTATGCTGATAAATTGAACAATAACAATCTTATAATTTGCTGAGGTTTTATATATACCGTGTGATCCTACGTCGTTCTATAATAAAGAATCATTTATGCGTAATTTATAATTATTTTTTTTAAATTACTATTCAAAAATATATTTTTATTTTTACTAGTTTTTCTAAAGCATAAATTATAATTAAAAAAAAAAAATGCCTAACGATACTCCGACTACAACAGACGTACAGACAACTACAACTTTAACTTCAACAACAACAATGAGCCCTACGAGGCCTACATCGACGTCCACATTTATTCCTGCAAGAACAATTGGTCAGTCCTTGGTAGGAATTCCGCAATTTTCCGGGAAACCTCATGAAAATGTAAAAGAATTTTTTTCAAAAATTTCGCAAAGAGCTAAAATTGATTTATGGACAGAAGATCAAACAGTAGCTATTGCAAAATATCATCTAACGGGTGATGCATTCCGCTATTTGGAAACGGATGCACAGTTAAGTAGCGATGATGTCCCTTATACAATTTTTAAAAATACATTAATTAAAAAATATACTCGCAAAATTATACCAGGTCAGGGTCAAGTAAATTTAAGTAAATGTTTTCAAAGACCAAAAGAAAGTGTGGATCAGTATGCCACAAGATTAAAAGTAGTAGGGAGACAATTATTGGAGGAAAATTTAAGTTATAATGAAAACAATGACGATAAAGAGAAAGAAATAATTGAAAAAAGACATGACCGAGATCTTATACATCAATTCCAAAAAGGAATATCAGAAGAAATTTCAAAATTAATTATTATGGACATATCAAAAAACCCAAATTTTAAATTTGATGAAATTGTAGAATTGGCTATGAAAGCAGAAATTAATCTTAGTATATTACGGAATGCCAGGTCTAACGACACATATACTGTACAAAATAGTAGAGAACCCCCAATAAGAAATAAACAACCTACGAATTTTGAAAAAAAATATGATAGGAAACAAATAATTTGTTATAAATGTAACAAACCTGGACATATTAGTAGAAATTGTTTAAGAGAAATGAATAATCAACAACGAACAGACCCTGGAAGACCTAGTACATCTCAAAATAATTATTCAAGGCCAAATTTAAACTCAAAAGCTCCGTCGTTTGTTCCCCGAAGCGGCGGGCAAATAACGTCAAACAAATCGAAATAAGAAATTTTATTTTGCCAAATATTAATTATAATAGTAATAAATTATTTTTTGTAAACGTAAAAATAAATAATCAAAATTTTAAAATGTTAATTGATACGGGTGCAGCAGTATCGATAGTAAAACAAAAAGTTATTCAACAAATATAAGGGGAATCAAATTAAATGTAGACAAAAATATTACACTAAGAGGAATTAGTGGTTATGAAATAGAAGTATTGGGAAAAGCAACAATACCGTTTGAACTACAGTATCAGAAATTTCCATTCGAGTGTGTGGTTTGTGACAACGCATTACCACTTCAAACCGATGGATTATTTGGTCGTGATTTTCTAAAAACATTCGGAGCCACTATAAATTTTTCTGAAGCGTATGTCAATCTACATGGTATAAAAATTAAAATTCAAAGTGAATTTGAAGACTCAGAAGGCTCAGTAGAAGACTCAAATTTTGAAAATGATCAAGATGAAACGTGTTATGTCTTGAAAGAAAACCGCAAAATTATTAAAGGAAAAGAGCCGAGAAAGAAAAGGCATGAAGATAAAATATTGACCCAACCAGCAAAGAAGAAGTGTAATGAAATACGCGGAAACAATAAAGAAACAGAAAAATATGAAGTAAATCACTTGAAAAATCAAGATGAAAGAAAAAGTCAGTCATGTAAATTAACAGAAATACATGGAGATTTGTTTTCTGCGCCACGTGATTATTCTCTCGTTCATTGTGTTTCACAAAACTTGAAAATGAATCGAGGAATAGCAGTAATGTTTAAGAAAAAGTTTAATAATGTAAACTTATTGAAATCTAAAAATCCAAGAGTTGGGAATTTAGTATATTTAAAAGAACAAAATGATAACCATGGCAGGTTTATATATTACTTAGTAACCAAAGAATTACATTATCATAAACCCAAACTGAGTGATCTTGAAAGGTCATTGCACGAACTACGAAAACACTGTTTACGAAATAATGTTTCAAAGCTAGCAATGCCTCGGATTGGTTCAGGGTTAGATAAACTAAGATGGTCACAAGTAAGGAATTTAATAAAAAGCATATTTAAAGATACTGAGATAGAAATTGTAGTATATAAATTAAAAGAAAACATCGAAAATAACAATGAAAAGAAATCTGCGCAGATCAAGAATAAATTTGAAGAGAAAAATGGAGAGAATATCAAAAATAAATTTGAAGAGAAAAATGGAGAGAAGATCAAAAATAAACTTGAAGATAAAACTGGAGAGAAGACCGAAACGAAACTTAAAGAGAAAGTCGAAAAGAAGATCGAAAAGAAATCTGAAGAGAAAATCGAAAAGAAGACCGAAAAGAAATCTGAAGAGAAAATCGAAAAGAAGACTGGAAAGAAATCTGAAGAAAATAAGAAAAAGGGAAGAAATATGAAGAAAAACAAAGAAGGAAAAAATTGCAATGATATCACAACAGAAAATAAAAAAGGTAATAAAAAGAAAGGACCTTGTGAAAGGAGTAATCAACCATCGTCTTCACTACGGTCAATAGTGTATGATGATGAGGATAGGGTTGTTGACCGCTTCCCTGTTCGAATGAAAGAGCATGTTGATATCCCTCCACGATGTCAGTTTGTCTGCACAGCAATGCAGGAATTTGAAAATCCTGATAATGACATTATAATAGAGCCTGTTGAAATATTAACTTCCGGTGTGTTAGTTGCAAGATCTGTTAGTAAAGCAACAGCTGAAATTAATATTTGTATTTTAAACGTATCTAATCGAACAGTAAAAATTACCAAAAATACAATCGTCGCATATAGTGAAATCATTGATATATCAGAAAATAATAACACTAATCAACAAATAAATGTATTAAATATTGAAGAAAATAAAAATGTAATGTCGCAAATAAATTTAGACCATCTTCAAGAAAAAGAACAATTAGAACTGAAAAAGTTGTTAGAAAAATATAAAGGAATTTTTATGGAAAAAGGAAGTAAATTGGGATGCACACATCAAGTCAAACATCAAATTATTACTGAAAATGTGCCTCCCATAACAAAACCCCCATATCGAATACCATATAGTCAACGGGAAGAATTAAAAAATCAAATTAATGAAATGTTGGAACAAGGAGTAATACAAGAATCATCGTCCCCGTGGTCAGCTCCTGTTATAATGGTAGCGAAGAAAGCAGCAGAAGGTGAAAATAACATTCGTGTATGTATAGACTATCGAGCTTTAAATTCAATAACGAAAAGAGATTATTTCCCATTACCAAATTTGCAAGAAACAATAGATCAATTAGGTAAAGCTAAATTATTCACTACTCTTGACTTGGCAAGTGGATATTGGCAAGTAGAAGTTAATCCAGATGATAGAGAAAAAACAGCATTTTCAACACCTGATGGACATTATGAATGTGTAAGAATGCCATTCGGCTTAGCAAATGCACCAAGTACGTTCCAAAGACTTATGTATTCTATTATGTCAGGAATAACTGGAGAAAAATGCCTTGTATATTTAGATGATATCATTGTTTTTAGTAAAAATTTTGAAGAACACTTAGAACGATTAGAAGAAATATTTGAAAGATTAAAAAATGCAAATCTAAAACTCAAACCGTCAAAATGTAAATTTGTAACCGAAAAAACTAATTATTTGGGCCATATTATATCTTCAGAAGGCGTTGAACCCGACCCAGAAAATATCAGTGTGGTAAAATCATATCCAGTTCCTACAAATATTAAAGAAATCAGAGCATTTATTGGTCTTGTAGGATTTTACAGAAAATTTATTCCTGAATTTTCTCATGAAGCAATACAATTAACAAAATTGACAAGGAAAAATGTTAAATTTGATTGGGGTGAAAATCAACAAAAGGCTTTTGATTATTTAAAAGATAAATTATGTAATTCTCCACTATTAATGTATCCAGACTTCTCAAAACCATTTATTCTGTCTACTGACGCATCTGGTTATGCGATAAGTGCGATTTTAAGTCAAAAGTATGGTGACTCAGAAAAACCTATTGCTTATGCAAGTCGTCAACTAAATTCTGCAGAAAAGAATTATACGGTAACTGAGAAAGAATGTCTAGCTGTTGTATGGGGTGTAAAACATTTTAATTGTTATCTATATGGACGAAAATTTTCCGTCTTAACTGATCATAGACCTCTGAAATGGTTATTCTCACTACAAAAACCAATGTCAAGATTAATTCGATGGTCATTATTATTGTCAGAATATGATTTTGAAATCATACATAAACAAGGGAAAAAGCATAATAATGCTGATGCATTAAGTAGAATTACTATCAATGCTGTTGAAACATCAGAATTATTTCTACTAATTTGGGATAAAGAGTTAATAAAAAAGGAGCAAGAAAATGACGAATTTTGTAAAGTCATTATGAATAAAATAAATGAGCATAATGCAAAAATTGATTATTTTATTGACGACGATGGTCTGTTATTTAAGGAAAAATTAACAACAGAACGACATGATAAATTAGTAATACCGAAAAATTTAGTAAAGAAAATTATTCATGATTATCATGATCTTCCATTTGCCGGACATCAAGGCATTAGTAAAACTTTAAATTTAATAAAATCACGTATGTATTGGTTAAATATGAAACAAGACATTGAAGAATATATAAAAGTTAGTAAATCATGTAATGCAAGAAAAACGCCACCAAACAGAAAACCTGCTCCACTGCAGAAATTTGAAACAGTAACAATGCCATTTCAAATAACATCAATGGATATTGTTGGGCCATTTGTCACAAGTAATAATGGTAATCGCTACATATTGACCTTCCAAGATTATTTTACCAAATATCCAGAGGCTATTCCATTACCTGATCAATCAGCTGATACGGTTGCTAAAGCATTTGTTACTCAAATTATTTGTAAACATGGTGTGCCACAAAAACTGTTAACAGATCAAGGAAAAAATTTCGTTTCACAATTAATGAAAAATATTTGTAAGCTATTGGGCATTACTAAAATTCAGACAACTCCATATCATCCAATGAGTAATGGAATGATTGAAAGATCACATCGAGTATTTAAAGATATTATGTCACATTACATATCACCAACACAACAAGATTGGGATGAATGGATCCCATATATTTTAATGGCATATCGTGCATCAGTACATTCATCAACTAAAGACACACCATTCTTTTTAATGCATGGCAGAGACATGGAATTGCCGTATGAAGAAATTTTAAAACCATCAAAATTAAAATATGATTATGACACAAATTATGCATCGGAGTTATTAGCTAGATTAAATTCAGCATTTAAAATCGTCAAACAAAACTTAGAAAAAGCTGCTGACGTAAGAGAAAGACAATATAATAAACGAAGTAAACCTGTAGAATTCAACACTGGAGATCTAGTGTACTTACATAATCCAGCTTCAAAGATAGGCATATCTAAGAAATTATCAAAACCATGGGAAGGCCCATATCGAATACAAGAAAAACTTGGACCAGTTACATATAGAATCAAAGAAATTGAAGGGAAGAAAGAACAAGTAATTCACGTTAATAGATTAAAACATTATCACGAAATTAATAAAAATAACGAAAATAAAGATAGCGATGAAGAAAGTCAAGAAAATGAAGACAATGAAGAAGAAGAAGAAGAATATTCATATCAAGAACCATTAATTCCGTTCTTTTCACCAGTACCTAATTTTGTAGAAGACAATGAAGAAAGAAGACAAGGCCATATCGTTTCCCATGAATATCAAGAACGAAATATGTCAGAAGAACAAGAAATCGAAATTCAAGAAAGGGCAGAAGACCAATTCGAAGAAGTTACTCAAGAAAATCAAGAACGAAATATGTCAGAAGAACAAGAAGTTGAAATTCAAGAAAATGACCACAATATTGATAAAGACACTAATTCTGAAAATTTAAATTCACATACAAGTAATACATCAAACGGTCATCGATATCATTTAAGAAGTCGAGGTCCTGTTAAAGAAGAGCCATGTCAACTTCCGAAAAGAATTTAAGGAAACAACAATTATATGATACAATTGGTTGAATAAATAAAGATAAGGCGATAGTTCCTGTTAAAGCTACTTAAGGAGGTGAATAAAGAATACATCCCATGCCCATTTGATTTAGTTTTGTTCCCTGTTTCTAAATTTGATGTACCTTATTTCACCCGAGGAACTTAATTACCCCCATTTCACATGGAGTAAAACTCCTGTTAAACTTCGTGCAAAGCATATTTAAATTAGGTTAAGAAAAACCTAACTTCTTGTTGGCAACATGCGAGCCTGAAAAGACTTAGAGTTATTGTTGAGAAAAACAATCACATGGTGCTAACAATTAGTTAACCCAAATAAATAGTTATTAGGTTTCTAATGAAAATTGTATAATAATATGTATGAAATTTTGTTTCATGTAATCTCTGGACCATTGAGCGTATGGGGAAAGAGAGGAAATTGAAAGATGAATACGACCTCCAAAATCAAGGCAAAAAGTGGTACTTTTATATTCCATCAACTGTTTGCTGCACTAAAATCATGGTGTGAAGTTATTAACTTGCACCGCCATCAACAAAATTGAGCAACGCACAAATGGACGGCCGCCGTTTTGTACGCTGATCAATTCTAATGAAATTGAGGAAAGCAGCCCCTAACTTAAGTAATCACGCACCTACATCACCATCGGATGAAGTCAAATTCCACTCACCACCTGAAGGATTTTCCACCCGTCGTAATATTTGATAAAACTGTTATTGTTATGTAATGTTGTTATGATAATGTGAATAAGCGTTTCTCAGACAATAATTTCCCCTATCGTCTCATATGTGTCATTATTTTGTGTAATTTTAAGTATATTTTAACATTGTTATGATTTATGTAATGGAAGAAGTCTCCCTCCTAAAAGTTCTCAAAATTTTTGTTATTATAACTGAAGAATTTCTCTTTGAAAAATTCTTTTCCCAAGGGGAAAGGAATGTAATGACTGTAAATGTTTTATTATTTTCATATATAATATTTGATCGTACGACTGTACTTTATCTAAACAAAGCGCGACGCATCATATGCGAAATACGGGCGCGGTAGTCTTCAGAGTTCTTTCGAGGGTGTTGGGTCAAAATTTCGTAAAAGAAGTTACTACCAGGTGAAACCGAATCCCTGTGATCACCAATTAATCCAGGAGACTTCTTTCACTTCTAGAATCTACTTAAGGTAGGTTTTCTTCTTTTGTATATTTTTTACAATTTTTATTGTTAATGTATTATTGCGTAACAACTGGGCGTAATTGGATGTAACAGTTGAATGTAACTGTTCAATTATTTTGTATTTTAATCAATATTTTTATATATACTTTATTCTAATTTTGAAATTATATTTTGTTTGAGTTAAATTTGTATTGTTAAATTTCCTAACAATTTTGACTCCGCTCGGTCAGAATTGGACATAAATTCTTGGTTATAGTTTTACCAATGCTACCAAGGTAGGTAAAATTTTTATATTAATTTGTGGGTGTTACATATGGGTTAGATCATAACAACGATAACATTGTTTGCGAGCTGTAACATGAACACTTTGACTACTAGCACTAGTACTAGTACTTGGCTTTGACCTGTTTGTATCTCTCGACTCCGATGACGATGGCTTCTTCCTCCCTGATGACGACCTTGGGTACATAGCACCCACTGACACTGGATGTAGGTACCTGGACTGTTCGTGCGCGAGCTCCATGCCCAGCGCGGTCTCACATGCCTCCTCGAATGACAAATCGGCCTCGGATAGTAGTTTACGCATATACCTATTAACTAATATGTTGCTAATTCTCGTATCTTTCCCATAAGAGTAGGTGAAGGAAACACTGTGAAATGGAAATATCATTTCTGCATAAGTCTATCTCTCACAAACACCCAACCGGCAATTATGCGCATACTCGGAAATCTTGACTACTATTGGCTAACGCTGACAGCTGGCTGGGCTGCGTTCCCAAACCTTACTCTCAGAGTTTACTCAACCTGTTCCAGAACAGCCAGAGTTTTTTCCAAAGTGATGTTCTACTTACTCTACTAATGAGTAGAGATGCATTCGGGCCGGGCCGGCCGGGCTTTGAGGTTTGGATCGACTCGGCCCGAAAATAAAAATTACCGGCCCGACTCGAAGATCGACTCGACAAGAAAAATAGCTAGCCCGGCTCGAAAATTGACTCGAAATCGGGCCGGGCATCGGGCCGGGCCGAGCCAAAGCTCGAAATTGGGTGCATCCGGCATTCCTAATGTTGATTTTTATGTTAAGGCGAAATGTTTAACTTTTTTCGTGTCAAACTTATAAAAAACCTCTACATTCTTATAACTTTCAACATTAGTTAACATAAGTAGTTAAAAAAGAGACCGTTCTAGCATAAGTTTGTTATAAAAATTACAGACCTACGAGTATTTAACACTTTGTTTACAAAAGAATTTAAACAACTTTTTTACAAACCTTATATTAAAAAAATCTGATGTGGCCAACACAAAACCTCCCGCTATTTAATTTTTACATACATACATACGTACATAAAATCACGCGATTCCCACTTAGGTTTAGGCTTGCAAATGTTTATATTCCTGTTCGTACGACATCACCATACTATTACTAAACAATGTTGTCAAAAAACTAAAGTTTTCAATGTAAAAATAGTAATTAACTTACAATTCTACGATAGGTACCGCGTTAGATTTTGTCTAACATGTTGACACGACTTGGAAAAAATATGAACTGATCACGTACGCTGAAATTTTCAAATAAACTGGTACTGGGGATAACTGAGGGATGTTCTTAGGGAGGCATAGCAGGACGGCCTGAGATGTAGGGCTAACTGTTTTAAAAAAATATGGATAAATATAAAAATGTTAGAAAAAATCTAACACCGGTACCGATCCCGGGTTAAACAGCTTTTTCATAAATCTTATATAAAAAAATATAATTTACCTAAGGATTTTTCATCTAACTTTGTGTCTGCTCAAAAATAGGACAAGAAATCATTATGGTAGGAACAAAAATCAGTTTTTTTTAAGTATACGAGTAATAACAATAATAATAGCAACATCACAATATAATTATTGTGCTTTAATGAATAACCTTGAATTCTTGAAGTAAAATAATACATTTTTATTTAATAATATGTGAAGTGTGTTGTTATTAAATCATTTTGATCCTTTTTAACTTCATCCATTTTCATTAAAATATTAAGGAAACTGTGCATTTGATTGAACTATAAGATTTTTCGGGCCGGCCCGAAAAACTCGAATTTTCGGGCCGGGCCAAAATCAAAAGTCCGACTCGCCTCGATTTTTGAAAATGATTAGCCCGATTCGGCCCGATAAAAAATATCTTCGGCCCGGCTCGATGATCGACTCGAAATCGAGGCGGGCTTCGGGCCGGGCCGGGCCAAAGCTCGAAATCGAGTGCATCTCTACTAATGAGGGGGGTATAGAAATTACTCCACAATATTTTCAAACGTAGATGCTCACGAATCTCAACATATGAAAGTAATTTGCCTTCTTGAGGAAGAAAACATGCTTTTGGTTGAAAATAAACATAAGTAAATACGTTGGCGTTACGAACATACTTTTATAATAAAAGCGCTTTCATGGAGCGTACTTTCACATTATATTGAGGAATGAGCGCTTTTATTACAAAAGTGCGCTTTTAATACGGGCTTGACATTAATGTTGTAATTATAAGTAGTTTTGTTAGTTTTTTAAAATTATTTTTAATTTAGTTTCAATTTTTTACTTCAACAAAACTCTCATTCGTTCCAAAACACAACACATCATACTCTACGCCAAAACTCGGTATTCTTGGTTTTGGAACGCTGCCCTGGTGATGCAGCGAGCACATGGTTTGACTTTGACGTTTGATTTCATTTCTGTTTGTAGTTGCACTTCGAAAGCATTTGCTTTGTGTTTCATACAGTAATTTATTGTCACCTAAATAAATTAATCCTGACCAGATTGTATTCCTATTATTTTTACAGTAGAACAAAGTAAATTATTTAATTCAAATTTAGCACTAGAATATGTCAATGTTTTTTATTATTACCAATATTTATATTCATCAATTTACATACAAAATAAATAGTAGGTACATTGTTTAATTTCTCAAATTTAAATTAAAAATTTCTGGCGCTAGTCGTTAATAAACAGAACTCTGTGATTCGCAAAAAGTGATCATGATTTCCTCGTTAGCCAATAGTAGTGAAGGTTTCCAAGCATGCGCATAATTCGCGGTTGGGTGTTTGTGTGAGATAGACTTATGCAGAAATGATATTTCCATTTCACAGTGTTTCCTTCAAGAAAAGCAAAGGATCCGCAATATATTAGTTAATAGGTATATGAGTTTACGTTGAATTACTGTATTCTTCAAATCACACACAAACTTGTCTCTTAGCGCGTCGTTTAAAAATGTTTTAAAGTCACAGGTTTTTGACAAACGCTTTAGTTCAACAATGGACTCACTCACTGTTTCATTGTCCTTTTGATCACGTTTATTAAATTTAAAACGTTCCGCTATTACTACGCGTTTTGGAGAATAATATATCTTTAAAGTGTTTGTTAAAATTTTATATGTTTTTGACGATGGTTTATCCGGCACTAGCAAATTTTTTAAAGTATTATACGTTTCCGGACCTATTAATGTAATAAACACAGATACTTTATTCGCTTCTGTGATATTATTTATTATCATGAATTGCTCCAGTCTTTCTAAATACGTTTCAAAATCACCCATACACGGATTGAAATGTTCAATTGAACCAATCCACGCCATTTTGAACGCGTGTATTTTGCAGATAATTTTTTTGACTTACTTTACCGCACTTTTACGCACTGACTCTAGAACTCTGACACAAACTTATCAAAATCCTCGTCGCCAAAATTATGTGGTGTATTGGACAAAGGTAAAGGTTTTTAAATAAAAAGACTGTACTCAACGCTGGACAGTTCTCGACTGTTTTAATTAATAATACCAGGTGCTAACAATAATTGATAAACAGTGTTGCCAAACATATGAATACATACATTACAGCTCCCACCGCAGGTCACTATGGGGTTGAGAGAACTTATCGAAAGATTGCTTCCGAGTACTATTTTCCCTGTATGAGAAAATATATTTATTTATTTATTTATTTATTTATTTATTTATTTATTTATTTAATATATCCCATCCATCCCACAGGATCGAAATCCCAATTACGGGGTGGATACACAAAAAAAAATACATAACGGTTACAATGTTTCAACAGAGAGAAAAAAAAATTATATACAAAACAAAATTGCGATAAAGAAAATCAACTTAGACTATAACTATTTAATAGTGCTTGCTTGAAGTGTCCAAGTGACAAGTGATAAATATCAATATCTACAGTAATATTATTAAAAATATAGCATATTCGCCGAATGGGCGATCTTGCTTCGTAGTTAGTTCTTATATGTGAGTAATGAAATGTACACTTATTTCTAGAAGATAGGCGCGGAACAGAAAATGGAATACGAGCTAAACAAATAGGATCATCTATAATATTGTTGATTAATTTATATATGTAAATCGAAGATTGCAACTTTCTTCTATTTTCTAATGACACCAAATTGAAGATGGATAGTTTTATAATAACAGTACTTTACAATTTTTTTTTGTACTCTTTCAATGCTGTTGCTATACATATATAATATATAATGGATTCCATATTTGTAAACAGTATTCCAATTTTGAACGCACGAACGAAAAATATAACATTTTTAAAGTTCTTAACCTAAGAAAAGAACGACAATTACGAATTATGAAGCCTAGATTTTTATAGGCAGATCTTACAGTGTAATTTATATGAGCATTGAAAGAGAGCTTAACATCAAATATGACTCCCAAATCTTTAAATTCTGTAACTCGATCAAGTAGATGTCGTTCCATTTTATAAGCGTAAGAGGCAACAGTGTTTTTTACAGAATAGGACATAGCTTTACATTTTTTGATATTGAAATGTAATTTTGAAGATTTGGACCACTCTAGAATGCTGTTTATATCCTCTTGCAGCATTAAACTATCTTCATGTGAATTTATTATTTTTGATATCTTCATATCATCGGCATAGAGAAATACATCGGAATGTTTTACACAGGTAGTAATATCATTAATAAATAATATAAATAGTAAAGGACCTAGGTTTGAACCTTGAGGTACGCCAGAAGTAGGGGTATACTGATCTGAAAGGTAGTTATTATAATGTACTTGCATTTTTCTGTTAGTTAAATATGAAGAAAGGAAAGCTATAAGGTTAGGGGAGAAGTTAAAATTATAAGAAAGTTTAAAAAAAAGGATTGCATGATTAAGCTTGTCAAACGCTTTGGCGAAGTCTGTGTAAATTACATCTGTCTGTCTATTGTCACGAAGTAATCCTAAAGTTTTCTCAGTAAAGATCATAAGATTAGTAGTGGTCGATCTACCTTTCATGAAGCCATGTTGTTGTGGTGTAATGTATTTCTGCGTTGCGCTATATATGTATTTGTATACAACAGTTTCGAAAATTTTAGATAGATTATATTGCTGATTACATCAAGTCTGGCTTGACTCAGAAGGGATGGTCCTTATGAGATTCTACAATCTATTTCTCTTACTACCTACATCTTATCCGATCCGCACACTAAAGCCAAGTTAGGTAGATTTCATATTTCAGATTTAGTACCTTTCTTCGGCCGAAACGAAGAGATTCCAACTCCGACTACGCCGAAGAGAAATCGTGGCCGCCCAAAGAAAAATGTTGCCTTCCATGCGAGGTCGTCTTGTGGAAGTCAAAGGGGGAGAGTATAACGAGAAAGTTATTCTAGCCGCCTGCACCAGAGAGTAAAACTACGCGAATAGGCGAAAAACAGAAGAGAATATATATAAAATTCTGTCTGTCACTTTTGTATTTTTCATGATCAGTAATGTGTATTATTTTATATTAATAAAATATATTCGTTACAACCCGTATTTTTTATTTTTTCTCTAATCGATCTTTAATCACGAAAAAATTGTAATTGAAAATGACATTCTTTAAAACACGGCTAATAGACCCCCGCTTCGGCCCTTGCCCAGTGACGTCACAGGTTCGG
Organism: Ophonus ardosiacus; assembly: GCA_943142095.1. Taxonomy (NCBI): domain Eukaryota; kingdom Metazoa; phylum Arthropoda; class Insecta; order Coleoptera; family Carabidae; genus Ophonus; species Ophonus ardosiacus. The sequence goes on along the minus strand of OW964828.1, from coordinate 28,072,400 downwards.
AGCAACGACCATTTTGTTTTTCACACTGTTTTAAACGTCAAAGTGACATTTAAAGATAACCTGAAATTAATGAAAATACCAGTAAATATTGTATGTTATTAACTTACCAAAATAAAGAATAAAATAATATTCTGCAATATATTCAATGTCTCATGTGCGTTTATAACCTTCTAGCTTTTCATCTCAATTCAGAAGTGAAAGAAACAGCTGATATATAACATGTGGATAAGTTCACGCCAAATGAAAATTATATTTTTAAAAATCAATAGAACGATGTTATAATAATACCTTATATTATAGCATATATAGATATGTGATCCTCAATTTATAGTCTATATATATTTTTCTTTTAGAAATTAAGTGTCCATATAAAATGCCTGTCTGAAATGAGTCTGAACTTAGGTTCGGAACTTGTGACGGTACAACATGGCTGGTTTTTGCAACTTTTTAAAAATATCATACTTTAACACGATTTTATATAACAAAAAATGTAAATAAAAATAATTTTATCATACTGAACGATAAATTAGACTATCCTTCTTCGATTTAAACAAAAAAAATCTGATGTGGCCAACACAAAACCTCCCGCTATTGAATTTTTATTAATTTAAATACATACTTACTTATTTACTACCGCTGCAAACTGTTCCATTGCAGAAAACTATTGCTTTATTTACTATTTTCTTTTTAAAATGTCACTATTATTAATTTGAAGTGATTAGTTTTTTGACAGTGACATTAACTGTCAGTTACATTTATTTGAAATATGAACTGTGTAACAAACGAATTATTGTGTCTTAGGCTTCGCGACTAATAAAAAAAAATATTTTTAAATTTATGTGTAAATTATATAGAAAAAGTATTAATGTATTCCAGTAGAAAATTCAACAATCTTTAATTTTCATAAGACATAAAATGCGAAAAAATGGCATTTAATGGTATTTTTTGAAGAAAAACCATTATGAGCTTCAGGTAAAGTGTCATTTCCGGTTATCCGATTTACACCAAAATCTAATGGCTTCTATTCATATTAGAATGGGATGGAAATACAAGGTTTCAGAATTTTCTGAATGATAGTATTTGAGTTAGAGTGAAGACAAAATCCCTACACATACACACATACATACACACATACACACACACATACACACATACACACATACACACATACAGACATCATCGTGAAAATGTTAAAAATGGATTCTAGGGAACTTAAAACGTGGTCATTTACTAAAATCTCGATATGAGATTTTTAGCACGATCCCTATACCTCCCTTACCAAGGGTAGCGGGAGGTAAAAAGGTACAATTATTTTTTTTACATGACATTATAATGAGAAGGTAGTAGTTAATTTTAGTATTTTATAACCCATATATTGAAATTTTATTATAGTCACATACCCCATTAGAGAATAAATAAAGCAGTCAAAATGAACATATAAAATTTGAATTAAAATATGTTTGTTATATTTCTAATTTAATTGTAAATATTTTTACCTCCCGCTACCCTTGGTAAGGGAGGTATAGGTATCGTGCTAAAAATCTCATATCGAGATTTTAGTAAATGACCACGTTTTAAGTTCCCTAGAATCCATTTTTAACATTTTCACGATGATGTCTGTATGTGTGTATGTGTGTGTGTATGTGTGTATGTATGTGTGTATGTGTAGGGATTTTGTCTTCACTCTAACTCAAATACTATCATTCAGAAAATTCTGAAACCTTGTATTTCCATCCCATTCTAATATGAATAGAAGCCATTAGATTTTGGTGTAAATCGGATAACCGGAAATGGCACTTTACCTGAAGCTCATAATGGTTTTTCTTCAAAAAATACCATTAAATGCCATTTTTTCGCATTTTATGTCTTATGAAAATTAAAGATTATTGAATTTTCTACTGGAATACATTAATACTTTTTCTATATATTTTACACATAAATTTAAAAATATTTTTTTTTATTAGTCGCGAAGCCTAAGAGAAACACAATAATTCGTTTGTTACACAGTTCATTTTTCAAATGAATGTAACTGACAGTTAATGTCACTGTCAAAAACTAATCACTTCAAATTAATAATAGTGACATTTTAAAAAGAAAATAGTAAATAAAGCAATAGTTTTCTGCAATGGAACAGTTTGCAGCGGTAGTAAATACGTAAGTATATATTTAAATTAATAAAAATTCAATAGCGGGAGGTTTTGTGTTGGCCACATCAGATTTTTTTTTTTTGTTTTTATGCTATATTTTTGTACATTGATATAATTAAATAAGTAACTTATAATATTCCCTTTAATTTTTAATCAATTTAATTAATATTTGTATGCGTATCTGCATCCTTAACCGTAATTATTTATTTTTACCTCTCGCTAAGAGAGGTATTGGATTTATGCTAAAATTCGCATATCCAGATTTTATTGAATAAGCACGATTTAAGGTCCCTAGAATCCGATTATAACATTTTTAAAATGATGTCTGTGTATGTGTGTGTGTGTGTGTGTGTGGATGTGTGTATGTGTGTGTGTATGTATGTCTGGATGTTGTAGTCACGATTCCTCAAAAACTATAAGACTTAAAAAATATTTAACAGCAGTTTCCTCAATCTGACATTCCTGGGAAGAGCTGAAAAGGTTTTGGTAATAATTGAACAACCGGAAGTAGTAGTTTCTTAGAAAAATTCTTCTAAATATAATTTTTTGGGAGTTTTTTTTATTAAATATTGAAGAACATAAAATTCTCCATCTAATACACTTAAAATTTTTATTATATCTTGCATAGATTTAGAGATAAAGACATTATAATTTATAGAGTACACTAATCGCAGAGGCTACGGCACTAAGGAAACCAGTTGACAAATTCCAATGTTTATAACATTACACATGTCATTGTCATCAACAGTTTTAATTTTTCTTATTGTTTTATTAATTAAATATTTGAAATTATAGGTAAAATTGTGGTAAAATGCATATATCCATCAGGAATACCGCCAATCTGGTTAATGAATTGGAACAATCTCTGACATTTAGAAACTTCCTCATACAATGAAAAATATATATAATTAGAATTATATGTGTGCAGAACACATGTTAAATACAATAAAAAACAATATTTGGGTAAAGTTCTGTAATATTTTGTTATAAAACGACGGTTCGAAAGCGAAGTGCAGTACAATACTTATATAGCCTAATTTGGAAATGGCGAAAGGTTTTGTGCTGGGCACAACAGATTTTTTTAATTTGTACCACTTTTACATTTGAATCAGAATATAATAATATACTTACATATGTGTGTATATGTATAATGTGGGCCGCGAAAATTATTTTCCCGGGCCAGTTTGTTGTTGCCTATCCGTGCCTGTTCACCCCTAACCAGGCCCGATGAGAGGGAGGGCAGGGGGGCAAAATCCCCGGGGCCCCGTAATATTAAGGGGCCCCGGAACTTTATTCTTTAAAACATTTATGTCACTTTGTATTATATCATATGACGGAAGTCCATTGTTGCAACTTAAAACGAACTTTCTGATAAAAACGTTAAACATTGCAGCTTCTAAGCGCAAAGTTCGAAAAGCAATGTTTTAATTTTGATATTCATGAGATGTATTTTTTTATTAATACTTTTAGTTTTCAGAATGTTATATTTAATTTTTGTTTTATATTATGTAATATTTGATTGGACATTTAAATACAGTGTGTCTCCTAAATAGGGGGACATGGCTTAACCACAGATTCCTGAGGCTAAAATAAGACGATTTAACCAAACTTGCTTCTACCGGAAAGTATACCATTTAGCCAGAATTCTGCTTCAAAGTTCTTCAAAAAAAAAATTATTTTGCTTATAATAATCGGACGCTTTATTCGATTTGGATGAAATTTGGTATGACAGTTTATATGGTTATACGTCATCTTTTAAGGTGATACTTGTTATTATTAGTGAACCACTAGTGTATGAAACTTAGGTGACCCAACATTAATTAGACCGTAACTTTTTAATGACAATGCCGAAAACGTGAAATTATTTTTCTTCAGAAAGATACATTCAATAGTAAACTTTTCTCTCTCTGTCTAATTTATGATATCTGCTACGGTTCACACAGAAAAAAATAAAATATGAGTGTCTGCACTGCTAAATATTTAAAATAAATTTAATCTAGCAGTCTATCTAAATGTCAAACAAGTAATTTTTAATGACAGTAACGAGTTGTCACTCTTCACAACTTGTTTAGGAGTAAGCTGAGATATGTAATCGTCTTATTTATAATAATGGTAGTAAAATACTAATAGGCCAAACAAACGGATGTTACTAATTTTAGAATATTGCGAAGAAAATTTTTGACAACCCGTAAAACAATTGTTATTGTCATTAAAAATTACTTGTTTGACATTTGGATAGACTGCTAGATTAAATTTATTTTAAAAATTTAGCAGTGCAGACACTCAGGTTTTATTTTTTTCTGTGTGAACCGTAACAGATATCACAAATTACATAGAGAGAGAAAAGTTTACTATTGAATGTATCTTTCTGAAGAAAAATAATTTCACGTTTTCGGCATTTCCAATAAAAAGTTACGGTTTAATTAATGTTGGGGCACCTAAGTTTCATACACTAGTGGTTCACTAATAATAACAAGTATCACCTTAAAAGATGACTTATAACCATATAAACTGTCATACCAAATTTCATCCAAATCGAATAAGGCGTCCGATTATTATAAGCAAAATTAATTTTTTTTCGAAGAACTTTGAAGCAGAATTCTGGCTAAATGGTACACTTTCCGGTAGAAGCAAGTTTGGTTAAATCGTTTTATTTTAGCCTCAGGAATCCGTGGTTAAGCCATGTCCCCCTATTTAAGAGACACCCTGTTTATTTAATCCTATATTCTTTTATTTTTTCTTCACATCTACTCATAAATAGAAGGGACCCCATAAAATGTTATGCCCCGGGCCCTAGTCTACCTCTCGGCGCCCCTGCCCCTAACCACCACCAATTAGTATACTATTCCTAAGAATCCTAAAATTTGCTTTAAAAAAAACATTAATATGCAGGGTGATAATGACATGTTACAAACTTTAAAAACTAATTCCTGAGGTCATTTTGAGCAAAATATGTTATGAAAGTATGACCGAAAACCCTTACCAGACACATTTCTATTAACAACTCTGGTACTCTCGTATTATTGATTATAAAAGTAAAGTCCCCTGAGTTTAGAACGCTATAACTTTTACAAAATTAAACAAAAAAGTCGCAGTTTGCGCAATGATATTCCATGATTATTTCTATTTTACATGAAGAAAAATATGTTTTTTTTTTGTTTTACCATTTAAATATTACAATATGAAATGTAAAAAATGAGACCCATTTTTATTGAAATTTTTAGTGTTGCCACAAGACCAAGACCGGTCTTGGTCTTGTCGAGACGAGACCATCATTTGGTCTCGACTAGAAAAGTCGAGACGAGACGAGACCAGCATCAAGTCTTGTCGAGAAAGTCTTGAAGTCTCGACAAGACTCTCGACTTCAGATCAAAGGCATTTTTTTAAACATATATTCTAAAAGTGCTTCAAAAACCGAGAGTATTGCTGTAAATACTGTTTGAAAATTCGAATAAATAAGAAAGACATTAATTTTTCAAATTTTGTAATTTTCTACTTTCATAGTTGTGTTCCAGAAACATTAATTTAAGTAAATATGATGTATTCCTTATTCTTCTAAATAATCCAAATGTAAGTTTTAAATGAATTTAAATTACAATGTAGGAGGGATGAAATGAAAGAAGTAGGTATAAATTTAGAATTATTATGTTATTTTAATGCATCAATATTTTAATTAAATTAAAATTAACCTTTATTTTATAATATACATGTTTTGTACGTATAAATACGTTGATATTAATTTAATTTTTGTTTAATTATCAATTAATATATTGGTACGACTGGGTATATGAAATACTGACTACATCTTGAAAAATATTTCCAATTTTCAAATAGCATACAAAAATTACATCTGTGGTGCATTCTCAACGTTAGCAATTAATTTATTATAACAAAAGTAATGTTCCCTGCAAGTATAAAATATACAGTATTTTTCTTTTATTTTTAAAGAATTTATTGTGATTCTTAGAATTTTACGAAAATGCAGACAAAGATTTTAGGATTTTAGGGAAATTCCCGGTTTAAAACAACCATATTCACATTTTCAACAGATGTAATTCCTGTTCATGGGCGTAGCCAGGATTTTTTCTCAAGGGGGGCGAATAAAAATATAGTTAGTCATATATTTTTTTATATGTTACTTATTTGCCAAAAAAATACACTTATTCCAAAAACTTAAGTAAATTATAATAAACGTATTTAGAATAATAATGGTATATTTAACAAAAACTGTAGGTAGTTACATAAACACAATTCTCTAACAAAAAAAAAAATAAAACTCTTATTTCAAAAACATAAATAAATTATAATACTCGTGCTTAAATTTATAAAATTGGTAAAAAAAAATAGTAACTAAGAAACTTTAATAATAACAGTTTTACAGTTTAACGAATTATAAATAGATTAACTTTCAAAAATCAGTCAGCTTTACTATAATCATAGAAAATTTACATGATTGTTCGTGTTATAATTTTATTGGATTTATAGAATTTTTTCCAAGGAACTTGCGGTATGGAATTTGTAAAAAATAGTATATGTTCGTGTTACAATTTTATTAAATATATAGAATATTTTCAGGAGAACTTTTGATGTGGGATTTGTACAAAATACATCAAATTGACGGAAGGTCTTGTGATAGCCACAACAGTTTTTTTTTTATGTACTAAAACTTCTTTTACATGTTGTAGAAGATAGAGTTAAAAATAAAATCAAGGCATGGAGTAAAAAAGAATAGAATGTTTTGGAGATATCTAATAATTCTTCATATGGTATTTCTTTCTCAAGAGGTTTCTCTTTCCATCTATAAAACCATAATAATGATTCCTCATAAAAATTGTCTATGTAATGTTTCATATAATTCTTGTATCATCCGTTTATACTTTTCTTTATTACATGGTTTTATAATTTTAGGATGCAAAATTGTTAGATTGACTAAAGTATTGTATTCTGTAATATTTGGATTTGGGTTGGGCAAACCTACCTACTTTTATTACTAGCAGATGTCTAAAAGTGGTTGTTATTGTCTGGTAATATGCAGCATTTATAGCACAGGCCGTTGTCAAATTTATTGTTCCATTATTGGATTTTTACAAGAAAAGAAATGTGTTATTTTTTACTCAATTTTTTTTTTATATTATGTTATATTAGGGATTAGGAAAAACAGTTTGTTTTACACATTTGTGCATACAAAGTTTTAAGAAAATTGTTAAGAAGGGCTCCTTTAAGGCTTTAAGTTAACGTTGATTATTGTTTTCTATTTTTTCATATGAATGAATTATACAATGTATTTAATTTTCTTAGGGGGGTCAAGCTCAAACTTTTGAAATAAAGCAGAGGTTCTCAACCTGTGGTACGCGTACCAGAGGATACGTGAAAGGCTAGTTTTGCTATCTGCCTATTTAACATTTATTTATTAAAATATAAAAAAATAGCAAAAGAAGTTACTTTTTCTTGGAGATTTTTGTCTATTTACTTACTGCTTCATTTTAAACATATACATAACTGTTTAACTATTGCTAATAATTCTGTAGCTAAGGAATTGAAATTATATATTTTATGTTTAGTAATGAGAAACAACACTCGATATATACGTATATTTTCATATTAATTATTTCAAGAGCTCAATTATCAAGTTGATGATATTCATAGAAAACTTAATAATAAATATCTCAAATATTATTTGGAATATTTGAATCGCGATTGTACTGGTGTTCTTAGAATTTTTATGTACTATTAGATGCGATTATACAAAAAAAATTTATGGAGGCAAAGTCGAGAGTCTTGTCGAGACTCGAGACGAGACGAGACTGACATCAAGTCTCGTCTCGACAAGACCAAGACGAGACCACTCTAGTCGAGACCAAGACAAGACCGACCCCAAGTCTCGTCTCGTCTCGACTTCCGGCAACACTAGAAATTTTGAGATACACTAACTTCAAACTAATGTAATTCATATATCGTCAAATGTATGCTTTTCAAAATTTAATGTGTGTTAATATGCACATTTATCTACAATTTGAGGTACAAAAGAAGTATGTATTATAATTATTGAAATTTGTTATAAATAAAGAAAAACTAAACATCAGCTAACTTTACATACAGAAAAAAAAATATCAAAAAATATTAATATGTACAGATTGTATGATCATTGAAATGAAAGAAAAACGTAAAAATAATAACATATAGCAACTCAATAACGTGTAATTAATTGTTAAAACCGAGAAACTCCCAACTTTTACAATGTTACTGTTCATCACCCCCTCGGGGTGAGAGAGGGTGCTGGATTACAAACTTTGTGAACGTTCGTCTATTATCGTCGTGACAAAGATATTCGATCCCAAAGCGTATAGAGCTGCAAGAACTATTAAAATTATTGCACGTTTGTTCCAGAATTATAATATTTAACATTTGTAACTACAAGAATGTCGAATGTTTACATTTATTTAAAAAAAAATTCTATTTGTTACTGTATCCTTCTTTTCAATCATTTATTTTTATTTAATAATAAATAAGCAATTTTTTCATTTATTTAATGTGAAGTATAATAATAAATTTATTAAATAGAGATAGAGTGAACATCTAAACTATAACAAAAATTTTCTTTCACTTATAATGCCGAAATACATGTTTGGCGCTTTGCTGTACGCAGAATACGTATTAACTCAGCCGAAGGCAGAAAACTGTTGAAATTGTAATCTTTATATTCTGGCATTACTCCTCCTCGATTTTACAATTTTAAACTTACAACAATGTTAAATCGTTTATATTAAACATTAACACACAATTGAAATAATTAAACTTCTAAGGTATGAAAATTTCTCATGTGATTAAACCCTTGGTTAACATATCAGCTAAATTATTATTAGTATTAATATAGTCAATTTGTAGTATTCCTTTTGCTAGCAGGTCCTTTATATAATGGAATCAGATATCTATATGTTCGGTCCTTCTGCTGTTTTCGAAGTTGTTGGCAATGTTGATGACTCCTTGGTTGTCCACAAATAATGTTGCTGTTGGTTTTTCGCCGAAATCTGTCGCTATACCTTTTTTATATTCACTATTTCGCTTCCTGTAGTTGCTGCTGCTATATATTCTGATTCTGCGCTTGACAATGCTAGACAGTTTTGTTTGCGTGAAAACCACGACACCAGGTTTTCATTATAATAAATTAATGTAATTTTTGTTTCTGTGTTGTTTTTTGAACGTTTGTAGTGAAGTCGTATTTCTTTTGTTCCTTTTAGATATTTTATTACACGTTTTGCCTGTAAACAGCACTGTTGAGTTGGTTTATCAAGAAATTGACTTAAATATGATGTAGCGTATGTTATATCAGGATCAGTAGTGGTAGCACGCACTTTAGAATTCTATGAATTGAGGCATTTGTTTTCGCATTTCGCCACGATGCGAAAATTTTGTAGCATGCGTGTCTCAAAATATTCGCCAGCAAGCGTACGACTCGAGGCGAAAGTGTCAAAATAACGTCATTATTTTGCCACAGTTCTATTCAAAGGCATTTTGTATATAATTTACACATTTATTATATACAACTGTCATAATATTTCTTATTTTAATAGTATAAAATCCAATAATTTCCGAATTAAAAAGTGAATATAGAATTCTAAAGTACGTGCTACCAAGATTCGTAAAAATAAAATCGTATTCGCCTGCTTTCTATGATAGAATTCTAAAGTGCGTGCTACCACTATAGGTCTTGTTACCATTGAGATGTACATAAGACTCCCTATTAGTTCACGATAGGGTACATCTATTTCGGCTTCTTCTATGTTTACTTGAAATCCTTTTTCTATTGGAGTTTTCGCTGTTTTGCTATTTTCCATATTAATTTTTTTTATTATTTTATCTATATGTTTGCTTTGGTTTATTCTCAGCGAATTTTCGGTTCTTGTTATTTCCATTCCAAGAAAAACTTTAACGTCGCCCATGTCTTTTGCGTTGAACTCATTTTTCAATAATTTTACTGTACAATCTACATACTTTTGGCATCCAATTAGTAGAATGTCATCTACATAGATTATCATCCATACTCGTTCATTTGTGTAGAGACAAAAAATCATGGTTCTTTCCAGTAAAATTGTTTTTCAGTGCAAAATCATTGAACCTTTGATTCCAGCACTTCGGAGATTCTCTCAATCCATATAATCCTCTATTTAATTTTAAACACTTGCCTTCCTCTTTTTTAATTCCTTCAGGCATTTTGATAAAAACTTCTGTATCTAATTTTCCGTTTAAAAATTCTGTTGGAATATCCATTTGTCTAATTTCCATCTTAGTACAGGTACTCAAAGCTATTGTGATTGTGGAGAGTGCACCGCAGAGGTCACTTTTGTGTGATTTGGAAAATGGAAATAACTTTCAAGTTTTAAATTTGGTCGGATACATTTGTGTACAAGAATTATAAAATAAATACAGCAAATATTAATAAATTTCATATTCCACTATTGCTCGCGTAATACAAAACAATATAAAAAATTAATTTTTTCTACAGTCTATATACAAAGTAGGCATTTGCGCTCGCTTTTGTCAACGTAAAATGTAACTTAGCCGCTCATGCGCGACAATGAAGAAAAACGCTCGCTGTCCGAATTTCTAACTATAAAATGTTGAGAAATGTCACTTGTCTACATTTTTAATAGAAATGTTTAGTCAGGAACTAATGGCGCTGTAGTTACTTACACATTTGCCACCTTCACAAGTAATTTAACATAACTGCTGACTGCTCTGTCAGTATATTACATAACCAAACAAAATGCCGTAAAGGAATACAGTAATAAAATAGGGCACTCATTTACAAAAACGAAAGTGAAAAAAGCTTAGATTAGATTGAAGCAATAGCTCAAGATTCAAGAAGAATGGAAAATAACGATAAATTAAAATTTAAAAATATATTCGTTATTATTGAGCAGTACTTTAAGTATAATGTGTACATTTTATTATTTTTTGTTATGGTGGAGGACCCCATTGTGGCGACGTAGAAAAAAATCTTGTGTGCGCTCTTAATACACAAATAGCTATTGTATCCTCTTGTTTGAAACTTGTTCCCTTTGAATCAATTTTAACAACAAAACATATGATGATTCAAATAACAATGATACCATTACAGCTACAAAGAATGAAACTGTAAATATTCCTAGTGAAGAATGTATCTATAATAAAAATACTTATTAGTTCACTTGTTCATTATCGTTTGGAAATTTCATATTTTTCATTACCGTTGCTGCATAAGTCATGTATATTCCTTTATCACCGGTGTATCCAAATAAACTTATAATCATGGGATGGACAAGAAATAGACAATAAGTTACTCTACATTGTTGCAGAACACGCTTAAATCGGGAAGGTTTTTGAATTAAATCTCGATTTCAAAGAGAGTAACCAGACACGTTGAATTTGTCTGGTGCATTCACAACTACATTTCCCTCTGCAATTTGATCGTCTTTATTTTCGAAAGCCTCCTGCAATAGTTCGTCGGTTATCTCGCAGATTTCTGACATATTCCAATCATAAACGAAGTAATTCTTTTTCGGTTCTATGTTGCACTGTACATCATCTTCATTAAAGACGACATCCCTTGCAACGCTAATCTTCTTGCTTACAAGGTCGAACAATTTATAATTTTAACTGTAGCTATCATTCCCAACCATTACAACTTTCTTTGATTTTGACTGAAATTTGGTGCGGAATTACTTTGGTGTATGAACAAATGCAACAGATCCAAATTTCTTCATATGCGTGACCGAAACTTTTTTATTAAACCATTTTTCGTATAGAGTCTTGTCAAAATTTGGTTTTCCTGGTTTTCGATTTAATGCATATACAGCTGTGTTGACAGCTTCTGCCCATAATGATTCAGGTAGATTAGAGTCCAAAAGCATCGTACGAGCACTTTCAATAATTGAACGAATCTTACGTTCTGCTCTTCCGTTTTGTTCTGGACTGTAAGGAGAACTTGTTTCGTGAATGATACCTTTAATTTTTAAATAATTGTACATTCTTTCATTCACATATTCTGTTCCGTTGTCACTCCGAAGGATTCTAATTTTGTTACCCGTTTGTCTTTCAATCAAACTATTGACCTATGGAAAAATTGAAGCAACATCGGTTTTATTCTTCAAAAAAATATACAAACCGATATGAAGTACATTCGTCCTTGAAAATGATGAAATAATTAGATCCTCCAATGGACGCCTGTGGCATTTTTCCTCACAAATCAGAATGTATAATCTCGCCTGGTTTACTTATACGGAGTTGTGAATTTCTGGTAAATGGAAGAAGAATCGCTCATTGCTTGTCAGTTTTAAGTTAGGAATTAAGTCATTGTCAGCCATGGTCTTCAGAATATCAAAATTCACGTGACTAAGCCTTTTGTGCCATAACAATGCCAAATTTGAAGATGCGTAGTTTGCTTGCTAAAATTTTGCTAATCTAAAAAACATTTGATAACACTGATTAGGCAACTTTGTTCTAGCTGCCACAAGTTTTGTCTCGTTGAAAATTTCAATTTTTCTATTATCGAACGTAATTCTCAGGTTTTTACTAGTCGCAGCTCCCACTGAAAATAAGTTCTTCCTCAAATCAGGTACATACAAAGTGTTTTCCAATACGCATGGCTCTAATTTCCCGTTCACCGAAGCCATTACGGTAATGGAACCAATACCTTTAGCGCAAACAAAAGAATGATCGCCTATTTGAATAGTTATGCTTTCTTTCGTTAATTCTTTAAATGTTGAGAACCATTCTTTATGTGAAATCATAAGCCTTGAAGCGGCACTATCTACAAGCCAGATATCTTCACAACCTACTGCTGAAAGATTTTTAAGTTCTGTTTTTAGATTTGTACAGACGTTTTCTACATTCAGATTTGAAGTGGTCCTTCTTATGACAAAAATAACATTCGACGTTTTTCTTATTAAATTTCTTATTCTGGCTATTACTTTGATTAGTCGTTCCATTGGAATTTTTTAATTTTGAATTACTGACTTTAACAGCCGCAAATGTACACGTCATCTCGTCTATCTGATTTAGCCTTTGTTCTTCTTTAAGTAAACGTATTGTTAAATTATCAAATGTTTGTTTATTTTCGTCATAAGAATTCTATGCAGTGATAAAAGAGCTATATTTTGCTGGTAAACTACCTAATAATTTTGCAATTTTATCAATATTTACCACTGGTTCGTCAATGTCTGCGAACGACTCTACTCTGCTTATATGCTGTGCAATTGAATCAGAATCCAACATTTTGTAATTAAAAAACTGTTGTTTTATGTTATCTTATTTAATGCAGAACGTTGTTCATCTATACTTTTTTAACCGAGTCCACATCAGAGGAGCTGTTCAACATGACATTACCGTTTGCAATAGGGGATTCCAGCTCAATCGAATTAAAGGAAAATAGTAAAAAAAATACGAATGTATATGCTGAATAACGAATATTAATAAAAAAATCTGATGTGGCCAACACAAAACCTCCCGCTATTTAATTTTTATTAATTTAAATCCATACCTACCTACGTATTTACTAACGCTGCAAACTGTTCCATTGCAGAAAACTATTGCTTTATTTACTATTTTCTTTTTAAAATGCCACTATTATTAATTTAAAGTGATAAGTTTTCTGACAGTGACATTTACTGTCAGTTACATTCATTTGAAAAATGAACTGTGTAACAAAGGAATTGTGTTTATCTTAGGCTTCACGACTAATAAAAAAAATTATTTTTAAATTTATCTGTAAAATATATAGAAAAAGTATTAATGTATTCCTATAGAAAAATCAATAATCTTTAATTTTCATAAGACATAAAATTCGAAAAAATGGCATTTAATGGTATTTTTTTGAAGAAAAACCATTATGAGCTTCAAGTAAAGTACCATTTCCGTTCATCCGATTTACACCAAAATCTAATGGCTTCTATTCCTATTAGAATAGGGTAAAAATACAAGGTTTCAGAATTTTCTGAATGATAGTATTTGAGTTAGAGTGCAAACAAAATTCGTACACATACACACATACACACACACACACACACACACACACACACACACACACACACACACACACACACACACATACATACAGACATCATCGTGAAAATGTTAAAAATGGATTCTAGGGACCTTAAAACGTGGTCATTTACTAAAATCTCGATATGTGAATTTTCGCACGATCCCTATACCTCCCTTACCAAGGGTAGCGGGAGGTAAAAATGAAATGGTATAATTGAGATATTTCGGAAATAAGGGTTTTTTTGTTATAGCGCTTCGACACCAATATGAAATCTATATATAATATTTTGATTGGCGACCGAAAGACCGCATATACATGCATAATAAATAGCGTGTTAGGAGGTGGGGGTTACTACCAATGGAAGTTAAGAAATTCAAATTCGAAAGGAGGGGCTAACATTCCTGTACGGCAGTTTTGAAACAGTTTTTATTTTAACATAAATTTCTTGCATTAAACTTAATAATTTAAATACACCTGTATACCTGTAATTATAAAGTATGTAGACTTATACAGTGTTATAATATTCATTTATTTTATGTAAATATAACTTAAAATAGCATATATTTCAAGAACATTTAGGTCCATGATGAAAACAGTTTGATAAAAAAACACATAAGCGTGACGTCACGTCAATCTTTTCAAAATTCGGGAGACCATAACACGCTTATTAATAAGAATTTTTTTGCCGGATTTTCATCAATAGTCTTAGTTTTCCTAGTATTTTCAGATGAAATTATAAAAAAAAAAAAATGGTGGAATCCCCCATTGGTCAAATTCCATTGAAGTAGAAATGAGCAGCATTGCTTTTGCGTTCTTTTCGTCCCATAGATTTTACAGCTCACATGACTCTTCAGGTCGTTTTGTTGTCCCGTTGACAATTTGTGACAACTTCTCAACTCGAAAAATTATATTCATTTGATATTTCAACAGCTGGAAATTACCTCCGTCGAATTTTTGAATATTAAAACCTATCAATTTATCCATCTTTTACTCTGGCTTATCTCAATACTGAATGTAAGATTATTCTGAGATACCAAAACCTCGATGTGATAGACAATAAAAAATATGTCAAAATTCGACACCAAACACTAGTCAGTTGCTAGTCACGCTCGGACCGCAACCTTTTGGAAAAACTCAATAAAACTGCAGAGTAGTATAAACACTTTTAATATTTCCAGCTTTTAACATACACTTATTTTTGACAGTTTCATAACATTTTATTTTATTGGAAATTAATTGAAAACAAAACAAAACTTAAGTATCATGATTTTCTTTGGAAATTTAAAAATCAGTGAAACAAGTTACAATATTTCAATACATATATTGTTTGGATGGTGACGGTGATGAAAAATTCAAATTTGTGACCTTGGGGAGATTCGACGTGAGCCGCTATCTTGGATCAAAGGTGCAAAAAATGATTTTTTTGCTATTATCTCGAAAACAGTGGCCCATTTCAAAATTTTACAAGAATACAAAAGTAAAGCTCGTAATTTTTTGTACAAAAAGGGTTCTTGCATTTTTACCTAGGATGAACTTTCAAAAAGTTATGTACAAAAAAAGGTAACCAGAACAACAATTTATGAAAGAAAATTTAATCACTAAAAATATACACAATATTATGTTTTTAATACTCAGTCTAATAATATATTTTGTTATTTCAAAAAGTTTACATTCGTCGTGGCATCAAAAGAAGTAAATTATCAATGATTCTTAAATAATTTTTGTCAGCACTTTTTCACAAATTCATCAACCACTCTAACCCGGTTAAAGATACGAACCGCGGTTTGAAAATTTGAATTTAGTTTAGAATTCTCCTTCATGTTATGTTAAACGATTGCTCCGATGAGCGGTTCGCGAATTATTAACAATTTAAACATATGAAATTCCTCTAAAATTTGAAACATCTGCAAATCGGCGTAGTTTTCAGTTTTACCTCCCGCTACCCTTGGTGAGGGAGGTATAGGGATCGTGCTAAAAATCACATATCGATATTTTAGTAAATGGCCACGTTTTAAGGTATTTTAACATTTTCACGATGATGTCCGTATGTGTGTTTGTGTGTGTGTATGTGTGTGTATGTGTAAGGATTTTGTTGGCGCTCTAACTCAAATACTATCATTCAGAAAATTCTGAAACCTTGTATTTCTACCCTATTCTAATATGGAAAGATCCCATTAGATTTTGGTGTAAATCGGGTAACCGGAAACAGCACTTTACCTGAAGCTCATAATGGTTGAGCTGAGCTCTTACTCTTATCCCTTTCCCTATTGTTAATATTGTTTTCGGGTTTTTGCTAACCCACTAAGTGTGATACGCGTGATTTTTTCATTAGAAATTTCAACACGTATTAAATGCGCAATAATGTTTATCTTTAAGCCGATTTGCAGATGTTTCAAATTTTAGAAATTTCATATAAGTTTAAATTATTAATAATTCGCGAACCGCTCATTCAGAGCAAAAATCGTTTAACATGGCATGAAGGAGTATTCCAACCAGACTCAAATTTTTCAAACCGCGGTTTCGTATCTTTAACAGGGTCAGAGTGGTTGATGAATTTATAGGAAAAAAATATCTATAATTTATTTCTTTTGATCTATTACACTAATGCCCGTATTCACCAACATCAAATAAATCTTCGAATAGCTTATTCATTGAATAAGAGAAAAATATCACATCGATACCATAACACAAATGAAGGTATTTATTCTATATATCATATTTTGATGCGATATTTTTCTCTTATTCAATGAATAACCTATTCGAAGATTTATTTGATGTTGGTGAATTCGGGCATAAGTATTAAAAACTTAATATTGTGTATATTTTGAGTGATTAAATTTTCGTTCATAAATTGTTGTTCTCGTTACATATTTTTGAACATAATTCTTTGAGAGGTCATCCTAGGTAAAAAAATCTCTTGTGGCCAGTACAAGACCTCTCGCCATTTCCATATTAGGCTATATAAGTATTGTATTGCACTTCGCTTTTGAACCGTCGTTTTATAACAAAAAAATACAGAACTTTATCCAAATATTGTTTTTATTGTATTTCACATGTCTTCTGCACACATACAATTTCAATTATATCTATTTTTCACTGTGTGAGGAAGTTCCTAAATGTCAGAGATTATTCCAATTCACTAGCAAGATTGGCGGTCTTTCCCAGAAAAAGCTATCAGAATGTCACTAAAACTGTTGATTTTTGACATTGACATCTGTCATATACAAACTATGTTATAGACATTTGAATTGAGTTGACAATTGTCAACTGGTTTCCTTAGTGCCTTAGCCTCTGCTATTAATTATTCTATATATTACAGTGCCTTTATCTCTAAATCTATACAAGATATAATAAAAATTTTAAATGTATCAAATGTAGAATTTTATGTTCTTCAATAATAGTAATAACAAAAATTTTCAAAAAATAATATTTAGAAGATTTTTTTAAAGAAACTTTTACTTCCGGTTGTCCAATTGTTACCAAAATCTAATCAGCTCTTCCCAGGAATGTCAGATTGAGGAAACTGCAGTTAAATATTTTTTAAATCTTGTAGTATTTGAGAAACCGTGGTTCCAACATCCACACATCCAAACACACACAAGGACATCATCGTAAAAATGTTTTAATCGGATTATAGGGACCTTAAAACGTGCTTATCCACTAAAATCTGGATATACGAATTTTAGCATGATTCCAATACGTCTCTTAGCGAGAGGTAAAAATATAACAACTCTTTTTGTACAAAAAGTTACAAGCTTTAATTTTGTATTCTTGTAAAATTTTGATATGGGCCACTGTTTTCGAGATAATAGCGAAAAACTAATTTTTTGCACCTTTGATCCAAGATGGCAGCTCACGCCGAACCTCCCCAAGGTCACAAATTTGAATTTTCAAATTTTCATCCCCGTCATGACCCAAACAATATATGTTAAAATCGTTTTTTCCCCACTTTTTGCAAAGGTCTTTTTTGGTCTCCATTGACTGGACTATGGCCTCTTTCTCGGAAAAAGTTGAAGATTGTGCCTATATTGATTAAGTTTTTTTTTACTCATTCTAATTTTGTAAATAGATTTAATACAGGATGGTTGGTTTTTCATATTCCAGCTTATATCTGCTGAAATATTAAAGGTACAAGAAAAAATTACTTACTAATTTTGCGGAAAAATATCTTACATTGATTTTTAAATGGAACACCTGTGTATTTTCACGGAATAAGGTACTAAATCAATTTCTCTTTACAATGATATATAAAAAGTAAAATTGTGTAATAAAGCAAATAATAAAACGATAACAGTCGGCTGTGATATTCATTGTTTATATTTGTATATTTCTGTCATGTAGGCTTTGACCTGTGAATTATTTGGTAGAGGAAAGGCTACACACTTTATTGCTACTCAAATTATATTTATTCTGATTGCATGTCTTGTCCAGAGATATAGAGGTATTATTTTATGTTTTTAAACATAAAATTTAACAACAAATAATGAAACAATGTTAGATAGAACAATATGTCCAATAGGGTCCTATACCATAGTCATATTTTAACTATCTTAAATAAGAAGACGAAAATATACATAAATTAATGAGTATTAGTGAAAAAATTTTCTTTAAATATTAACTAGGTCACAAACTACAAGCGATTGAACCTGATTACTAATTGGGTATGACGTGTTAGGTACTAAGAATTTGATTGGTCGCCTGATTTTAAAAAGAAGATTCGCGCGTCTCTAGCGGTCACCTTTGAAAGAATATGAAATGTCATGATGTTCTATAACCTAACAAAAAATTTAACAATTTTGTGTTTGATGAATTTGTTTAATTATAACATCTAGTAATATTAACAATAATCATGTATTTATAAATAAATCAATTTGTAATATGAATTAAAATAATAGTAATATTAATTAAATTAATATTGAAACTTCAAAACAGGCAAACATTAGTGCCATCCGTCGTCATACTTTGTGTAATAATATTGTCAAACTGTTTCAATGTTCTGTAATTTATTAGGAAGAAATCCTTGTTAAATGCTTATTATTTATGTTATTTATACTTAATAATAATTTCTTCGTAAATATAACGTATAAGTTTTTATATAAAAACATTTCAGCTTTGCAAACATGAAAAAAATTATTTCCAGTATAACTAACAGTTTGTCCCATTGTTTGTCGATCACTCGTTAGTACCCGGTACGTCACGCACAAATTCTTAAACTTTAAAAATTCATATCTCGCTTATTACGTAAAATTTTTAAGTCGCGTTTGCACTGAAGTTCTTATTTTATCCTGTTCTTACAGGAAAAAAAATAAAAGAAAAATGGTATAGGACCCCATTGTTTTCTATCCATAGCACTCTTGTTTCAGCCAGATATAAATGAAATACACATAAATTTAACATGCATTTTTCTCAGTTAATTTGTTATATTAATATATGATTTGATTATATCGTTGAATTCAGAAAAAAATACTCTATCGAATAACCTAAAAAAAATGTTCCCATTTAAAATAAGAAAGTTGTGTTACGTATTTTGAGACGTCACGTCAATCTTTTCAAAATTCGGGAGACCATAACTCGCTTATTAATAGGAATATTTTCACCAGATTTTCATCAATAGTCTTAGTTTTCCTAATAAAAAACATGGCGACTGAATTACATGCAGAAGTAGTTGCTGAATTAAACAAATTCAGAAAAAGTGATTTAATTGACTTAATTATTTCAAAAAAGTTACCTGTGCAATTCAGTGAGAATCAAATCTTAAAAAAGTTTTTTAACAGTGACGAAAGAATTGAAATTCTTGAAGATAATAATCTTTTTCTTGACACAAGTGATCAACCTAACAGTATAAAAAAAAAATGTGAAAAAACCGAAAAAGTGCAACTCTTAGAAAAACTGAACTTCCACTTGGAAAAAAGAATCTGTGAACAAGAATTAATAATTAACTTGTTAAGTGAAAAAAATAAGAACAATACAATTATTGCATCCAAAGGTCAAAAGTCATCACCAGCTAATCAACAAACACACCATGTACTGACATCCTCAGACAAAATCACGAGTCACACTAATCCGAAAACAAAAGAACCATCTAAGTTACCGACTCAACATGTAAACGAATCCAGCAAAATTAAACATGGCGATTCAACACAAAATGTCAATAGACGTTCTCACATTACTGGCACCGCTACAGATAGTAAACTAAAATGTGGTATTAAATATGCATGGTTTTATGTAGGCAAGGTGCACCATAACACATCAGAGGCTGAGATGGAGGATTATTTGAAAAATAAATGTCCTGGTAAATCTTTTGAAATAAAGAAAGTGTCAAATGAAACATCCATAAATTCATCTTTTCGAGTACGTGCAGAATTCGAATTATTTGATTTGCTTAATAGTGATAAATTTTGGCCAAAGGGCATAATTGTTAGAAGATATAAGTTTTTTCAGGTCACAAAAAAATCTGAATAAAAATACTTCAACATATAAATGCAATTTGTCAACATCAGATGTATTTCATTTTAATATACTTCATCAGAATATACAAAGTTTGCGAAACAAAGTCGAGGATCTTGAAGTTTTTTTAGCTACCCAGCCATGCAGTGTTCTCTGCCTTTCTGAACATTGGTTACAGGAAAACGAACAATCATCCTACACCATCCAAGGTTATACGTTAGCATCTGCTTTCTACAGAAGATCTCAAATACATGGTGGAGTATCTATATTTTGTAAAGATGGTATCTCATTTAAGAAGATTGAAAACATTGAGGAATTTAACATTGAATTAACTTTTGAATGTAGTGCAATAAAATGTGTACATAATGATACTGTATTCCTTGTTATGGTATTGTACAGATCACCAAAGTCAAATATTATTGATTTTCTAAGACAGCTTGATCTGTGTTTGTCAAAATTATATTATACTGCTCCAAATATGAACTTAATTGTAACGGGTGACTTCAATATTAATTTTTTGTCTAATAATACTGATCTTAAGCTATTGATTGATATAATGAAAGCATATAATTTGTACTATACTATTTCCGAGCCAACACATGATAAAAATTGTATTGATAATATTTTCATTAATAATAATACCTTTAATTTTATAGCAAGTGTTATTCAGAGTAATCTTTCTGATCATCGTGCTCAATGTATTAAAATAGAATTACCAACTAATAACTTGATAAATCAACAAAAAATTATTAGTTCACGACAATTTTCTGAAGAAAATTTAAATAATTTTAAATTTGTTTTAGGTAAAGAAGTTTGGGCTAATGTTTTTGATGAGAATGATGCGAACAACTGCTTTAACAATTTTTTAGAAACTTTTCTCCACCTTTTCAATTTAACACATCCATTAAAGAATATTACTAAGAATGAAAGATCATCAAAATCATGGGTAACAAACACTGTTAAGCAACTATCAGTTCAATGTAAAGAATATTATCAACTATTTAAAGATGGACTTATCAGTAAAAAGCAATATAATGCCATAAAGTTAAAATATAAGAGAATTATAAAAGATGAAAAACGAAAATATCATACTAAGCAAGTTCAATTTCATGCAAATAATACGCGTAGAGTATGGAAATTAATAAATAATAATTTAAATAATTTGCAACAAAATAATAATATCGAAAATTTGAAAAACGATACAAATAAAGATATTACATGCTCAAAAGCCATGGCAGATATGTTTAATGACTACTTTGTTAATATTCCGCATGAAATAAAAAAGAAATTACCTAGAAATTGTCATAAAAATGTTAACAATGATTGGTGTGATATATCTATATTTTTAGAGCCAGTGAATGAAGCGGAACTAATTTCATTGATATTATCACTAAATAATACTTCTTCTTCAGGAAACGATGAGATTTCTGGAAATTTTTTGAAAAATATTTATGAATATATTATTCCACCACTTACACATTGTATAAATATATCAATGTCGCAAGGTATTTTCCCTTTTGCTCTTAAATATGTCAAAGTAGTTCCTTTACATAAAAAAGGAAATAAAGATATGGTCTCTAATTACAGGCCAATAAGTCTTGTATCAAACTTTCATAAAATTTTTGAAAAAGTATTGTATTCTAGAATAATTTCCTTTCTTGACAAGAACAAGGTAATTATCAATGAACAGCATGGTTTCCGGAAAAATTTTAGTACTACAACTGCACTAATAGATTTTTTAGATCATGTTTACACTAATCTCGATGAAGGTAATAATATCATTGGCATATTTATCGACTTATCAAAGGCTTTTGATTGTGTAAATCATGATCAACTAATAAATTTGATTACATCTTTTGGTCTTAGAGGTACTTGCTCAGAATGGATTAAGTCTTATTTAAGTGACCGCAAATAATTTGTTCATCTTAATAATAAAAAATCAGAATTACAGTCAATAACATGTGGAGTCCCTCAGGGTTCTATACTTGGCCCTATATTATTTTCCTTATATGTAAATAATATAAAAAATATTCTAAATAACACTACTTTTGTTGCCTATGCAGATGACATCTCACTACTCTTAACTTGTAATAAAGAATCACAAATTGAAATGTCTCAAATAATTAACAATTTATTGCAATGGTTCGCATCATTAGATCTTTCTTTAAATATAGATAAAACCGTTTTGGTTCAATTTTCGACAACTAAGAGATCAGAAAGTTTACTAATACGTTGCAATAGTAAGTCACTACCACAAGTTACTGAAACTAAATTATTAGGTTTATATGTACATGAAAATCTTAACTGGGAGCCCCACACTGATAAATTGTGTAACATGTTGTCTTCATTATGTTTCTTGATTAAACGTCTCAAGTCACTTACTGATGAAAATACTACAAAAATATTCTACTTTGCAAAATTTTACTCTTTATTATGTTATGGTATAATTTTTTGGGGCGCTGCTTCTTCCACCATCAGAGTATTTAGATTGCAAAAAATAGCAATAAGAAATATATTTTCCTTAAAGTATAGAGATTCTTGTAGAGATGTATTTAAAGAAAATCAAATGCTAACTTTACCTTGTATTTATCTCTACAATATATGCCTATTTATTAGAAAAAATCAATTCAGACTAACAGCTCACAAAAATATACATAACTATAATACTAGAGGAAAGGAAAAGTTTATACAACCTAGAAGTAGACTAACTTTAGTACATAATAATAATCCAAACCACATAGGCATCTCTATATATAATAAATTACCAAATTATATCACAAATGTCAAATCAGAAAATAAATTTAAAAAAGATTTAAAAATATTTTTAACACAAAAATGTTATTATAATTTAAATGAGTATTTCAATGACAATCAGTAAGATGAATTTATGTATGTAATTTTTATTTGTTTATATTTACTGTATTATATGTTTGTATGTATTGACGATCCAATACCGGCTGTATCTACTGGTCAATGGAAATAAATTTATTATTATTATTATTATTATTAATATTTTCAGATGAAATTATAAAAAAAAAATGGTGTAATTCCCCATTGTGTTGATTTTTTGCATCATCGTGTGAGCTGAATTGAAATTCAAAACTCTGTCAGAAGTTGTAGGTTTTTTATAGAAATCAGTAATCAAACTGCCATCCTCACATCTTATTAATAGGGTGTCTAGAAATGGAAGAGTATGGTCTTTTTCTAATTCAATGGTAAATTGTAAATGTTCATTATAATTGTTAAAACCCACCATTTTACAACATTTTAACAATTATAATGAACATTTACAATTTACCATTGAATTAGAAAAAGACCATTCTCTTCCATTTCTAGACACCCTATTAATAAGATGTGAGGATGGCAGTTTGATTACTGATTTCTATAAAAAATCTACAACTTCTGACAGAGTTTTGAATTTCAATTCAGCTCACCCAAATACGATTGGCTAAAAATAACTACCCTAAAGGCTTGGTAAATAAAATACTTACACGAGAAGTTACCACTAACGATAATAACAATAACAATATCGAGGTCAATACTGAACTAAAATTTTATTATAAAATACCTTATATACAAGGACTGTCTGAAAGATTGAGAGCTATTTTTAAACAGGATAACGTCAAAATAGTATTTTACAACATTAGAAGAAGTGTTTACGAATTTAAAAGACAATACCCCTCAATATTATCAGACAGGCGTTATATATAAATTAAATTGTAAAATGTGCAATGAGACATATGTAGGTCAAACCAAGAACTGGTTAGGCAAACGTATACAAACCCATAAAAATTACTGTAAAAATAGTCACATTAAAAATGAAAAGACCGCCCTTGCTAATCATCATTACCAATTAGGTCATATTTTTGATTTTGATAATGTTAAGATTTTAGATAAAGAGGATAATTACAAAAAACGTTTATTTTTGGAAATGATACACATTGTCAAAAATACCAGTCCAGTTAATTTCAGAAGAGATATTCAAAATTTAAATAAGATTTATTTAAATATTTTACAACCTTCTTCTTGAGGTTGCCATTTCTTTCTAGTTCTTTTCATTTTTAATTGTGATTATTTCGGTATACCTGTAAATCTTAGCATATAAGATCTCACAGTTTCACGAAACGTTGCCAGTGTTTAGTTGTTCCTCAGACTGTCAACGTTTGAATTTCATTTTTATTTTAACATGTACAATGTTACTTTGCAACAATACACTTCATTGTAACAGAATCTCAACCCAACGGTATGTAAATTATACTTTAATATTGTGATATTTTATGTATTTAATTGTAATATTAGTATTTGTTGTATTTCGATACAATCTGTATCCTTTAATTAATTAATTTATATTAAATAATTTTTTTTTGCATGTAACAATTTTAAAATTTAAATTATGTTAACAATTCCTATTTTATTATACATTTCTACATTGTAATATATATTTGCAGATCTTGATAATGAGTAAAATTTAATCGAAACGTTGAGGAATTGAGAAATTGTTTTCGTTTTATTAATTCCCTGTCCAATATTCGACAATCATCTTCTAATTATCAACAAGTAGACGCTATATATTTTTCTATAAATAATAATTATTTTTTATTTTACTTTGAAAAATATTGTATAAACTTTCATTTAAAATACTTTTTAAAAAAATGTGAAACAGGCTCATTATCTATCTATATCTTTCTCACTCACACTTACTGTGTTCTCTCTTAATCTAGCCGGGTACACAAGAAATACATATATCGATATACACATGCTCCATCCAGTAGTTAACAAATCCCTGATTAAATGTAATTTTTTCGCATTTTATGAAAATTAAAGATTATTGAATTTTCTACAGGTATAAATACTTTTCCATATATTTTACAGTTAAATTTAAAAATTAATCTTTATTATAAATCCTAAGCCTAAAATAAACACAATTCCTTTGTTACGCAGTTCATATTTCAAATGTATGTAACTGACAGGTAAATGTCACTGCCAAACTAATCACTTCAAACTAATAATAGTAACATATTAAAAAGAAAATAGTAAATAAAGCAATAGTTATATGCAATGGAACCACTGAAATATATACTAACTGGAATGCGCGTACGAACCGTGACCGTGAAGCATATTGAAAGCCTGCTGCTGGAGTAGTCGGCAAACATGGAGACAGTTCGTGAGTAGACGGAAGCCTGCTGCTGGAGTAGTTGGCAAACTTCGAGACAGTTCGTGAGTAGACGGAAATTACTTCGTGTGACGCATGTTTAAATAAATGAAGCATAATATGAAAACAAAGCGATCAGCTATGATACGAGTTATTCGGCTTGATTCTGTTCGGCACGAACGTGCGCGAACAGGACCAGCCATTATAGTTCAATGAGCTTCAGTGCAGCGTACGGTGATAGGTAGAGTATGCGAGTTCCAGTTAGTATATATTTCAGTGAATGGAACATAATATAGTTTGCAGCGTTAGTAAATACGTAGGTATGTATTTAAATTAATAAAAATTAAATAGCGGGAGGTTTTATGTTGGCCACATCAGATTTTTATTTTTACAAATAACTTCTAAATATGAAATAATATGGAATTTTAGTTTACACTTCTTCAGGGCACTTTTTTATTTTCTTTCGAAAAATGATGCTTATTTTTTATCAGAGTTAGATTTTGTGTTATGATTTTATATGGACGCCATGTTGGAAAGTTGAACCATTGAAAAGATTTTTTTTAGCTTTCCATCGATGTATCAAAAACAAATATATGTATCTTTAAATATATAATATAATAATATGTTTATTACTCAACAAGTCACCATTTACAGGGTAAAATTACAAAAACATATAATAAAAAATATATAATATAATTAATTCTAAACGAACAAAAATAAATGAATTTAATGGAAGATGTCTTCATACGTAGCATCTGCACAACGGCACATCACATGGATTGGAGATCGCAATAAGGCATCTGTACGTGCAGTGGGAAGTTGGAAAGATCTGCTATGCCTTGATGATGTCCTGGGAATATGGAATGGAATCCGACCTATAGGAGGAATGGACAATCTATGGAATTGTGAAGAATCATCCAAAGGAACTTAGCACAGGATGACTCACGCCTAGAACCTAGCGATGGAATATCATGACGCTGTAAAAATGAATTCATGTCTATATGTCTTTCTGGATAAATATTGTCCTGTTTGAAAGAAATATATTTCAAAAATCGACGATGTATTCTATCTAGGTGTAAATTCTGATTCGTATAATATGGAAACCAAATTAGAGCAGCGTATTCCAATTTACTGACAACAAATGAGAAGTATAACATTTTAATAACAGTAATATCAACAAAATTTTTACAAATTCTAAATATAAATCCTAAGGTCCTATTAGCAGACAAACAAATGTTAATGATGTGATCATTGAAATTAAATTTTGCAGATAATGTTACTCCTAAGTCTGTAATAGAGGATTTACGCAAAAGAATTGTGTTATTAATAGAGCATGGATGCGGATGGTAATATTTTTGCGAGTGTAAGTTACAATAGAACATTTAGCGGCATTAATTAGAAGTTTGTTTGCTTTACACCAGAAAACAAGGATATCTATATTATCTTGAAGGAATTTTGCATCAGAAACAGAAGAATGGTCTAGTAATGGGTTAACTTTCCTCTAATGTAAACGACTTCTATCTCATATAGTTTCCGAGATCTGTACCACAATAAGTAAACATTGTAACTTGTAATAATATAAAC
Organism: Ophonus ardosiacus; assembly: GCA_943142095.1. NCBI lineage: Eukaryota > Metazoa > Arthropoda > Insecta > Coleoptera > Carabidae > Ophonus > Ophonus ardosiacus. Next base: position 28,045,048 of record OW964828.1, on the reverse strand, counting down.
ACAACAAAAGTATTATCAGAGTTCTATCACAGAATAATGTAATATTTTTGTTACACATTTTGACATAGGTTCGCTCTATTCATTTTATTCTACAGATGATTTATCTTTATGGTTGTCTCTGATTCTGAATATCCAGAATATTATCTAGATGCCACTGCTTACATATAGTTACATAGTTACTATATTTGTCATACAAAGTAATTAAAACCATTGTATCTTTCATCCAACTTGCTTGGTTCGAGTTTAAAGATTTTACCCCAGATACATTGATATAAAGACGATAAATATTCTGTATGGTTAACATTTTTTTTTCTATCATAGACTCAAGATATTGTTTTACTTCTTCGGCTGTACAAGATTTAGGCATGCAAAAGCCTATATGAAGAAATTCCTATAAAATTATAATTTTATATTACGCAAACAAAATATTCGTAACTTACATTAGTAGGGATTCTAAATTGTAGGTGCATGCTGTTATTGTGATAGAAAACAGCAGACATGAATTCTGTTTCAAAAGGAGGGCATGCATTTTCAGGAAATTGTTGATCTTCAGTAACAAGAAGTAAACCTCGTTTTGCTGGTATACAGTATGTCCCCGGATTGAGTTTACAAGAGGAAAAAAATTTTTATTTTTGATTTTACGAAAAAATGCCAAGGGAAGAAAAATTTTTGCTTGAATTAAAACGCATGTTTCAGTTATTAAAACTTTTAATTAATGTAAGGTTCTTTTATTATAACGTTTTTTCGTATTTTGTCCTCCTAATAATACAGTTATTACATTGAATCTAACATGATTTTAGTTAGCTTTGAAATATTGACAAATGATTATTAATTCTAATTTCAGAAAATCAAAATACCTGTAGTTTATTCAATTAAGGGCCGGTATTATAAAGGTCCAGTTAAATTTAGTTCCATAGTAAATTTAATTAAATGAACAAATGCAACGCGAATTTTTGAGAGCAATGATTTAAATGTCATAAGAATATGGTAACTGATTCGATTTTGTCCACTTTATTAAATTTACTTTGAAACGTTTATAATACCGGGCCTAACTCTTTTTTATCTAATTAAAAAATCATTTGTCAATATTTCAAAGCTAACTAAAATCATGTTAGATACAATGTAATAAGTGTATTATTAGGAGGTCAAAATAAGAAAATACGTTATAATAAAAGAACCTTACATTAATTAAAAGTTTTAATAACTGAAACATGCGTTTTAATTCAAGCAAAAATTTTTCTTCCCCTGGCATTTTTTCGTAAAATCAAAAATAAAAAATTTTTTCCTCTTGTAAACTCAATCCGGGGACATACTGTATATATATTTATATATCACGACATTGTGCCAATTAATTCAGCCATAATGTATTTCCAAATAGATAGCCAGGTTCATTTTGGCCACTTGCATCAAGCACTAAATTTAATTTTTATTAATAAATATAGACAATATTTTCAATTAAAAATAGAAAAAAATTAAAACTAATAAGACAAGATGTCCCGACATTGATAAATTTTTAATTAAATAATAATTTTAATTAAACTGATTTTTGTTTAATTTCAGAATAACAATGCAAAATATGTATTTATTCAATTTAAAAAAAAAAACGTTCTTGTTTTTAAAATTCGTAATGAAATAAATTGGTTTACAATAAATTTAACTGAACTTACCTTTACCGGAAAGTGTACCGTTTAGCCTTTAGCCAGTATTCTACTTCAAAGTTCTTCGAAAGCAAATTTATTTTTCTTATAATAACGGAACACTTTATTCGACTTGGATGAAATTTGGTATGGCACTTTATATGGTTATACGTCATCTTTTAAGATAATACTTGTTATTATTAGTGAACTACTAGTGTACGAAACTTGGATGTCCCGGCATTGATTAAACAGTAAATTTTAATGGCGACGCCGATAACGTAATATTATTTTTTTCAGAAAGATTCATTCAGGAGTAAATTTTTCTCTCTGTTTAATTTGTGATATCTGTTACGGTTCACACAGAAAAAATAAATAAAACCTGAGTAACTGCACCGTTAATTTTTTTAAATAAATTTTATCTAGTAGTCTTTCTAAATGTCCAATATCTAATTTTTAATGACAGTAACAATAATTGTTTATATGTTGTCAAAAATTTCCTTGGCAATATTCTAAAATTAGTAACATCCGTTTGTTCGACCTAATAGTATTTTACTACCATTATTATAAAATCAACGATTACATATCTTAGCTTACTCTTAAACAAGCGCTTGTAGATAGGTGGACAGTGGTTTTAGATAGACAGTGATTATAGGTAAACAGTGAGGTAGGTAGACAGTGGTTTAAGGTAGACAGTGTTTGTAGATAGACAGTGAATATAGGTAAACAGTGAGGTGGGTAGACAGTGGCTATAGTTAGACAATGGCTTTAGGTAGACAGAGAAATAGGTATTCAGAGATGTAGATAGACAGAAAACTGCCCACGCAAAATGCCCACACAACACGTAACATGCCCACTCAACCTGCCCCAAACTGCTCACGCAACATGCCTATTCAACATACTTACCCAACATGCCCATCCAAACTGCTAACGAAAATATTCAAGAAAACTATAAAATTCTTTCAAAGTAATATTGTTTTATTTATTTGTAATATATTTCAATGTTAATTGACAACAAATATTAAAAGAAACATGGTAAAAAGTATATATAAACAATTTTTCCAAATTAATACAAATTATGTCTCATTCAATGTTTGTATGATGTAAAAAAATACAATGAAATATTTTCTATAAAACAATATGTTTGACATTGGAAATAACAAATTAATATACCTACTATAATTAACATGTTATATAACTATATTAGTATGAAATGTGATTTAAAAATTATATATTTGTCGAGTCGTTACAGAATTTAATTCATTTTTCGTTTTAAAAAGTGATAAATCATTATTGTTAATTTCACTGCTAACAAAATATTTTATTTACTTCATCATAGAATAATTCTTAAATTTTTTATTTCTTTGTTTTAATTAAATTAAATTATTTATTATCCTTTAGTTCTTCTACATCTGTCTGTCTTCATGCTGATTATTTTATTTTCCTATTTTCCTTTGTATGACGGATTTGATATATATTGGTTTTATATATAATACATATTTTATTCAACGATGCAGATTTGGAAATTTTTATAAACTTCTTTCCCAAATTATTTCTGTTTTCAAATGTCGAATGAGAAAAAATCTTCAAAATATCTTCTTTCATTTGTACGCCGTATTTAGGTAACATTTAAAATGTTACTCCTTTATAATTTAATTTTTCAGTATAGTAATACTGAGAAGTATCTCCATGTAGATTTTGAAGTTTTTATAAACTTTTCTTCTAAATCATATAATTTTTCCATCCTTACTGTGATTTATTTCGGTTGTCAAACGTTTTATTCTTCGAAAAAATTTGATGTCGTATGATAAGTGATTTCCAAAATATTTTCACATAAAGTTCCATTTTGAAACGTTGTTTTTAATTGTACATATGTATATGTAATGTTCATATTTTTTTATATATATTTATATAAATATAAAAGAAATGTTCCATGATGTATATTTTAAATATTTAACTAATGACGGAATCAACATATAATGATTTATTACATTTCAAAATTAATTATTTATTCAAGTAAAATAGTGTTTGAAATAATTTTGTTATTTTTCTACTAATTTAGTTATAACATGCAATTATCTTTGATCGTTATTGTAAATTACATTATTTCTTATAAAAAACTTTCATTGTGTTTTTTTAATCATACTGTTTTTACATTATGTATTAAATTTTAAAAATAATTTACAATTTTCACCGTCAAATAAGTATTGGCCATCGCTCGACTTTTCCCCTTCTCCACGACCTTGTCCCTTGCCGTGCACGTTTTCTTTTTTTGTAATTTAGCATTTTCAACATTGTCACTGAATTAGCAATATTGTAAAAATCTTTAATCCATACTTATTTGACGGCAAATATACATGTGTCTACTATTATTACAATTTTGAGTTATTACAATTATTACTGATTGTCATTGTTTTTATTATTGATAGTTTAGAACTATTTTCCAGAAAATTTAAACTATAAAATTGTCCCACAATCATCACACATCTTGCTACAATTTCAATCATTTAAATTTGAAAAGTTGTTCGACAGATATCAATAATAAAACATTTACAAATAATATTGTCAAATATATATACAGGGTGTTAAAAAATAAGTGTCACAAATTATGAGGGCATATACTTAGTACTGACCAAAATGAGTAGAAAAAGTTTAATCAACATGGGTCCGATCTTCAACTGTTTTTGAGAAAGAGGCCATTTTGTATTAAAATCGAAGACAAACTGAATAAGATAGTGGTTGAACAAAATTTAGTCTATGCCAATAAATAGACCATAAAAAAAACAATAACATTTTATATGAGACATTTTTTTCACTTTCTAATAGTTACGAAGTTTTTTGAAAACTAAGTATTGGCCATGGGCGCCACAACTTGTGTCGCAGTACAATTATTTGATGTTTTTTGAAAAATAAAAACACATCTAAGATGACCCCTGAAAGGTGAACAAAATGTATCATTTAATCAAAGTCGTAATTCTTACAATTTTCGAGATAGCAGAGGTAAACACCGAAAAAACTCATTTTTCATTGCCTTATATCTCGGAAACTATTGAAGATCGGACCCATATTGATTAAGGTTTTTTAACTAATTTTAGTCAGTACCTATATACAGAATACATTTCATAAGCCACATGGTAAATATTAGTACTTTAAAACAAATAATCACGGTAGGTATAAGATCAAAACAAAATCAAGTCACTTATGAAATGTAACATGGGTTGCTTGTTTATAAGCTTTAAGGTGGGAACTTATATCGTGGGCACACTGTATATATATTGTACTGTCAATATTATTTGAGTGCACGTAATATTTTATTTCATTTACTCACAATTATTATTGTTAATCATTTGTTACAATTCAACGGTTAATTAAATTGTTAAACACAACGAAAACAATAAAGAAAAGCACATATTATCTTTGCCTAAAAACATATTGACAAAATATATTTGCAAAGACAACAATGTTTATTATGATCCCAATATATAGACAATTAAATATTCCTATAACAATTATTGTTACAACATTTTTAAATATATCATATAAAAAATACAAAAATAATGTATTTCTATTATAGAACCTAATATATTATAATCGTACATAATTATATTGCGTTGATAATATTTTTAAATTTCAATAATATAATTCCGAAAAAGATATAATATATGATTAAAAGTGGTTACTTGACAAAAAATACTGCATGTAAAATTTATTTCAATTGTCCATTAAAAATATTAAAAAGATAAAATGACATCTTGCTACAATTTCAAATGTTTTGAAACGTTTAAAATTGTCCCACAATCATCATTTATTCATAATCAATATTTTAGTATATAGTTATCAATTTGAAAGAATTTAAAATTGGAGATATTTATGAAAAATAAATTAATTATTAATATAAATCAATAATATTTAGAACAAATGGAACAAAAGAAATAAATTGCGAGTCTAGAAAATTTGTTTATATTAAAGCGAATGTTGTTAACAACTGTTAGCCTCGGTCTTATAAAGGGCAGAATAAATTTACTTCTACAGTAAATTTATTCAAACTAACAAATTCAAATCAATTTTATTCATATTATGGAATTTACGACATTATTGTCAAAATATCGACTGTTATTTGAAGGAATAAATTTTATTTACTTTGGAAGTAAATTTATCCGTCGTTTATAAAACTGGCCATAAGTGTAATATATTACAATTATTTTACACTATTAATTTGTTTAATAGGTACTATAAAAGATGTTATTTTATAATATTACAAATTTGTAGTTGATGAAATATGAAATATTGTTTTGTTTCGTAAAAATATTTATAGGAAAAAATTATTCAATTTATACAAAAATAAGTTTGCAATTTTTTAAGTTAATACAATAATTATAACATTTTCTAGACTCGCTGTAAAAAATATTTTAATAAACCATAAAAATTTTAATTTTGATAATTGATTTTGCAGCAATTTCAATTGTTTTAATAACTTTTAAAATTGTACCACAATAATCAATCAATCTCAATATAGAAATAATTATGGTTTAATATTGTATATATTTTACATTTACTTGAAAAAAAATTATTTTTATGAACCATAAAAATTAATATTGATAATTGACTGCAACAATTTCAATTGTTTTAATAACTCTTAAAATTGTACCACAATAATCAATCAATCTCAATATAGAAATAATTATGGTTTTACATCTACTTATTCCAATTCTATAAAACATTCTTGAGATATTGTTTTATTTCTTAAATACGTATATACAAAATATTTGATAAAACTTTTATATTTAAATTATTATAACATAGATTCATAAATTGATAATTTTAAAATCATTCATAATTCATATATATAGAACGGAATAAGTAAATTTGAATAATAGAATTTGACATAACTTAAAATTTATATTCTTCGCCTGTTTTTCATTCTCTGCATTCAAATGTATTTCTGTCCCCTGCTGAATTTTATCACCAAATATTTGAAGAATAGTAATTTGTAATGTTCTGCGTCGCATAAATATGGAAAACTTGCTGGAATGCTTGTGAATTAGTAGTTCTTCGTTTATTGTTTGATGAATTTGTTGCATCGACGTCTCTTTGTAGATGATGAATAGGTGCTGTATTCATACGTAGTAGAACAGGCATGTGTTTATGTGCTCGACACATGATTTAATTTTTTTTAATGTATTCAAGCACTCGAAGCCAGACTTTTTATACACATTTAAATTAAGTCATGTATGCTCGACATTTCACTGTTATTAGTAATATACGGTGCCCATTGTATAAGTTTTCGCCTTAAAGTTTCAAAATATGCAACCCATGTTACATTTCATGAGCCATTTGGTAAATATTAGTACTTTGAAACGAATAATCGCAGTAGGTATAAGAACGAAACAAAATTTTAAAAACCAAATCATTTATGAGATATGGCAAGGGTTGCCCAGTTTTAAACTTTAAGGCGGAAACTTTTAAAATGGGCAACCTGTTTATATACTAATAAGTTATGAACCTAAAAAAAAAGTATTACGATGACTAAATTCTCAAGTACTCAAGCACTCAGAGCAAGACTTTCTATACATATTTAGTCATACTGACCGACATTTAATAACAATGACCGGTAGTATTTAATCAAAATTTTACTCACCCTGACTAACTAATTGCCATGACTACCATTTAGAAATACATGCAGGTGATTAAAAAAACAACTGAATTTGTTACTTTAGTCAACGCTTAAACACCCCTATTTAACAATAAATACTACAGGTCAATATGTTATTCTGAAATGAGTTATAGTATTAACTACTATTGTCACTTTCACTAATGTCGATGTGGTCTCTTACAACCGGTTCTTGTTCGTCGTTTTCTGGATTCGGTGGTATAACAACACGAGGTATTACCATCGGCGCATCTTCGTCTACTGGTAACACAGCTGAATAATGCGCACTCCCTCCAGCACCCGACAATAGAACAGTTAATGGCCGTCCAGACAGATAGCATTGAGGCTCGTAGCGTGTGAAATAAGCCCCATACAAAGTACCATCGTCACTTTTCCGTTGCAATTCGTCAACTGACAAATTTCGATTGGCCAAACATCGCGGATGGATACGACCGTTTGTATCTTGTGTGAAACTTGTGTAAACATAAATTTCACGAAATGTCATGCAGGCCAAAGACTTGAGATGAGCAGCGCCACCCCAAGTTTCCGTGCCTCCATGCATATTGGACGTCTGATGAATCAATTTCTGCACACTAGTGTAGTCCATATGATTCTGAGCGTGTACCGTTTCGAATATGTCATTGTGTTGTTTAAAACCGTAAATACTTGCCAGTCTGAGAGCAGAGCTGTATATTTCGCTTCCGACCAAACACAGAGACAATGCATGGAACGTACACGATCCGTCCGCAGACGTCACAATAACCCTGCCATAATCCTCTGAAATTGCGGCGTATGTTTCGCGACTTCGTCGTTGATCCACACGTAAATGTGGCGACTGATCGTTATACAAATGGCGCAAAGAATCAGTAAGAATTTGGCATTCCAGATGAATAAAATATTGTACAACTCTATCATCGTTAAGAATAACGTCTAAAGCTCTCCAATAATTTCTCAATGGAACGTTAGGGTTTATCCTGTGTATACGCGTCAATATTTCAACCACATCCAACTGTTGTAGTGTTTCACAACGGGGACGTTTTGCAACGTCATGTTTTTTATTATCAATTACAGTGGCCTGGGGTAACATTGAGTTAATAGGACGTTTATTATTCTTTGAGGTATTTTCAACTTGTACAACTCGCGGCGGAACTGTAACACTTGTTGTATACCCTATGGCGAGTGATAGTACTTGCGACACTACTGGCATAGGCGGTCTACTCCAACCGGGTGGACGTTGTCGAATAATATCGACTTCATTTATCCAGTTAATAAACCGCCGTAAATCAGGTGCAAGAAATAACGACTCTGGATCAAAGTTTATCAGGTATATACTAAAAAATATAATATTTCTCGAGCGCAAAATTTGTAAGGAATTCTTTTTTCTCAGGGTTATCGCTCACAAGCAGCTGTAGACACGTGTTTCGCTCTTATTAGAGCTCATCAGTACAGCATAGCTAGTTAATAGGTGGACATTAACTAGAGGTAGTAATCGAAAAAAACCAACACAGTGTAACAGCACTAGTAAGCAGCCAAGTACACCCATGTTGCCTCGGTCAGCATCTCCACACATTTGTGGATCAACCCAACGTCGCAGCGGCGGTGATTTATAACCACCCACCAGACCCGTTACTTGGACCCCCAAAAGTAAATACTAAAAAATATAGTATTTCTCGAGCGCAAAATTTGTAAGGAATTCTTTTTTCTCAGGGTTATCGCTCACAAGCAGCTGTAGACACGTGTTTCGCTCTTATTTGAGCTCATCAGTACAGCATAGCTAGTTAATAGGTGGACATTAACTAGACGTTGGGTTGATCCACAAATGTGTGGAGATGCTGACCGAGGCAACATGGGTGTATTTGGCTGCTTACTAGTGCTATTACACTGTGTTGGTTTTTTTCGATTACTACCTCTAGTTAATGTCCACCTATTAACTAGCTATGCTGTACTGATGAGCTCTAATAAGAGCGAAACACGTGTCTACAGCTGCTTGTGAGCGATAACCCTGAGAAAAAAGAATTCCTTACAAATTTTGCGCTCTAGAAATATTATATTTTTTAGTATTTACTTTTGGGGGTCCAAGTAACGGGTCTGGTGGGTGGTTATAAATCACCGCCGCTGCGACGTTGGGTTGATCCACAAATGTGTGGAGATGCTGACCGAGGCAACATGGGTGTATTTGGCTGCTTACTAGTGCTGTTACACTGTGTTGGTTTTTTTTCGATTACTACCTCTAGTTAATGTCCACCTATTAACTAGCTATGCTGTACTGATGAGCTCTAATAAGAGCGAAACACGTGTCTACAGCTGCTTGTGAGCGATAACCCTGAGAAAAAAGAATTCCTTACAAATTTTGCGCTCTAGAAATATTATATTTTTTAGTATTTACTTTTGGGGGTCCAAGTAACGAGTCTGGTGGGTGGTTATAAATCACCGCCGCTGCGACGTTGAGTTGATCCACAAATGTGCGGAGATGCTGACCAAGGCAACATGGGTGTATTTGGCTGCTTACTAGTGCTGTTACACTGTGTTGGTTTTTTTCGATTACTACCTCTAGTTAATGTCCACCTATTAACTAGCTATGCTGTACTGATGAGCTCTAATAAGAGCGAAACACGTGACTACAGCTGCTTGTGAGCGATAACCCTGAGAAAAAAGAATTCTTTATCAGGTATAATCCGGTAAATTCACGGACACGACTGATGGCCGTATAAAATTGCCCGGAAAAACTCAAACCACTCGCAGATACAGCTATTACGTTCAACGTTTGCCCCTGTGACTTGTGTATGGTGACACCGTACGCTAAATCAAGGGGAAACTGTTTTCGGAAATACTGTTGATTCGCATCTTTACTACGAATCTCCTGCTTGACCCGGAAAGTCACTAACCGCTTTTTCGGATTGTCTAATGCCGCCAAGACTACATAATCTTCTGACATATTGACAACCAATGCCAAAGTACCGTTTACCCAACCGTGTTCAATGTCACGGTTGCGAGTAAGCATTACGCGAGCATCAATCTTAAGTTTCAATACAGCTGGGAATAGCTGTATACTTCGCTCAATATCGGCAATATACTCACGCACACTCCTTGGTAATGGCATCCCGTTCCCGTCAACATCCTGAGCAGTATATACACGCTCGGCCACTTGCAACTTGGCCAGTTCAAGCTCGTTCATCTCGTCCTTTTGTCGACGGGTCGGAAATAGCAGTAAATCACCGTCACCGATATCGATTTGCGATGAGTAATCAAACATTCCTCGAGTTTCTGCATGACACGTTCGTCAAGCATGGACACTTCATCGATCAACAACACTTGCAAGTGGTCGATGAAGAAAGCGTCCGTTGAACCACGCTCAATGTTACTGACTAAATCTATAGACATTCGCAGGAACGTATGGATTGTCAGTCCTCCAATGAGATGAGCCGCACATCCAGTTGTTGCCAACTTTTGTACAGTCTTATGATGCTCATGACAGAATGCGACAAAGCTATCGAGTAAAAATGATTTACAAACACCACCGCCACCGGTAATGAAGACTAAACATTGTTCACTTTTTAGCCATTTGCTGGTCACATAGTCGAAAGCAGCACGTTGACTAGCTGTGAAGCCTGCAATATACTGTTCGACCGGCAAATACGTGCGAATATTTAAATCCAAACCGTCACGATCGTCAATGATAACGTCATCGTCATCATCTTCAACCTGTTCGCCACGTACTCGTTCTGCCTGCATATGGTACGGAGCGACAGTTTCCAGCAACTGATCAATATCTTCATCTTGAAGCCAGTTACCGTCAATAAGTCGAGACGCAATTTCCCGAAGTCGCTCTACCGTACTGCCACGTTTAGCTGCGCCTTCTAAAAATTGCATAGCCTCGTCTTCCTCCGGTAAAAGGTTGCGACGTAAACATTCATCCAAATATGAACCGGTTGTGTCCTTTAGAGCAGCAATGCTCGTCCAGTCAACTGGTACATTTTGTAAAAATTTCGTCAAGCAATACCTCTCTAGGTCGTTACCATACGGTGAGTACTCCTTGAAACGAACGATCGCCTCATGTCGTACTCGCTTACGTATCTGACGACCTTTACGATAGCGTAATGTTTCATTTCCCGTAGTATGGGCTAAATCATCGTCGCAATCGATGCCGCTGTTAAGTTCCTCATTCTCCTTAGCAGCCCGACCAACATAACGATATTGCGCATAAAACTGCGGATATGTTAAATGACTGAGCGCATTAGGACGATCGAGATACTTGTGTAGCTTTGTGTCGTAGTACAGGTCATAACTATCTGCCGCAGATGTTTGTGCCGGCAAATCAGATGCCCTTTTGAGGAATTGATGCGCTGGACTAACATCTATAGGCAAATAAATAATGTCACGAGTACTAAAAACGTGTGGACGTTGCAGCAGAAGTGTCGCTGCTTCCAGCAATGACACAACCCGAGTACGTAAATATGTTTCGCAATCACTAAGTTTTCGCGAAAAGCGCATATTTATAGGGTACTCGGATTTGGCGACATACTTGGCCAGATAAAGTTCCCAACCTCCGTTTGTCACCTGTTGGACATTAACATGGCCGTCCCATAAAAGTAACAGCGCCAAGTTATACGGAACAATCGAGCTGTCTTCACGACTACGTCGAATGTACTTATACCTCACGCCACTTTTTTCTGGGACTACTGTATCGTTCACATCAAATGGATAACCGGACTTACAGTGAACCAATACTTTGCCACGTTTTCCAGTAAAACACCTCTGCTGAGAGAAAATGTGTTTCTGGTAATTGCCAACTATATCACGCCACTTTCCGTTCAATGGATGTTCGAATCGTGGCATTTCTGCTGAAACTACACCTTTTGGTATAGTTTTTTTATCGCACCAAACAACCAAATGCGCATGTAGGGAACCACGCTTTTGGTATTCAATCCGCATCCAATAGTCAAGGACTTTACCAAATGGACCTTTTGGATCCTGCACGAACTTGGTACGAAATAACTGAAAACGGCGATAGAAATCAATCACCGTTTGTACAGGATATTTCATAGCCGGTGCTCCGCGTTTATGGATATCCTCAAATTCTTTGGATGCGGGCGCCTGATGCACACCTGCAATGCTATGACGAATGATTGCTTGCAATTCGGGCCAACTATCATTCTCCGTTACAGTAACGAAAAAATCAGGTACACGGCCTATGTACTCAGACATGGCGATCAAATCGAGCGTTTTCGAAGCCCAGTAATTCCGAGAGTTTAGAATTGTTGCCGGAACTTCTGTACCATACTGATCATATGGTCCTGCTGTCTTTATCTCTTGTACGGTCAATGGTTTAACTAATCTGTTTACATTAACCTTTACACTATCATAGTACTGCAGGCGCTCTTTGATGAGTATATCTAACATATAAAACATGTATTCCGCCTCATCACGAAAACGACCATCATACATACGCATTCGCCAATGCATGTAGATGCCGCGCGTAACACAAAAGCCATTTACCGTCGACCATCCACCGATGCCGTACGGAAATAGCCACGGAAACACTTTCGCTTCCAAGTATGGATCACGTACGAATACGTTTACCAAATTGCTATGCGACTGTTTAGCAGCTTGAAGACTGCGCACATGTTGTGTCGCTGTCACTGTGTTTCCCACGTCAACACCTCGTGAAGAAACGTTATACGCGGGCACCATCAGTGCTGCTGGTTCTCCGTCAAGAACACTGGTTTTCGTCTGTTTATCGGAAACAGGATCAAAATCCATATCGTCTATGACAGGAACAGTAACCGGTTGTCCTGGTTGGCGTTTCATAAAACGAATCAACGTTTCATAATTCGCCGCGAAATTCCTGTACAAATGGTTATTTTTACGTAACCATCTTAGAGCAGCTACAACAGTTGTTGAACTACTACTGCAGGTTTTCGCCGGATCCCGATTTACAATCATGGCGTACATGTCAAAGTAACATGCTTCACCTTTACGTTGCACAATATAGTCCCCTTTCAGGTGTCTAAATATTTGCAACGCTTCATTCGATGCCTTGGCCGTACTTGACTTTAAAGCGACTAGTGATATGTGTCGTTTATCATCGTCACTTACATCTGTAATAACCTTTGGCAACGGCAGACTTTTAACTTGTTCCGGGGCTAATCGGTATCTCGTTAAAAGATCCTTTGAAGCACACAGAGTACAGGCATAGCATTTCTTTGTCGTTGGATGAACTACCTTCAACGCTATATCTTTCTCTGCATAATGCATAAAAACCTTAGGCTGCTGAGAAGCAGCCACCGTTTTCACACGCGCCTCGTTCGGAATTACTGCTGAACAGTTAGCACATGCACCGATAAATAACATACCAAACTTGAACCCATTCTCCCACTTCACCGTTCTTTGGAAGAACAACGTCATTTCAGGATCATAGGTTGGCCTCAGCGGTTTGCCTGCATCACCAACTAATTTGTTGGCAACAGACAAAGACCCGATTGTAACACCATTTTTTATTTTGGCAACAATTGGGTTGCCTGCATCACTAATCTGAAGATTAGCAACAGGCGGTAACTCATCTGCACCGCCAATCGTTAGATTGACAACAGATGAAGCACCTACTGTAACAAGATGAGAATAGTGAAATAACAAGTAATAACTATAACTCTTCTAAATTACAGTTTCAGTATCAACATTTTAATTCTGTTATCTTTGTAAGTCAAAATTCTGTTTAGAAATAATAATCATCATTCTCTCATATATCTGTTTAGTCTAGATGTCAACCGCGTAGACATTTATTTGTTGACAATTAACTACATAAGTTATTGGCTAGACTACGTGCAGTCTTGTTATTTTACTATGGATGCTACACCCTCGCACCCTTCATTAGATATACGTCTGAAAAGATAACCTTTGTTTTAAGTCAGTCGAGATAAAAGTCTCAGAGAGTTAAGACATGTAGTCCGTGTTTAGTTTTTGGGCGTTTTACGCCAGTACTCGTATTTAGATTAGAATGTAACTGTAAGAGTATAGTTTTGTGTAATGAGTTAGTTTAATGTAATTATGTAAATAAAGTAAAGTTAAAAATAGTGTCATATATTGTGTGTGTGCCATCCATCCATAATGTGTTCATCATCTATCATCAAGTGTTTAGTGATGGTGTGAGTGAGCGTAAGGGTGTTCCGTCTCAGTATAGTGGTGGGCGAACCAGCAAGCGTCCACCGGTTAGAAGAAACAGTGTCATCGTTTGTGGAGAAGGAAAAATTAAATTAGAAAATTAGGAGACCGCAGTCTCGGGTAGGATAATATAGAGTACTGTTTAACTCTATTTATCCGAAAAGTTCCTACATCATTAGAAATTATTAGTTTGTGACCGTGGAGAGGGAAGTCAGTGCGAAGATGTATCCGTATTCGACCACGACGCCAACGATGACACAGCCGTATCAGCCGTCACCAAATATGCTTGACGTATTACTGTCAATAAATACGTTTTCGGGTGATGGCAGAGTGGAAGAATACATCCACAACATGGTTTCAGCGAGCAGAAGATACGGCTGGGATGAAGTTTTTCTCGGCAGCGCAATGGCGTTTAGGCTCAGTGGTAAGGCAAGGGAATTATATTTTGCAATTTCATTGTATAAGCAGCCTTCCACTGGAACAGAGATGGTGCGTTGGTTAGAAATAACCTATGCAGGACGCACCATATTACCGCCATCGTTTTTCCCGTCTTGTACGCAAAGATTTTATGGGTCAGCGTGGACGCACCAGCAGGTCTACGCACCGTATGCAGCATCAGAGCCTCCAAGATATGCGTCGCTGGCAAGTGGCCATGCTTCGGTTGGACTTGGAGAACCAGCGCTGCCTGCGGCGAAGATCAGTTTAGCTGAAATTGAGTCGCTACTTGCAGCAGAGGATCGACATGCGGTGGTAGATATTCCGCGTCCACAAGGTCGACAAAGTGCGACAACAGCCGTCACAGCGAGTGACGATGAGGGCGTGCAGGAAGGGAAAATAATTGAAGAGGATTGCCTGCCGGAGAAAACTACTGATTATGAGGCTGAGGACGAACACCAAGACGACGTAGCTGAAGGACACAGCTACGTAGATGAAGAACATATGGATGGCACAGTATATGACAACAATCTGCACGCTAAGGACCTGCAAACGGACTATGAAGAGGACATCGTGGATAGCGTCATGGACACGGTTTCCGACGAGGAAAATGTGCAAGATCTACGCCGGAACCCTGGGAAGCACGCCACTGGTATTGCCTTAAGTTCCCCTGACGTCACACGCATCCCTGTTAAGTTTTTTGCTTTACCGAGTCAGAGACCCCTGTGGTGCGAAGAGCCTCCTCCCGCTACCCTCAGTGATAGTGCAGTGTCCCTTGTTTTTTTATGACGATAGTGTAACTTTTTTGTTAGTGTTTAGTTTGTGTCGGTAGATAAGGTTTTAGGAACATTAAGTAGCATGTTAGAATAGTAATTTTCATTAGTTAAGGAAATAAAATATACCCTTTTCCTTTTTAGCAATAATTATCTGTAGAAGATAATTATTTTGTACTTGATATTTGTTGGAATATCTCAGTTTTTTTGTTTTTGTGTACGTTAGCTATACGTTTCATGTTTTTGCAATTTCATGTTTTGTATTTTGAGTATTTGCAATTTGTTTTATTAGTCATTGATATGTGTTTCATGTTTCATATGTTTGCAACATATGTTTTATGTTTAGATTATCATTTCATGTTTTTGTGCATTATGTTTTATGTATTTGCGACATATGTTTAATTTGTCATTTGTTTATGTATGTGCTTTGCTTCGTGCATAATGTTTTGTGCTTTCAGGAGTTGGTTATTCTTCAGTGAGCAGGTATTAAGAATAAATATATCAATTTTGGGATATATTTATGTCTTAAGGAAGGGAGAGTTGTAACAAGGTGAGAATAGTGAAATAACAAGTAATAACTATAACTCTTCTAAATTACAGTTTCAGTATCAACATTTTAATTCTGTTATCTTTGTAAGTCAAAATTCTGTTTAGAAATAATAATCATCATTCTCTCATATATCTGTTTAGTCTAGATGTCAACCGCGTAGACATTTATTTGTTGACAATTAACTACATAAGTTATTGGCTAGACTACGTGCAGTCTTGTTATTTTACTATGGATGCTACACCCTCGCACCCTTCATTAGATATACGTCTGAAAAGATAACCTTTGTTTTAAGGCAGTCGAGATTAAGGACTCATTGAGTTCAGACATGTAGTCCGTGTTTAGTTTTTGGGCGTTTTCCGCCAGTACTATTACAATGTAACTGTAAGAGTATAGTTTTGTGTTAGTTGTTTAGTGTAATTAATAATAATGATTTAGTATTAATGTAAAATTAATGTAAATAAAGTATATAAAGTTAAAAATTTGTATGAAAATATTGTGTGTGCCATCCATCCAAAATATGTTCATAACTCTGTCACCAAGAGTTAAGTGTTTAGTGATAGTGAGTGTTAGAGCGTGTTCCTCCTCAGGAAAGCAGTAGTCGTTCGGTGAAGTGCCCACCAGTTAGATAAAGTCACCGTTCGGCAAAAAGATAAAGTCATCGTTGGGGTAAGAGAACAAAGAGTAAACAGAAGCAGATGAGGCACCTGCATCACCGATCCGAAAATCGGTAACAGGAGACTGTAACCCAACTGTACCACCAATCAGTAGATTGGCACCAGTTGGTGCACCTGTACCACCAATTTCAAAATTGGCAACAGGTGACTGTAGCCCATCTGCACCACCAATCGATTGATTGGCAACAGATGAGGTACCTACACCATCAATCCGAAGATCGACAATAGGTGGGTGGAACTCATCTGCATCACCAATCGACCGATTGGCAACAGATAAGGCACCTACACCACCAATTCGAAAATTGGCAATAGGTGACTGAAGTCCATCTGTACCACCAATCAACTGATTGGCACCAGATGGATTGTCTGCACCACCAATCAAAAGACTGGCAACAGACGAATTTTCTGCATCACTAGTTGTGAGACTAGTAACAGAAAGGTTGTACAAATGAGTATTATCACCAACATTATTTAATACAATTCGATTCTCCTTGCGGAGATGCACGATTCGCAAATAAATAGCGTCTGAAGTATGCTCATTGTACTTTTCCGTAAAGTACTGCACGACGAGCGTTCGGTAACAGCCTACACGGCCCGTTTTACCCGCGTACAAACCTTGTTGCTGAGAACGAAGGTCTTCTTCACGAGCTCGTGCCTCACATTCGATTAGGAACCGATCCTTTTCGAAAGTCCAGCGAGATACACGAGACTCCGTCTCACCCGGAAGTTGTTTTTTACTCGCAGCATTGAGTGCAAGTCTGTACAACGTACTCGCTGCAAGTTTCCACTCAGGGTACGCCTTAACAAATTCCTTATGAATTGCCTTGGCGACCACAGAGTACGTTCCACCTGCTTCTCGAGCCCGGGCGAGACACTCCGCAACAACCCTCTTCTTTTCTTCATCCCACGCGAACGATTGTTGCCGCTTACGAACTGGCATCGTCTAAATTAAAGAAATATACAGTTGTATAATAATTCATGTATTTTTTTTTATATATATTTTTAACGTAAATAAATTCAACCCTTTAAATAACACAACATATTTATTTTATAAGTAAAACAATTAAGTAACATAAATACTACAACTTACGTTACAATTATCAAAGCAGTAATGATATTCAAATATTATTAATTGGCTATTAATTTCATATACAAATTACTTAGTATTTTAATGAAATAATACTTCTAGAGATAAAATCTATTTTGAGCATCTTTATGAATATATTTTATATAAATTATGTATTTGAAATTCATGGAAAGTCATATACTTTGCTACATTAAATTTTATTTAAGTAATTATTATTATATTTCTTCTTCCCATTAGTTAAAAATTTAACTAAACTTGGCAATAAGAAAAGCTCCTTCATTAATTCAATTTATTTATGTGGGATCTAAAAATAATATTCATACAAATTCAAATTAGGAATTACATTATTTCTTTATACTTACATTACTGTTTACATAATTGAGTATTATCTGTTTTAAATTATATTACATAAAATATAAGATAACGAAATCCAAAGCACATAACTGGGGCCATAACACTCGTTTTATAAATCAACAATCTTTGCTTGCAACTTTTGTTAATATAACTTTAAATAATGAAAACTAACTCACATATATTATTGTTGTTAATTTCACCAAATACGCACACAAATAACACAAATTGCATAAAGTACACTTCAAATTAATACACAGATTAACGTAATAGGTAGAAAAATGAATATTTGTAATGCGGTATTCTGTTTGACCACGTTTTAATGTCCCTAGAATCTAATTTTATCATTTTCACGATGATATGTGTATTTTTGTGTGTTTTCTTACACCCAAACTCAAAACCTTGTATTTCGACCCTATTGTAATATGGAGAGAAACCATTCGATTTTGGTGTAAATCTGATAACCGAAAATGGCACTTTACTTGAAGCTCATAATGGTTTTTTTTTTCAAAAAATATCATTAAATGTCATTTTTTCGCATGTTAGGTATGTCATTATAAAAATAAAAGGTTACCTATTGAATTTTCTATATCGCCGTTCCGGTGAAACAATGACGCAACTACAAAATGATGAATTTTACAGGAGAGATGAAAAATCATTGTTAATTATTTTTATAATTAAGTTTTAAAGGAATAAATATGCAGTTATGTCATTGTTTTAACGGAACGGCGATATGTTAACAATAAATTTAAAATATCTGATGTGGCCAGCCCATAACCTCCCGCTGGATATTTAACCATGCAGTATAAATAAAGCAATCATTATGTTCAAATATTTTTACATTCACTCATAACAATTTTTATTTTACATTTAACAAATATATCAAACAAAAAATAAATTTCACAAATATCGACAAAACTAATAGAAACAAACATCATTGTAAAAATGTTAAAATCGGGTTCTGGGGACATAAAAACGTGCTTATTTACTAAAATCTCTATATGTGATTTTTAGCACGATCCCTATACGTCCCTTACCTAGGGTAGCGGAAGGTAAAAATAATCTTTTGAATAAATCTAAAACCCTACGATTTAAAGATGTCTTTGTTACATAGTTCATATTTCAAATGTATTTAACTGACAGAGAAATGTCACAATGGTGACATTATAAAAAGAATATAATAAATAAAGCAATAGTTATATGCAAAGGATCTTAATATAGTTTACATCATTAGTAAGTGCAGTCTGGGAAACGAAAGACGAACTATGGAAAATATGTTAGCACAAATCACTGTCTAATATGCGCACCGTTTAAATCCACACGGATTACAATTAAATTACTTTCCGCATACCTATAACTTATAACAGTTACCCAAATAAGTTTTAAAGCTACGCAACCTTTCTTATATTGGCAGTTGCTCTGTGGAATTGGTGTTCGTATCAGTTCCTGTCTTGTTTACACTGGAATAATAAGCGTACATAAATAAGTTAGATCCACAATAATTATTATTTCACGGAGTCTATGGCATATCACGGTGTCCCGCACTACATGTAGGAATGTATTTGATTTAATAAAAATTAAATAGCGGGAGGTATTGTGTTGGTCACATCCGATTTTTTCTATAGTTTACATCTTTATTTATTAAAAATAAAAACATATTAAAACGTGACTAGAAAGAAGTTTTCTTTCATAGTTTGATGTTAGAAAATTAAAATTCTTTACATTTCTATAAACGTCCTTAAAAAATATGACGTACATTCTATATATTGTTGCTCATTTCTTATTATAGTCATATACATGCCATTAGAAATATAGATGATGTTAGCAGTTACTTTGTGCGTGTATTTTGTATTTGTTATTTTATTCTCTTATTACATATCTTACATATATTTATCTTATTTTATTTATTTATGGGGTCGCGTGGCTGTGTGCATATAGTTTCCAGTTGCCAATCTGATGACTCGGGTTCGATCCCGGCCAGTGCAGACTTTAATCGCACAAATAAGGTCCCTGTGGTGCACTTTCCACACCAGCTATAAATGGCCGTGAATATATAAGTATTTATAGTATAACATATATGGAAATAAAATGGACTTACAGAAATATCCAGACGAAATCCACCAAAAAAGACACACAAATGACACAAAACACTTTGAATACAGACTGACTACACGTTGACAGATGAGCACAATTTGTCCAAAACAAAATGAATGTCAACTTACATTACGTAATAGATAAAAAAATATGTAGCACTAGTTGTAAACACTTTGGCTAGTGATAATATTTGCGACAATATAGGCATGGGCGGACTACTCTAATCGGGTGGACGTTGTCGAATAATATCGACTTCATTTATCCAGTTAATAAACCGCCGTAAGTCAGGTGCAAGAAATATCAACTGTGGATCAAAGTTTATCACGTATGATAAGTTTATCACGTATGATCCGATAAATTCATGGACACGACTGATGGCCATATAAAATTGCCCCAAAAAACTCAAATCACTCGTAGACACAGAATCACGTTCAACGTTTGGGACTTTGATTTGTCTATGGTGACAGCGTACGGTAAATCGAGAAAGATCTTAAATTTTGTTTGAAAAACTCATTTGGAACTAATTATAGAATGTTTAAATTGTAAAAAAAACAAACATTGAATACTAAATTTAGTAAATATTTATATTTTTCTGTAATATTACGCATTATTAATTGAATTGGACATAATAATCAATTGGATGTCCAATAAGAATTTTAAACTTGGCTTCTCAAACTAAAAAAAAATCAATTTCCCATATTTAAGCTTTCTGTATTCATGTAAAGAAGTGATTAGAGTTTTGGTAAAATTGGATAACTGGAAGTGGTACTTTACTTGAAGCCTATAACAGCTTTTAATGAAAAACTGTGATACGAACTTAAAACGATGTACAAAAATTATTTTTTGAAAATGACCTATAACTAATTGATAAGTATCTACTTATAGTACAGGTAAAACAATTTAAGATCGCTGCGCCATCAGCGTACATTCTGTGAACAATCCAGTACGGGACAGTATGGGATTATTGGTTAAGATTACGGGTAATATGTACTGAACTTTTATCTGAATATACATTTTCCTCTACCTGATTTACACAAATAATTTATTTTTTAGTAACAGAAACGACATAGTATTACGAGTAATTAGTTAGCATAAATGAAATATTGAATAAACAGTAAATATCGTTATATTGTTACTTTCAAATTTCTAGGTTAAAGAAGCTATTCTTTTTCCATGGATATATTTTGTAAATTACATTTATGGATATAAGAGATTGCGATGTATTTATCAAGGAGAGGAGGTTTGTAATGCTGATTCCATTATTTTTTAATTGAAAATACAAAAGCCAGGTTAAAAAATGATTTGTACGTATAAAGAGGGTAATAGTGGTCGCTGAAAACATTTGTATATCAACCACATTAATTCATTGAACCAGAAATAAAATGTATCGTGATCAAGCTATTTCAATTAATGTTCTTATTACGTTATTATGATATGGTCCTAATTTAACTATTTTGGTGCTTCTGCTTTTGTCTTATGTTTTAGGATTGCGTTGGATAAATTGATGTTCAAATTCCAAACAAAATGTACAGATCATCGTAAAAAAGGCAACTAATGATACTAAGTTTTTGGGAAACCAACGCAACGACCACTATTAACCACTTTTAATTTCTTTTAAATTGTGCTTTTGAATTTTCAATTCAAAATACTCTTTCAGTTTTGGGTGGTGGTGATTGTAACGCATTTGTCTCAAGAACAGATGGAACAATTTCCTATTGTTTTTCAGTTAAAACACTTAAAAATGCGACCAGCACTATAAACTTCTTTTCCTTGACAAACTCATCAAGGGAATTTATAAAATATATCAATGAAAAACGAATAGCTTCCTGTACCTAGAAATTTGAAAGTAAAAATATAATTATATGTACTCTTTATACAATGTCTCACTTATGATAACTAATTATCCCTAGTACTATGTCATCTCTCTTACTAAAAAACAAACAATTTGCTTTAATAAGACAGTAAAACATGCATATTAAGATAAAATTCATATATGTACTTACTGTAACCTTCACAAATAGTCCCGGACTGGATAGTTCTCAAAATGTCCGCCAGGTGGTGTAGCGCTTATCTGGAGTTCCCTATAAAGGACATGAAAATTAAATGCACTTACAGAAAATTCAACACAAAATCCTCCAAAAACAGACACAAATGACGAAAATACTGAACACAGATAGAACTTAAGTTTGACAGT
The DNA here is from genome assembly GCA_943142095.1 of Ophonus ardosiacus. NCBI lineage: Eukaryota > Metazoa > Arthropoda > Insecta > Coleoptera > Carabidae > Ophonus > Ophonus ardosiacus. Next base: position 28,022,448 of record OW964828.1, on the reverse strand, counting down.
AGTCAATATGTCCAAAACAACATGAATGACATTTTACATTACGTAATAGATCAAAAAAATTAAATAAATTTTTGTAGTAAATATCAAAGTTGGCGATTTTGTATTTCTATCCAGTTTTGGGGGACAACATGTAATGGTTGCACGACAATGTCTGTCTGTATACCTGTGTTTACATGTCATTCAAGATAACTTTTATATCAAACTTTTAAACGTGTCCATTTTCCGCAATTAAGCTGTTTGCATTCATGTAAAGAACTGATTAGATTTTTGGTATATTCGAACAACCGAAAGTAGAATACTTTACTTCCAGTCTAAAACAGTTTTCATTGAAAAACTTTATTAAAATATAATCCAAAACATTTTAATTTTTAAATCATCTCGATATAGAGCTTCTACTTCATGGTAACGACAATGCCATTGTTGTCGTCCAAAAAATAAAGACAAATTACGACAGTTCTCAATACAGCGCAGCAAATCGTTACTTTAGTTAGCATGAAATACATCAATTATAATATATTTTTAAAGAATTGAAACACGCAAAACTATTTAATTTTTTTTATTATATTATTTATAATGTAAAATTGTAAGTTATATAAATAGATTTTTTGTCCTCATCCTGAAATACATGATTTTATTTTTACAAAACGTAAATTATTTTATATTATATACTCACTGGTTTCTTTTTTATTTCTTTTTTGTTTTTCTTTTTGCCTTCAATTTTTTTTTTTTTTTTTATTGCCCGTCGCTTCCTGTTTTTTTTTCTCTTTTTTTTTCTAAAAACATAATTTAAAACAAAATTTCATAAAACAATTTGAAAATAAAGTACCTTTTCTTGAATCTTCTTGTTTATTCAATTGGTCAGTTGCTGCTGCTGTAATAAAATTTAATTGTATTATAAGTAGTCATAACAATTATACAGGGAAATAGGAAATGAATTAGTTTTAAAAAAATATAGGTTAGTCGAAACAGTTAAATTAGGAAGAAATTTAAAATTTTAGATTCATACAAATATTTACTGGTGTATATATATGCATGCTGAGTATTTGATCGCGTATCTACGGAACCGGGTTCGATTCCAACCGACAGCAAAATTTAATTAAATTTTTAAATGGCACAAAAGTGACCCCATGGTTCACTATTCACGCCAACAATAAGATCCCGTATGGTGATGCCTGGTAAACATCCGCACATTTCGATTGCCATCATCATCGTTATTAGTGATATCTGCGTATAGAATAGATCAGCACACCCAATAATAGGTAATATGCTATGATGATTTATTCTTTATTTATTTCAATTTTAATTCTTACATTCATTAACAACTTCTTTCTCCCTTTTTTCTTTACTCTCATCTGGAATAAGAAATTAAATTACAGAAATATGAAACATTAAAATTTTAAATCATACCATTTTTTTTAACTTTTCTGCCTCTAACCCCTATTTTAATCTTTGGTGCCATTTTCTGCAAAAATAAAATTATTTTTATCCTAATTTTGTGAATAAAAATAAAATATACTTACACTCTTTATGGGAAAAGTTTTGACAGTTGTAACAATTTTTGTTTCGAAAAAAAATTCCCAAATGTTTTATTGCTACACCGGCTACACCTACTTATATGCATGTATTTTTAATTCAAATTAATTTATGAAATTATGTAATTAATTTCCTTTATTGTTAATGAGAATAATCTGTTACTAATTTTATTAAAATTACCTTTAATATAGTTACTAATGAAATTCTATAGCTATAATATCCTCTAGTGTAATTTGTGAGAATGAATTACCGTAAAAATTCTAATATTCGAGAAGTAAAAAACTTACAGTATTATTATAAATAGTCAATATTTTAATTTGTTGATTTTATCACCAATAGTTATTTATAACATATTATGACTATAGTATCATATAGGCACGTAAGATAATTTGTATGTATTAATTGCAGTAAAAATTCCAACACTCGATGGGCAAATAATTTTTTATATTGTTATTAAAAATTATATGGGTTTCTAATTTTGATAGTACAATCTCCATACAGTTTACCAATAACATGCTGTAACTATATTATCCTCTAGACCTCTAACATATTTTTTATGAATAGTTATTACTACACATAAATAAAGCGAAACATAAAACATACAGCACAAATTAACGTACAGTACAATTTATTACAATATTTTCATACATTATTTTGACACGTACATTTTATACATTTAAAATTTTTAATTTAAAACACATATATAGATAGGTAGTACGTGTAATAAGTAGACAGTGATTTTAGGTGCTACCTATCTATATATGAGTTTTAAATTAAAAATGTAATATTCTTCCGCTAATAGGTCTACAATAGTTGGTATTTTTGTTGATTTAGACAAATTAGAGACTCAATCTATAGTAAAAATGAAAATTATGTTAATTTTTAATAATTATGGATACATATTAGTTACATAATATTGATATTGAAGAATCTAAATATCCCGCCCCGCGATATTTTTTCCTTTCACAGTATTAATCCGTTACTTATTGGTTTATGATGGGGTTTTTTCATAATTAAGTGTTAGTAATCGTATATTTTTACACAATATAATCATATATTTATTAAAAAAATACGTGCACAATTCTCGATAAGAACTGTGTGCAATTGAACACATTATTGCCACTCATTTGAACGTTGAAATGTAATTTTCTTCGCCTATTTACTTTTTAGCAGTTTGAAATATGTTAAAAGAAAAACACAAAATAGAATTCTTTGATATTTAATATATAATTTCACTTTCGCTGTTGAAATAAGCAAACTTCTGGTCTTCTATAACTTCTTCTTCGATCTTCTCGACTGTCCTCTTTAATGTGTTCTGGTCTTCTGTAATTTCTTCTTCGTTCTTCGTTGCTGTTCTCTTCTACTTGTTCTGGTCTTCTGTATGTAGTAAGAATTACCCGTTTAATATTAGATTTTAATGAACTAAATTGACACACTGACAGAATTATAAATAAACAAAACAATACAACTGCAATACAAAACATTGATATCAGGTAATCTGATATTTTATATGAAATTAATATTAAAGAGTTTTTAGGATTATATTATCACATTCTTCCAGCCATTAAATTCAGTACTGAATGTAGTCTTGTAGATATATAGGTTGCCGACGTTGTCTGTTTGATCGTCGAGTTCCTTCACTGGTTAGGTTCTCCGGAGCCAGCGACGGTTGTTGTATTTGTTGGTGATTTTCTGAAAAATCTAATCTTTGAGATGGTGTAGATTCAGTCTCTAGGTCCGGTACTGGCGGTCGTAATTGTTGTGGGTTTTCTTGTATAGGTATAGATGTAGTTATAGGTATAGATTCAGTCTCTTCTTCTCCGTCAGATTCAAAGTTTATGTTACCTCTGGGGGCCAAATGCCTGTTACTAACAGTTGTTTCACGTCCGTCATTATAACGAACAAATGAATAATTAGGGTTCGACTGTAGGATTTCTACCTCCTCGACGAGATTATTCTTATTTTTATTATGGGATTTAAGAAAAGCAGTTCCACCTTGTGCTAGCCAAGTAGGAATTGAGGTCCCTATAGTAGACTTCCGGTTGTAACGGAACATGCGTTCATGTGGAGTAGCATTAGTAGCTGTGCACAGCAGCGATCTAATTGAATGTAGGGCATCTGGAAGTACAAGTTCCCATCTTTCAATAGTAAGTTTATTTGTTTTTAAAGCCAGTTGAACCGTTTTCCAAATAATGCCATTGTACCTTTCTACTTGGCCGTTTCCTTGTGGATTATATGCGGTTGTTCGACTCATGGCTATACCTTTTTTTTGAAGAAAATTTTGAAATTCAACAGACATGAAAGAAGCACCACGGTCGGAATGAATATATGATGGCATTCCAAACATAACAAAAATCTGATCCAAACGGCTTATGACAGTAGAAGTTGTTATGTCAGGACAAGGGAATGCAAAAGGAAATCGCGAATATTTGTCTACAATAGTTAAGATATATTTGTTTCGTGTGTTGGAAGGAAGAGGTCCTTTGAAATCGATAGATAATCGCTCAAAAGGTGAAGTGGCTTTTATGAGTGTTGGAGTATCCCTTCGGCGGTAAAACTGAGGCTTAATCTCAGCGCAGGTAGGGCATCCTTTAATCATATTTCTTATTTGTTCTGTAGAGAATGGTAAATTTTTAGTTCTTACCCAATGAGTCATGCGAGTAATACCAGGGTGGCAAAGGGTTTTGTGCAAATGGTAGAGTTCTGTATTCGCGTCTGCAGCTATACTCTGGACAACGTATCAGCTATTATGTTTTCTTTTCCTGGCCTATAAGCTATGTCAAACTTATATTCTGATAATTCCAGCCACCAACGTTCAATTTTCTCATTTTTAATTTTGCTTGAATGATGTTTATTTAGCATAAAAGACACGCATCTTTGATCCGTTATCACGGTAAAATGTCTTCCAAGCAAGAATTGACGCCACTTCCTTATAGATTCAATAATAGCGTATGATTCTTTTTCGATAGCTGAGTGGCGTCGTTCGCTGTCCGATAGGCTGCGAGAAAAAAATGCGACAGGTCTACCTTCTTGTGACAAAGATGCAGCTATAGTATGTTCGGAGGCATCAGTTTCTATAGTAAACGGAATATGATCATCAATAGCTTTTACCATTGACTTAGCTATTTCGGCTTTCAGAGTTTCGTATGCTATTTTAGCTTTATCATTAATAGGGTACGCTTCAACTGTAGTAAGATGTCTGATCTTTTCCGAGAACCCTGGTATCCACTTCGAATAATGAGCGAACATTCCTATGGCTCGCCTCATAGACACTGCATCTTGAGGGATAGGTAAATCTAATAGTGGACGTAAACGATCAACGTCGGGCTTGATTTCATTATTTGATATAGAATATCCCAATAAATTTATTTGAGATTGTCTAAAGGTGCTTTTTTCTAAATTGAGGGTAAGGTTGAATTCTTTTACTGCTTCCATAAATTGTTTTAGTTTTCTATCATGGTCGTCAACATCAACTCCACAAATAGTAATATCGTCAAGATATGGATACACACCTTTCAGATTTTTCGTTTTTATGTTTGTATCAATAGTTCTCTGGAAAGCCGCCACTCCATTGGTCACACCAAACGGTATTCTTTTGAACTGGTACAAATTACCATTAGCTTCAAAAGCAGTATACTTTTTATCTTCTTTAGCAATCGGCACTTGATGGTAAGCGCTACGAAGGTCAATCTTACTGAATACATGATATTTAGCAACTTTATTAACAAGATTCTCGATATTAGGCAGGGGATATGCATCTAGGTCTGTAAATCTATTTATGGTTCTAGAGTAATCTATTACCATTCGTTTCTTTTTATTAGCATTAGATGTAACTAGAACTTGAGCTCTCCACGGTGATGAACTCTCCTCAATAATTCCGTTTTCAAGTAAAGTTTGTATTTCTTTTCGGATGAATGCTTCGTCATCGTTAGAGTGTCGTCTTGATTTGATAGCTATTGGACGACATTCTTTATCTAAGTGTTCAAAGAGTCTGACGGATCTTACGTTAGCACTTTTAAAAGAAGCGCACGTTATAATAAGCGGAGATTGGGGTCCATCAAAATCGACTTGCAATGAAGAGTGTCGCTCAAAAAGAGAAGTGCCTAATATGACTTCAACACACAGTTCCTTCATTATTAACAGTTCTACATTTTCGTGACGATGGCCTCCAACTTTTAAAGTGGCATTACATTTACCAAGTACTTCAGCACGATGATCCTTCGAAGCTAAAGTTATAGTTTCAGTATGGGGTAACATTTTGAGGCCATATTGTTTCACTACATTTTCATTAACAAAATTGTTCGTGCTCCCGGTATCAATAAGAGCTCTAACGGGGTATCCATTTATTTGCGCGATAACAGTAGTTTTCCGTAGTAAAGAAGGGGCAGCAGCTGACATTACCATACAGTTAGATAATTGATTCTCTTGAGAGGCTATCAACTCCTCCGAGTTCGTGGACGCTGAAGTAGATTGGTTCTTACATACTTTTGCAAAATGCCCTCTTTTGCCACAGTTCAAGCACTGGATATTCTTAGCAGGACATTCTGTTCTTGGATGACGAAAACCACCACAAAAGTAACATTTTTGTTTTGTTTTCTTTGAATTTTGATGAAAAGCATTGATTATTTTATCAGTAACAAAACTCTGAGACTGAGACAAAGCTTGTTCTAAAGTTCTTGCTTGTTTGAATGCTTCATCTAAGGTACAGTTGTATTTTCGAGGATTCTTTGGCGTATACTAGCCGATGTGAGACCAGAATTGAAAGCATCACGAATAGCTAAGTTACGGTGTTCATCTGCAGTTACAGATTTAAATTCGCATTCTTTCGCTAACAGATTTAATGCTTGCAAATATTTATCAACAGTTTCGTCGGGAAGTTGACGTCTAGAGGCGAGTTGATGACGAGCGTATACTTCGTTCTTGGGTTTCAAATAGATTTCATCGAGAGTAGATATCGCGGATTTATTATTATTATTTATTATTTATTTATTTTTTTTATTTTTTTTTTTTCTTCTTCGTTCTCCGTAGCTGTTCTCTTCAACTTGTTCTGGTCTTCTGTAGTTTCTTCTTCGTTCTGTTGTCACATAAGCTCTTGTATCTTCATTTCCCTTTTCTCGTTCTTCCTTTCGTTCGTTTTATGTGTTAAAACGTTTAATTTAAAACGTAAAGTCTATCCTGTCAACTGGTTATGAATGACAGATATCTGTTGTCAAACAAATTTGAGATGTTGTGTGATTGTAAAATAATTATTTAAAATTTCTAGACCATTTTGAAACAATATTTTAATAAATTTCATTAAATCCAACTATATTATTAATATTGTAATAAGATTTATTCCAAAAAAAACATCAATTTAAAGTAGAAATATTTTTATTCTTGAACACATTTTAACTACCAATGGTTTATAAAAGTACCCAATTTTAGTAATTTTTCCAACTTTTTTAAAAAAATCACCAAATTTCTGTCAACTTTTAACTTTAAATTAAAATACCTTAAAATAAGACATTATTGAACATTTTTGTCAAAACATAGTTACCTAAACAATTTTTCTCCACTTTCTAACCATATATAACATATTACACTACCATGACTATAAAGTAATCATGTAAGTATATTATATAACAATTTTGAAAGTCATTAAAAATTAGATGTTTCGCATTTGGACAGACTGCTAGATAAAATTTATTTTAAAAATTTAGCGGTGCAGACACTCAGATTTTATGTTGTTCTGTGTGAACCGTAACAATCACAAATTAAACAGAGAGAGAAAAGTGTTTACTATTGAATGTATCTTTCTGAAAAAAAAAATTATGTTATCGCCGTAGCCATTAAAAAGTTACGGTCTAATCAATATTGAAACACCTACATAAGTTTCATTCACTAATAATTCAATAATAATAACAATCTTAAAAGATGATTTATAACCATATAAAGTGCCATACCAAATTTCATACAAATCGAATAAAATGTTCCGTATTATACGAGAAATTAATATTATTCCGAAGAACTTTGAAGCGGAATACTGGCTAAACGGTACACTTTCCAGTAAAGGTAAATTTAGTTAAATCGTCTGATTTTAGCTTCAGCAATCTGTGATTAAGCCACGTCCCCCTATTTTAGAGACACCTTTAATAGTAAACAGAAAGTCGATAACGCATGGATGGCCGAAATGAATTGATATTAATTTGATCTGTGCGTATACAATAAAATAGATTATGTGTTTTCGTTTTGCTGAAAAAATTAACATACAGATTTAAGCACGTATGTCACGAGCTATAATTCTGCGCATATGTAATTATAGACAGAATTTTTATAGACGATCGCATACAGAAATTATTTTTATCAAGGATTTTTCTATACACAAATATCTATTTTTATAGACAGAAAGTGCGCGCGCAATGAGTTATGACATCTGGCAATTAACAGTAGAATTTTTGATAATTATTGTGATCATTGATTATTGTGCATATTTTTAAATTTAATAAAATATTATGAAATTATCTTAGACTCGTGAGCAACTAGCAAAGCTCACATAAACAGAATGTTATGAAGAACATCAATATCCACGTTTATAGCTATGTAGCAAATTACGTTCATAGTGGCATACAGAATATGTATATAGTCAAAATTTTGTCCATAAATTTGTTTATGAAAAATTTGTTCAGAAATGTGTCAAATTATATATCGTGACAAACTGGCTTTAGGCTAAACCCTAAAAATTAAGTTTAAATAACATTAAATACTTCTCAACGCCCATAATTCTTTTGAATCGGCTGCTGTAATAAAGTCCTTCAATTGTTTTCGGCAAATAGTATCCACAAAATTATCAACTACCGCCGCCAGTGCTGTGGCATATAAAAATGATTGTTCACTTAATTCTTCTCGTAACACTTCGGCACAAGACACTAACATAAACAGCCACAAAAAACTCACAATTATTATCATTTTGAAAAACTAAGAGCGAAAATATTGATAAACCGTACTGCGATTAAAATGCAACTATATTTTTAGCGGTTATACTGTAAATATAACAATTATAATTCAAATGTAGACATTACGATTTATTTGTAAGTTTAAAAAGTAGGAAATTTCGAAGTATAAAGATGGTTTTATTTTTTTCATAAAGTGAAAGTTATTATGAAATTCACTTGAAATTATAATAGTAGTCGAAATGATGAAAAACACGATTTTATGAAATTTGTGTTATAATTGAAACACATTCTTTTGTGTTTTTTATAGTAATAATTTTTCGCAACTAGAAAAGAATAAAAATGAGTTTTGCTTTATTATTATACAATTTAAATAAGGAACTTATTAATATCATAAACAAAAATAGAATACATAATTGTTTAATCAAAAGTGTTGCAATTTTGTGAAATACTTATTCACGTTAACGTAACCGTACATGCATAATTTATTTAACAAAAAATTAAATAAAGATAAAATGTATTTTCCTTGTACATGTACAACTACTAATAATTGATTTAAAGATCTATATACAAATTTATTTATAAATATAATTATAAAATCCGGTTTGAATGCGATAAAGATAAAAGGAAAAAATAAAATATAGAAATATCAGACAGACAGTTTTATTAGTGTACATATTCAGTCAAAAAATATATGTGGTATAACCGTATTAAAATTTTATAGTGTCAACTACATATACAATTTAAGAGTGCACGTATTAATTAGCCTTTAACCTCTGTAAGTGTGATATGTTACATTAAAAGTACGCATGCTCCATTTCCTGCTTAATTGATTTACAATTGACAAAAATTGCCAAGTGTAATGCAAATGTTTTTAAATAAAATAAATAAATATAATTATATCATCACGGCATATTACCCATTTCTGGGTGTGCCAGTATCTACTACACATGTAGACATCGGTAATGATGACGATATATTTTACCGTGTGGGCGCTTACCAGGCGTCACCTCACGGGCACTCATAGCTGGTGTGGAGAGTGCACCACAGGGGTTACTTTTGTGCCAATTAAAATTGGAAATATTTGGCGTCTGTTTGTTTTTAAGCTCATTTTCTAGAATTTGGCAAAGTTCTTAAGATTGACGCAAAAATTGACAAATGTAAAAGAGGCATAAGCTGGAAATAGAGCATGTTCTATTTTTCTTTCAATTTTTTAGTGCTTTCTAGTAATTTTAATAACACATCAATATTTCAATTTAATTATGACTCATACATATCAATAACTTTTTATATTTCAATATGAAAAAAAAACTGATAAAAGCAAACAGTTGGCTAGAAATTGGTTCAATTTATTGAGCTTGGCAAAGTTTTTAAAATGGACGAAAAAAATTGAGAAATGTAAAACAGGCGTAGATTTTTTTGTTTTTATTTACTATAAAATATAGTAAATATTTAATATAATAATATTAAAATTTATTGTTCTTCTTTTTTGTCTTACGAAAACTTTAAATGTTCTGTACAATAAAAACTGTTTTAATAAGTAGTTATTTGTACATATGTCAAGGCCGCGAAATCACTTTTTAGCGTTGCGTTCAGAGAGAAAAATTATCGCCGAGGTTGCTTACGGCCAAGGCTGGACAATCTCGAAAGCGCGGACAAGGTGTACACTCTATTTTTTGTGCAACCGAAAAAAATATGAAATTACAAATTTTATTGTATTTAAATAGTTTAATAGTTCGTGGTGGAATTCTTGTGACGTAGATTATTACTAAATATATAGTTTAACCAAGTCTATATGAATAGGGTACTATACCATAGTCAATTTTAACTATCTTAAATAATAATACGAAAATATACATAAATTAATGAGTATTATGCCCATATTCATAAACAGTCGTAAAGTTTCAAAACGGTTCGTTATAATTTTTGACAAATAGAATCAAACTTGACAAATAAAATTTCGATTTTTCTTTCAATGTCGACAGTTTTAATTGGTTAAAAATTATAACGAACTGTTTAAAAATTTTGCGAGTGTTTATGAATACGGGCATTAGTAAAAAATTTTGTTTAAATATTGATTACGTCGCAAACTACAAGCGATTGAAGTTGATTACTAATTGGATATGACGCATTTGGTCCTAAGAATTTGATTGGTAGCCTGATTTTAAATTCGCGCGTCTGCTGCGGTCACCTTTAAAAGATTATGAACTGTCACGTTGATAACCTAACAAAAAATTTAACAATTTTGTGTTTGATGAATTTGTTTAATTATAATATCTAGTAATATTAACAAAAATAATGTATTTATAATTAAATCAATTTGTAATATTAATTAAATTAAAAATAATGTCAGAAATTTGAAACATTTTAACTTCAAAACAAATACTAGCGCCATCCGCCGTCATACTTTGTGTCACAAATAGCCTCATTCCCAGCTAATGTTTTTACGCGTTGTGAATAGTGCATAGTAGCTAGTGCGTAATGCTTAAAAGCTTGGGCACCGGTACAGCACATAGAAGCATTTCCAGCTAGTTTTAAGCGTAGTACATAAACGTAATGCACAAGCGCTAAAGTTTGCAAGGTCCAAGCTTTGTGTATAGTATATAAGAGTAATTAAGAGATGGAGATATATCGTTGTCCCTTTTTTTTCTTCGAATTGTCAACTTGTCTAACCTATTAAAAATATTTCGTTATACTTGCCATGAACTGATGTATTTGAAATGAATCAGATAGTACCTATATGTAGCCATAGTTCAAAGAAGAAAAGCAGTTGCTTTGGTAGTTTCAAACTTTATTACGGATTCTACAAATGTAATAAATAAAAGTAAAAATACTATAAGAACAACAATGACGACAACAAGCAGGCAAAACAAACAAGTAAACAACTAACAACCACGTGTCTCTTTTACAAACAAATAAATAAATAAATAAAATAAATATATCATCACGGCATATTACCCATTTCTGGGTGTGCCAGTATCTACAACAAATGTAGACATCGGTAATGATGACGATATATTTGTACCGTGCGGGCGTTTACCAGGCGTCACCTCACGGGCACTCATAGCTGGCGTGGAGAGTGCACCACAGGGGTCACTTTTGTGCCATTTAAAATTGGAAATATAATTATAATTATAATCGATATTCGAGGAAACTTTTGAGATTAGAATTGATATCTGTCAGATGTCGGTACTGTCGATTTACGTATTAAAACATTTGCTGGGAATGGTGTAAAAACTTCCTACTAAGCACTATGAATTACGCTTGCGTTTGTGCATAACCCACTATCCACTATGCATTAAGGTGCCTGTCCACGTGAGAGTAAATTCTGAAAGTTGCTCTCGACAGTACTCTCACCACTGTCTCCATGTGAGAGTATTTTTCGCGAGTTTTACTCTCGCGAACAGTTCAGACATTAGCCGGAGAGTACTGTCACAACTCTCAGAACCATGCCCACTGGGCTACTGTATCTCGCGAATGTCGTATCAATAGTCTCCGAGATGTCTTCTTATACAAACAACGAGTCGCCATAACGACGATAGTTGCAATGGAAATTAAAAATAAAATCTGATGTGCCAGCACATGACCTCTCGCCAATTCCATGTTTAAAATAGCAGTGAGCTTTAAGTAAAGTACCACTTCCGGTTGGTCGTTTATAAATAAAATCTAATTTGTTGTCCAATAAATAGAAAAGTCTGTAATACGAAATTTTGGATTATGTTTTATTGTTTTTCCTCAAAATAAAGTACTACATCCGATTTATCATATATGGTTAAAATCTAATATGTTGTTTCAAATTATATATGAGTTTTAAATACCAAATTTGAGAAGTTTTGGATCATATTTTAATAGACTTTAAGGAAAAATCGTCACACACACATTATTATAAAAATCAGCATCAATTTCCAGGTGTTCTAAAACGCAATCAGTGTAAATTCTTCGTCGTACATGATCCATTTCGTAAATGTGTAGTTGTAAATTAATTTTGATTTATAGATAAAGCAGACTCAGAAATTAAACGAAATTATTTAATTACAATATTTCATGTGTCATTCAGTTCTTTACAATTTCCGATATTTTTCGTTTAAAATTTATTTAATTACTTAGGTAACATACAACACAAGTTACCTTGATCAAATATGTTTTAAATCTGGGACTAGTATGCCATCTACCAGGCATAAAAACATTTATACAAGTTACCACCTCATCCGAGAGATGTCGCTAGCGGTGTATCCCTGGGTGTACCAAAGCTCTGGGTACCTATTCTATTGGCGACGAAAATGAACTCGTAGCCGCCTGGTGGCAAAATTATGAAGCTGTCTAGGGGGTAATGTGACATGCGGCAAGTTATCGTATTTATTTTATTTACATTTATTTTACATTATATACAAATAAATATGTTTAAAACTAGGTATTAAAAAAATAACAAAACATGTACATAGACTACTAAATAAAATATATTTCGAGTATAAGAAAATAAACGTCGATTTTGACTAGAAATAAACAACAAATAAATGAACACATACTTTCTACAGGACACTTTATTTCTAATAATTTTGTTGGTTGCTAATCACTCATTATTACACCGTCAGATGTATAAGCCAACCAACGGTTCAATTTACTGACGATTATTCGTTTCCACATCCCAAATTATTTTTATATATGTCCCGTGCTCCCATGCTTCCTTTTCCGTTGCCTTTCCGTACTCCATATTCCTGGAACAAAAAAATTTTGGCCCGAAATATTTCCTACATTTTGTAGACCAGTCACCTTTAACATAATGTATAAAATTCGTAACACCTAGAACCTGTCACTCTGAATTGTCGTTCTTCAGGGAATACTCGGGAACCGCCGGTCAATGTTAAAACTACTGTACCGTCTAAATGTCCTTGACAGTTAGTTCCCTCCTTATCCGCTAGGTTGGCGCTAGTATCATTTTTTACCTCCCACTACCCTTGGTAAGGGAGGTATAGGGATCGTGTTAAAAATCACATCGAGATTTTAGTAAGTGACCACGTTTTAAAGTCCCTAGAATCCAATTTTAACATTTTCACGATGATGTCTGATTGTGTGTATGTATGTGTGTGTGTGTGTATGTGTGTGTGTGTGTGTATGTGTGTGTGTGTGTGTGTGTGTGTATGTATGTAGGTGTGTATGTGTAGGGATTTTGTCTTCGCTCTAACTCAAATATTATCATTCAGAAAATTTTAAAACCTTGTATTTATACCCTATGCTAATATGAAAAGAAGCCATTAGATTTTTGTGTAAATCGGATAACCGGAAATGGCACTTTACCTGAAGCTCATAATGGTTTTTCTACAAAAAATACCATTAAATGCCATTTTGTCGTTATGAAAATTAAAGATTATTGAATTTTCTACAGGAATACATTAATACTTTTTCTATATATTTTACAGATAAATTTAAAAATAATTTTTTTTACAAGTCCCGAAGCCTAAGAAAAACACAATTCCTTTGTTACACAGTTCATACGGTTCATACATATATCAAATGAATGTAACTGACAGTAAATGTCACTGTAAAAAAACTAATCACAACAAATTAACAACAGTAACATTTTAAAAAGAAAATAGTAAATAAAGCAATAGTTTTATGCAATGGAACAGTTTGCAGCGTTAGTAAATCCGTAGGTATGTATTTTTTATATTTTTTTTTATATTCTGCGCGCCTGTAAAAATATTTGAAATAAATACACCAAAAAAATTATTTGTATTTTATATTTACAAAATATTGTACAAAGTTGTGATATAAAAATACAAAAAATATATCTGTATAAATAAGAGAAATTGCGAATTTTGCAGAAACACATTGATAATGCATTTATCTATGACCACAGACAAACCTGTCTGTGCTATGACAGTGAAAATATCCAGTTATTGTTATTAATTAGTTACATAAAAATTTTATGAATAGCCATTTTTTACAATTAATATAAATTTCATTTCATGAGCAATAGACCATATTACCAATTCAATGCGCATGCTCACAATGGACGAATCAAATTTAGGAAGTACTTAAATTCAAGTTCCAATGCTATCTTATAAGAAAAAAGCAATTTTCAACATGAAATATCTTTTTTATAAAATAAGATCAAATTACCAAATAAATTTAATAATCACTATTTAATTATGTTTTAACTGTTTCTGACGTTATTTTGATTTAATCGTTGAAGTAAATATATGTAAATAATAATTTCATTTACAAATATTTGGCGGATTTTTTAAAAATTGTGGCCCACCGCGTCAAGATTCACTCATATATGCACAACCGTAACCTAACTTTAACAGTTCTGTTTAAAATCAGAGAACATACATACATACATTCACCATATTCAAACTTAATAATACACTGATAATATTCATTTTTACCTCTCGCTAAGAGAGGTATTGGATTCATGCTAAAATTCGCATACCCAGATTTTATTGAATAAGCACGATTTCAGGTCCCTAGAATCCGATTATAACATTTTTAAAATGATGTCTGTGTGTGGATGTGTGTGTGTGTGTGTGTGTGTGTGTGTGTGTGTATGTGTATGTATGGATGTTGGAGGGACGATTCCTCAAAAACTATAAGACTTAAAAAATATATAACTGCAGTTTCTTCAATCTGACATTCCTGGGAAGAGCTGAAAAGGTTTTGGTAACAATTGAACAACCGGAAGTAGTAGTTTCTTAAAATAATTCTTCTAAATATAATTTTTTGAGAGTTTTTTTTATTAAATATTGAAGAACATAAAATTCTCCATCTAATACACTTAAAATTTTTATTATATCTTTTATAGATTCAGAGATAAAGACACTGTAATTTATAGAGTAAACTAATCGCAGAGGCCAAGGCACTAAGGAAACCAGTTGACAAATTCCAATGTTTATAACATGACACATGTCATTGTCAAATATTAACAGTTTTAGTGACATTTTGATAGCTTTATCTGGGAAGTATATTTAACTTTTCTTATTGTTTTATTAATTAAATATTTGAAATTATAGGTAAAATTGTGGTAAAATGCATATATCCATCAGAAATACCGCCAATCTGGTTAACGAATTGGAAGAATCTATGACATTTAGAAACTTCCTCATACAATGAAAAATAGATATAATTAGAATTATATGTGTGCAGAAGACATGTTAAATACAATAAAAAACAATATTTGAGTAAAGTTCTGTAATTTTTTGTTATAAAACGACGGTTCGAAAGTGAAGTGCAATACAATACTTATATAGCCTAATATGGAAATGGCGAGAGGTCTTGTGCTGGCCACAACAGATTTTTAAATTATACTTTTCAAATTTGCGTAATCGCCATTGCCTATTTCTCTTCTTACGCTTCTCTCTGCAGTTATCATTTGTCAGTTTATAAAACTGCCACTAGAGGCGCAAAATTGGGTAATATCTTCGACCATATAACTATAGACACGTAATTGGCTATGTTAGGTTATACAATGTTTTGAAGCATAAGTGTGCGTTGTGGGGAAAGGGGGCGGTGCCCAAATGTGGTGTTTTGTTAGTTGCAGGATTGCAGGAGATAAAAGTGCATTGCAGATTACATACGGGTAAGCATTATTACATTAGCCTTTAAAAAATGGTTGAGACATTAAATATAATATTCCAATACGAATTATTTAAATATAAAATTTATGTTGTTACTATTTTTAATATCTAAAATTTAAAAAGTTAAACATTATTTTAAATTAATTGCTCAGATGAAAATATGAATTTTAATAAATAGCTAAAATTAATAATAATAATAATAGTAGTTAGTGTTATATACAATATGCAAACGGAAAAAATAATCGTTATTTAACAAAAGAATCTACTAACAGTATGTAAAACTAGTAATATTGAAACATTTTCCTATCACCGAAAATAAAACAATAATTATTTTAAATTTATCTTCATAGCTTCAAACTAAAAAATCTGATGTGGCCAACACAAAACCTCCCGCTATTTAATTTTTACATACATACATACGTACATAAAATCACGCGATTCCCACTTAGGGGGTTAGCAAATACCCGGAAACAATAGTAACAATAAGAAAAGGGATAAGAGTAAGAGCTCAGCTGACTCACTTCACTCTTTAACAACATTCTTCTTTCGCCTTGTCCAAAATCATCATAGCATTCATACATATTAAAATGACCGATTTTCGGTAGCGAATAACCCCATCCGGACCACAATAATAGTTACGCAACAATCTTCCTTCGCCACACTTTCCTATCCATTTTTATTAATTTAAATACATACTTACGTATTTACTAACGCTGCAAACTGTTCCATTGCATAAAACTATTGATTTATATACTATTTTCTTTTTAAAATGTCACTATTATTAATTTGAAGTGATTAGTTTTTTGACAGTGACATTTACTGTAAGTTACATTCATTTGAAATATGAACTGAGTAACAAAAGAATTGTGTTTATCTTAGGCTTCGGGACTAATAAAAAAAATTATTTTTAAATTTATCTGCAAAATATATAGAAAAAGTATTAATGTATTCCTGTAGAAAATTCAATAATCTTTAATTGTCATAAGACATAAAATGCGAAAAAATGGCATTTAATGATATTTTTTGAAGAAAAACCATTATGAGTTTCAGGTAAAGAGCCATTTCCGGTTATCCGATTTACACCAAAATCTAAAGCCTGTATCCCACGATACAACGTATCGGCAATTTATTGCAGTTAACTGCAACAGTTGCTCGTATGTGTGACAAAACGCTGTGTGCTAGGCAACTTTTTAGCTGCAATTAGTTTAGATGTACGCAGCTAAACTTTTTCGATAACGGCAACTTTCTAGAAGCAACTCGTTTAAGCGCATGCGCTAGATCACAGATGCAGCATGCAGCAACCAAAAATAACTTATGTTTGAAGCATCGTATGATCACGCAGGCGTCATTCTTGTCAAAATCATACTTTTATTGTCAACAATACGTGTGCTCGCATATTAAGTACATACAATTGAAGACTGATACTTTAAATAATAAACATGTGGAAGAGGAACTGATCAACCTTTTGAAAAGTTTCCCAGTTTTATCGGATGTTAAAGATCATATATCAAAATTTCCCTATATCTGGTAGAAACTTTAAGCAACGTATTTCCCTAGATTTTAAGGGAACATACATTCCGTGGGATAGAATAATCGTCATGTTGCCGATATCGGCAACTCAAGTTGCTCGTATTTTTCATCGTGGGATACGGCCTTAATGGCTTCTTTTCATATTAGAATAGGATAGAAATACAAGGTTTCAGAATTTTCTGAATGATAGTATTTAAGTTAGAGCGAAGACAAAATCCCTACACATACACACACACACACATACATACATACATACATACATACATACATACACACACACATACATACACACATACAGACATCATCGTGAAAATGTTAAAAATGGATTCTAGGGACCTTAAAACGTGGTCATTTAGTAAAATCTCGATATGAGATTTTTAGCACGATCCCTATACCTCCCTTACCAAGGGTAGCGGGAGGTAAAAACATGAAATATTAAGAAAATCAATTTTAGTATAACATGTAGTACATTTAGGTATGTATTATGTACACACATTAATTTTTGTTATGTTAAATATTAGTAGTTATACACAAATTTACTAAAATTTACATAAAGTCTATCCTTTTATATAAGAGAAGATAATAAAAATAGCAAGAATATGTAGAGATTCTATTCTACAAAGTATTAAATAAATACCACTTTATTTATAACGCTTTTATTGTCAAAATTCATTCACTAACTAACAATTGCTGTCATCATTACCATAACAATATTTCATAGACTACTAAAATACTACAATCTCTTTTTTTCTTTTAAACATGAACAAATTACATAAAATATAAATAATTAATATGTAATAAAATCTTTTAAGTATTCGGGTGGTTTTCTTTCTCGTTGTTGCCGTTCCGGGAAATTTGTAGGACTTCGTTGTTGCCGTTCAGGGGTCTTTGTTGTACTTCGGGGTCTCTGTTCGGGCGTATTTGATTCAATTTCCCTTGGTGGCTTGTTTCCATCCAGAGGAGTATCTTCTTCAATTTCTTTGGGTTCATCACGTTCACGTTCGACAATTTTTTTAATTTCAGTTGAATTTCGTTTATATATTTCTCCCGTCTCCGCTTGAATTTCGACAGCATTGCCATTTTTACTAATTACATGCAATTTCTCGGGTTTGAAGGTAGTGGATAATTTATTAATTTTCTTTTGTTTCATTAATACCGAGTCTCCAACTTGAATCTCTGACTCATGAGATAAACGCCTTTTATCTGCATACTCTCTTCCTTTTTCTTTTCTTTGGCGATCGGTATCTCGCACATTTTCATCATCTATTTCTACGGTATCTAAGTACTCTGTCGCGTCCGGTAATCTGTTCCTAATTTTCCTATTGAATAATAATTCAGCTGGAGCCTTTCCAGTAGTAGAATGCGGTGTTGTTCTATACATCAGCAAATATTTTAACAATTCATTTTTCCAATTTAATTTATTAACTTGAGCGATTTTTAGTATTTTTAAAAGAGATCGGTTTTGTCTTTCGACTTCACCATTAGCTTGTGGCCACAAGGGTGTAACATGGTGTAACATTATATTTCTAGATTTTAGGTAATCTATGTAGATGGTATTTCGAAATTGTGGGCCATTATCACTATAAATCAACTTTGGGAATCCGTATCGCGAAAATAACTCTTCCAAATGCCATATCATTATCTCCGTATTAATAGATTTTAATATTATTACCTCAAAAAATCTACTGTAATAATCAACGACTACCATTAGATAATGTCCTGACGGTAATGGTCCCATAAAATCCACTCCTAAATGATCCCACGCTTGCTGAGGAAGTTCAGTTCTTTTCATTGGTTCCGGTGCATTGGGTAGTCCTACCAATTGACAAGCTGCACAGCTTTTACAGAAATTTTCTACCACTCTATCTATACCATCCCACCATACTTTACAGCGTAATCTTCTCTTCATAACAGTTGATCCAGGATGTCCCTCATGAGCTAATTGCATTACTCGTTCCCTTAAGTTCTTTGGAATTATCAATCTGGTACCACGTAATACTATCTGCCCTAAAACACATAGTTCATGTTGAATTAATTTATACTTGCCAAGATTTTCTGGGAAATATCCCGTGCGAATGGCCTGACGTAAATCCTGTAATTCTCTATCTTTTGCTGACTCTTGTTCTATTTCTCGTGGTGTCATCATTACGGGTGTAACATTTTCTACTACCCATTTTACATAATCTTCTTCTTTTACTTCCTTTCGATTTTCAAATGTCAATAATCTTGATAGCGGATCAGCAATATTTAATTTCCCCGGCTTATATTTTACCTGATATTGAAATTGTTGTAGTCGTAGCACCCATCTTTCAATCCGAGCACAGGGTTTCGATTTCGGTGTATAAATACACTCTAATGGTTTGTGATCAGTGTAAAGTTCAAATTTCTTTCCTAGTAAATATAATTGTAACTTTTCACAAGCCCATACTATTCCAAGCGCCTCTTTCTCGGTCTGGGAGTATCGTCTTTCGGTGTCTGATAGACTCCTACTTTTATAACAAATTATTCGCGGTCCTTCTTTCTGTTTCTGAATTAATACCGCTCCTATACCAACAGGACTAGCATCTGTAATTACAATTGAAGGAGCATCTTTATCATATATACCCAGAACTGGTTTACTGCTAATTTTCTCTTTTAAATTTTCGAATGCTTCATTTTCTTTTTCACCCCAACAAAATTTACTATCTTTTTTTATGATGTTTCGTAACGGTTCGTTTATTGTCGCTAAATTAGGTATGAACCTCCCACAATAGTTCACAAGACCAAGAAAACTACGAACTTCTTCCGCTTTGTTTGGTTTACGAAATTCTCTTATTGCTTTGACATTTGATTCCAGTGGTTGTATTTTCTTTTCAGAAATTCTATGTCCCAGAAATGTAACTTCTAATTTACAAAATTCACATTTGTCAATGTTTAAAAGTATTCCTTTTTCTAGAAATACCCTTAACACATTTCGCAAATTTCGATCATGTTCTTCCTTATTCACACCATGTACTATGATATCATCTAAATAGTTTTCTACTCCATCACAGGAACTAATAATTTGTTGTAAAACTCTTTGATACATTTCTGGTGCACAAACAATACCAAACATTAATCGTTTGTATCGAAACAAACCTTTATGTGTACAAAATGTTGTAATTGGTCTGGATTTTTCGGCTAATTCTATTTGATGGTATGCCCATTTAATATCAAGTTTAGAAAAAAATCTACTTTTACTTATCTTTTCTAATATTTCATCGAAAGTTGGTAAAGGATGTCTTTCCCGTCCGATAGCTTGATTGGCTCTTCGCATGTCAATACATAGTCTTATCTCTCCATCTTTTTTTGGGATCACCACGACTGGAGACACCCATGGTGTTGGACCTTCGACAGGTTCTATAATATCTAACTTTAAAAGTTTCTCAATCTGTTCTTCTACTTTATTCCGTAAATTAAAGGGTACTCGACGTGTTGGTTGTGCTACTGGTGTTACTGCATGATTAACTGGTATTTCTAGCTGAAAATTTTTTATCTTATTAAATTTATGATCTTTTTGTGTAAATACCTGTGTAAATTCTGATTTCCAATTATCCATTTCAATTGCCTTAACTCCCGGCCCCAGTTTAAGAACTCCTAAAGCTTTACTTGTATCTCGACCCAAAACAGACACCGCTTTTCCGTCAATTACCAAAAATTCTACAGCTTTATTTGTCCGCCCTGTCAATGAAACGGTAATATCGGCAACCAATTTTCCAATTACCGGAACTGCAGCTTTTACTCCATATACATTCAATCGTTGATCACATCTTTTTGTGTCACACTTAATTTTCTGTAATTTACATTGTTCCCAAACTGATCGATCAATGACATTACAATTCGCTCCAGAGTCGATCAAAAATGGAATTTTTACTCCACCTACCACAATATCGATCATTTCACTTCCCCAAGTGTTATTATTTCCTATTTCAAAAATTGTGAACGCAAAATAATCCTCACTTTGATTTACAGCTTTTACTTCTGACCTCCCGTTTGATGTTTTCTTATATTCTTTATTCTCTCTTGTGGTGCGACATACCTTAGCATAATGTCCTAATTTTTGACATTTATTGCAGATTCTATTCCTTGCTGGGCAGATTTCATTCGTTTTGAAGTGTGCGCTGCTCCCACATCGGTAACACAATTTTTTTTTATTTTCTCTAACGTCCTTGTCATCGTAATACTCTGTTTTAATTCGATTTACTTCTCTTTTTTCCATTACGTTTGCTTGCATTTCCGCAGCTTCATAAGCCCTGGCTATTTCACTAACTCTAGTCAGAGTGAACTCACCTTCTTCAAGTAATTTCCGCCTGATTTGATTACAACTACATTTATCAATTATTTGATCACGAATTTGCTCATCAGTTGTTCCTTTAAATTCACAATTGACAGCTTGTTGTCTCAATCTCGTTATAAATTGATCCATTGTCTCATTCATGTTCTGTTGCATATTTCGAAAAATGTGTCGTTCATATGGTATGTTTGATTTTGGTACAAAGTGACCCTCTAATGCAGTAACTGCTGTTTCATACTCGTCTGAAGTCTTATCTACGTCTGGAACAGATAATGTAAAATATATATCTTGCACTTCCATACCGGCTCTATGCAAAAGTAAAGCTCGTTTTCTTTTAGGATCTGTTATTGCTTTTCCTTCTAAATACAACTCGAAAGCTCTTCGCCACCTTTTCCATCTTTGTCCTACACTACTTTGATCACCTGTACACTCAAAGTTGGGAATTCCACTCAGTTTCAATGATTCATTCATTATCAAGAGTTATCCTCGTCGCCAATTGTAGAGATTCTATTCTACAAAGTATTAAATAAATACCACTTTATTTATAACGCTTTTATTGTCAAAATTCATTCACTAACTAACAATTGCTGTCATCATTACCATAACAATATTTCATAGACTACTAAAATACTACAGAATATTAATTCTATATTTAAATAAATCGTATTGGAATATTATATTTAATGTCAAACATTTTTCCAAGGCTAATATAACAAATACTTACCCGTATGTAACCCGCAACGCACTTTATCTCCTATAATCCTGCAACCAACAAAACACCACATACGGTCACCTTCCTCCTTCCTTCCCCGCAATGCACACTTACGCTTCAAAACAAATGCCTCCATTACTTGTCTATAGTTATATGGTCGAAGATTAAACCACATGTAACTCAAGCATACGTCACAATACAGTACTAAACCACGAAACCGGAAAGTTAAAGTTAATATTTTTTCCAGGAGATGGCACATCGCAGCTTGTCAGTTGTCAGTTGTCATGGTTGTCATGTCTAGTTATATTTCGTCGTTGGTATGTTCCGTGGCTTTTGTTGTCATTTTAAACCAGTGACCTCTATAATTGTATATAGAGGTCACTGTTTTAAACTTCAAACGCGTAGTATAAATATAGGTTATAGAACCATAAACGTAGCAAGTATGGATTGCTCCTAAACATACCGAAATTTTTCAATTTTATTATGTAAAATATGTCGAATACCGTATTAAACTAATTATATATTAATTACATTGACATAGTGATAGATCCATCTATCATGTAAGATCTATGGCGCAACTTGTTTTTCATTGACTTGTACCCGGATACATCACAATTTCGGCAACGTTTTGAATGTATAATATTTTAAATTGTTTTTTTCTAATCCAAATAAAAAAAACTGATATATTAAATAAAACTATGAAGTTAAAATATTCGTATTAACGAATAAAATAGACATGTTAATATTTTCTGCAATACCTCATTTGAAAAATAATCTTAAATAAAAGATACTATACTCCACTCACGATCTTTGTTTAAGATTTAATTTCAAATTCTCTTATTTCGTGAATGGAGTATAATATATGTTTTCTTGTATATTTAACGCCTGAAAGGATGCAACCATTATTCCATTCGTGAGCGCATTTAAAATTACTATTATTTATATTTCTAGAGAAGAAAAATATTTACAAAACATTACTTTTTTGAGGAAATTATCTTACGTAATTAAATAAATGAGTAATAACAAAAGAATTACTCATTTAGAAAAGCAAGATAAAGTGCGATACAGATAACTTCATATCATTCCATTCTTCACTCACATTTCACAATGTTTGTGCCATGCTAAGTTAGATATACAGAAGATTACATGACAATCATTGATATGATTCAATATAAAAGAATTTCTAATTAGTGAATATTCTTGAGATGATCAATACAACTTAAATAATAGTATGTGATAGAAAAAATCGCAAGGTCATTCATAGTACCGTGACGGTAGGTCTGAATAGTGTGTGCCATTGTTTGCTTGTAAACTCGGCATTTTCGCATATTAATTTGCGTGGATGATGAATAACATCTATTTATAAATTTGTTGTTTGTGCGTGCATTAAGCCAAGCTATCATGGCAGGTCAAGTAGAGTAGTTTTTCCTATTACAGTAGAATTGGGATAGGAAATAAAGAACAAGTATTTACTTGCAGATCTCAGAAAAAAGTGCTTGCATAATGCTCAAATCATCTCATCAGAATAAGATTTTGACAACTTTATCTACAACACTGCCAGACGACAGACCTATCACATCAATACAGGTTATTTTGTATTTATTTTCTCATGTTTTTATTTCATAACATTGCTTCAATTTTCAATTAAGTTTTCTTTTTTCTTATCCTTTTAATTGTAGTTTTTGGCTGAGGTAGCTTCTAATGCATGCTTATATTTGCACATACAGGATATAAATAAGATTAACCATTTTTAGATAGTAGAATACGTTGATAAGTGTCCAAAGGGCTTTTTCCCCATTAGTAAAACACACGATCAAGATCAGGACGCTGACCTCTGGCGTGAGCCATCCTTTCTTAAAAGAAAATCTGGTCGTTATCTTTGTTTGTCCAAAAGTGAGGGTATACCAAACTTTGTAGTCCAAGAAATTGCCATATTTAATGAAAAAGGTGTGCCACCTGAAGGGTTTAGTTTATTAAATCGTACAGCTGACACTGAACAAAAAGCTTGGCGTAAGAAACAGCTGTGTTATCGACTGGTTAAATGTACTAAAGGAATTCAAGCCATCACTGATATTATTGTTTGTAGTCGTCTTAAAAAAGCTCCAGAAGGTTTTACTTTTGCTGGGTAAGAATTAAAAAAGAATTTCTTGTCAACTTAACATTAATTATGATTCACCATTTTAGTGAAATAAATGGTGTAACTGTGTGCTATAAAATGGGCAATGTTCAAGACACCGCCAATTCGGAATCAAACGGCAAAGCATCCGATTTTCCCCACGCACGTTCTCCTCCTGAACGACCCTCAAGGCCAGCACCAGCTCCTCCTGGAGGTCCTTCGCCCTACCCTACACTGCCGGAAGGAGCGGATGGAGACTATGAAATGCTTCTTCCTAATTACAATCCCAGTAGACCCGCTCCTCGTCCACCTTGTCTGCCAGGCCCACCTGTGAATAAAGGTTATAGCACACTGGCTGTATTTCATGGGCTAGAGGGTGTGCCATTTGTTCTTAATCCGAAGTTTACCTCTGGTACAAGAGATTCGGTGAGTAATATATACCTCAAAAGTTTGTATAACTATAATATTCAAATTATAAATGTAGAGCAGTCACTTGTTTACAATTTAAAAAAGAGTGAAAAAAGTTCATGTAATATTTTTACAATTTTGTATTTGTCGCCATGAATACAAGTTATCTTCTTATCTTTTTTCTATTTCAGTGTTTTTATAATAAGCCTATGAAAGTACTGTAAGCTCACTGTTTGATATACGTATGAGGTGCGGGAGGCCACGTGACTTTGACAAGTGCTTATGCGGCCCAAACATGGTTGCCAAGAATACGGCTTGTGTACATTTCCTGTGTTGACAAATAAATTTAAGTGTAAAATTAATAAATAAAATTGTAAAGCTAGTTATTATTAATGAATATCATGTTGTTTTACTTTTTAACGCATGAACTTATTTTTAAAGTATTTTTTAAAAAAATTATTCGACTTGTGCTGCCATCTATGACACAAAGATTTCTTGGCGCGCTAAATTTAAGGAAAACCATCAGATAAATGAACGTCTTGTATATTTTAAATATTAAGTTTATATGTTTGAAAGTAAAACAACATGATATTCATTAATAATAACTAGCTTTACAATTTTATTTATTAATTTTACACTCAAATTTATTTGGCAACACAGGCAATGTACACAAGCCGTATTCTTGGCAACCATGTTTGGGCCCCACAAGCACTTGTCAAAGTCACGTGGCCTCCCGCACCTCATACAATCAGACAAAATTCACATCACATAATACACAAACTGTCAAAATATGAAACTTCAAATGTTAGCGGGAAGCGCTACCAACATACATAACTGACAAAACAATAACACAAGTTATATTTTTCATAAGCCCTGTTAACGCAGTCATTTTCCAAACTTCGGCCCTTGATTGCCTTATGATACTTGTTTTTTTAATATGGCATAATAATAAATAATAAACTTGCAAAAATAGAAGATCGTTCTTACAAGTACTAAATAAATAATTTAAATTCAAGAAACCTAACTCAATACTAAATATTTTTATCTGTAAAAATGTACAAAACCTGAATATTAAAAATTACAAGTCGAAATCTAAAATATGGTTATAATTTAATTTTGTGAATTTAATTTCATAACTGACAACTGACAGGTAATATTTTTCTCGCTTTTGTAAACTTGGTGTGTATTCTGACCAATCAGATGGCAGAATTTATATCCCTATAGAAACCAACGATATTTTCTTACATGAAAAGTGAAATGAACTAGTACAGTAAAATTCAAAATGATGAGGTAAGGTTATGTCAAATATTTCAGTTATAGTCTGATTCACGAATATGGGTATTCAAGGTCGCTTATTCGAAGATAGAATACTCAGCACTTCATCAAAATTTTGTATTAGAAAGAGAAAAACTATTTGACGTATGTATGTCTATTTAATAAATGCTGTATGATGATAATAATAATAATGGTGTATAATGGTGACATTACTTTAAGTTATCTGCAAGTAATATCATAATACACCAGACAGGTTACAAATGACCTTTAATAGTCATTTTTCGCGAACCAAACAATGTAATTTCATATGTATAATTTATTCCACTTATGACCGGGTTTACCATTGACGAATAAACATTTTTTACAATCGTTAGCAAAATTCATTATTATTCAACCTAAAATAGTGAGCAAATGAAATAACTTTCTTCACAAGTGAGTAAAATACTCAAGCCTATAATAATCTACGTCAGGAGTCATAAATTTTGATGAAGTTCCAAATTGTACATGAAGGAACAATATTTTTTTGTAGTTAACTTTACATTAAATTCAATTATAAAAATATATGCTGTTGAGTTTTTCATTAATGAAAAAGTATAATGTTTCGTTTTTTTAGAAAAATTATATTTCAAGATTGTGGAAAAAATGTGTTTAGCATACGTGAGCATGTATTTTTCTCACTTGTCCAGTTGGGTCACTTGCTCCCGCTTGTGCGGCCAATTTCCGGACACGTGAGAAAAAGACATACTTT
Organism: Ophonus ardosiacus; assembly: GCA_943142095.1. Classification (NCBI taxonomy): domain Eukaryota; kingdom Metazoa; phylum Arthropoda; class Insecta; order Coleoptera; family Carabidae; genus Ophonus; species Ophonus ardosiacus. The sequence continues at coordinate 27,995,311 of OW964828.1, read as the reverse complement.
GCTCACTTGTACTAAAAATAACTATTATTCGTCGAATAAAATAGCATATTTTTGTTTCACCAACGTCAGTTAGCACTATAGACCATTCCAGAATGACGTCACCTGCCCTCCACAGGAGTGATTTTAACCTCACTTTTGAATATTTTTAAAAATTATTTAATTATATATCTTCTGATAAATATCGAGAAATTTTGATTTTGATACAATTCATTCATGAAATTAAACCATAATTTTTTCCATGGCTCCATCATTGAGTAAATTATGTATGAAATTTATTTCTGACAGCTGCCCCGCACGAAATTCATTTGTTCTGGATTGATCTATTCAACGAATAGTTCAACATTTGACATGTTTATTGCGCGTGTTATAATAATTTTATATTTGTTCAGTAAGGTTATCAAAGGAATAATTACAACAGGAAGCAATCTAAAATGAATAATAGATTAATCTAGAAAATGAAATATTACAAGTGTTAAGATACTTCAATATATTCACTTATTCAATAATGCACAAATACTTTAATTAATCCTTTTTATTTATTATATATTTAAACAGAACTACTTTGACACATTATGAAAAACAACTTAATTACTTACAATACAATACACAGTCAACTTGTTACATAAAAAATATGGTTTTAAATCAAGTGTGCAGACAGATGACATTCAAGTTATCTTTACTATTCCAACAACAAGGTTATCTTTATTTGTTATAGATCAATTCAGAACAAATGAAAATTGTGAGGGGCAGCTGTCAAAAATAAATTTCATACATAATTTGCTCAATGATGGAGCCATGGAAATATTTATGGTTTAATTTTATGAATGAATTGTATCAAAATCAAAATTTCTCGATATTTATCATAAGATATATAATTAAATAATTTTTAAAAATAGTAAGGTTAAAATCACTCCTGTGGAGAGCAGGTGACGTCATTCTGGAATGGTCTATTAATATTTCTTGCAATATTAGAAAGTCATCTTCATCATTGTTGACATCTTCTAACGAAGAAATTGTTATTCAGGCGAAAAATAAATTCTCCATATAATCTATAATCAATTTGACGAAGTATATTTTCGAATGCGATTTCGATTATTAAAACAATGAAATTGTAAATATGATTCGGCATCATTTGCAGCCAAAATACACGAATATGCCAGTTTTTATGTGAAGATCATATTTACAGATCATATTTATGTGTAGAAATATTCCATTCTTTCATTTTTCGTGCAACAACACATCGTCATTTTTGTTATTTTCTATAATATTCTGCAAAAGTACAATTATTAAACTTTTTTTCTTCCTCTAGGTAGTTTTTACTTCGGTTCCTCTTATTTATATTTTCATTCATTTTCGATTGATATCAATGACACATATCAAAAAATTATTTTTGTTGACAGCGAATTTGACAGTTTTGTCAGGGAGATGAATTTGTTAGCTGTATACTCAACGCAAAATAATGTAGAGAAAAATAATATTCTATGAATAACTATTTGTTCAACGAATTTAGTTGGTGAAACAAAACTTTGGCTATTCAATGAATATAATTTATTCGCCAGATAACTATTTGTGAATTTATTCGGCAATGGTGAACCCGGGCATTAATCAATGGCAATGGACTGCCTAACCGTGACGGCATAGTCCAAAAAAACGCACGTGGTATTTGTTGCTGTCAGTTGTCATTAAATAACGTTTGAGGTTATTATTCTTAGATGTCATTTATTATTATTTTAAATCAATTTCAAATATGGCAGTTGTTATGCTGGATTTATACAGCGTAAGCCGTAACGTAACGTACAGTGCCTTAGCATAATGTAACGTATCGTAACGTGTGATTTTTTTAAGCTATTTTATACAGACCTTTTACGATGATTTGACGTAAAAAGTATGCTCATGCTCAGTCAATATAATTGTGCGACAAATTTGTATTTGACAGGTTAGTTTATTCGTAATGCACTATATTTCGTATATATTTCCATTTAAAATATTAATATAAACTTTGACACATGACACATGTCACTCATGTCAGTCACAGTCCACAAGAAAAGACTATTCGTAATGAAGTATTTTTTATATTTATTTCCATTTAATATATTAAGCTAAACTTTAATACATATTAGCCACATAAAAACAAACAATAACATAGGGAAGTAATAATTTTCGTAATACCACAACGTGCCGTAACGTAGAAAGATAAAAGTTGGCGATCTTTGGGATTTTAATACGTTAGAGCACGATACGTCACGTTACGGCTTACGACTGTATAAATTGTCGCATTTGTTTGCATTGTTTTATTTTTTACGTTACGTTAGAGCACGGTACGTTACGTTACGGCTTACGCTGTATAAATCCAGCATTATACCCAAATCATTTAAGCAGGCAATGCACGTCATCTCTTAGTGTAAAAACCTTAATGCATTATAATCACTAATAGTGAAAAATGAAATAAAATTTCAATCATTTTGAACCGTCAAAAAGTGTATGGCCTTATATAATTATTATTAAGATGAATAGTAGAGTTCATTACTTATCGTATATGACATGAATAACATATAAATAATGTACATCTACTTCATATTATTCGTTTATTTGTTACTATAGTTGGCAACATTGATAATTTGTATGTTTATACTGTCAAAGTTATTATTTGACAATTTGAAAAATATTTGCATCGTGTTTGAAACAATTTTGTGATGGCGCTTACATGACCGCCAGTTTTAAATAGCCGAAATTAAAAAATGGCGCTATTCAACTGCTGTCATCTGACGTTTTATTAATTAAAATATAAAGAAGGTATTATAATGCCGTCGAAACGTAGTATATTATAGTCAGTAGGTGTGAAATTTAAAGTATTATCTACCTGCTTTACAAATCCGATAACAATGATACTTGACATTGCACATAAAAATGACACGAGATGTCACATGTCATATACACTTAGGCCACGTTCAGAGAGAAAGCAGGTTTCCCGCTTCAGCTTAACAAGCGCGTGAAAAACCGGTTAAGCCGAAGCAGGCTGATACAGGTTGTGTTCACACAGAAAACAGGCCATTCTGCTCGTACTGTCAGCTGTCAAACTTAGTGTCAGTGTCAGTAATAAATACAAAAAAAAATGTCTTGGGACTCGAGTTCCACAGATGAAGATTTTATTCTCTGTTATAATAATAATTTGAAACGACGTAGAAAGAAAATAGGGATCCACGCAATTAATAAGAATAGAGTAAAATACGAAGAGTATCATCACCTATTCACGTATTTAATATAACAGAAATCGTATTTTCATGTGATATTTATGTCTCATACCTTCACATTTCATATTGATAGAAATATCTTCCCATAAGTTTTCAATAATTTTTCTATTAAAATGACATTTGTCAAATTTGTTCCAAATTGCATCCCGTTTTTGAACTTCCGATATTAGAATATCCATATCTAAATTATTTTCTGAACACATTTTGGGCTTGTTTACTTTAACCTGTTCAATAAGAATATTGGTTTCGTTCCGGCAAAATCGGAAAGCGGGTAGTACCTGCCTGACAAGCGCCTGTTGAGCAGTTGTCTGCTTTTGGCTTTTACTCTGAACGCCTACTCTTAATAACATGTGAACATTTTTAAAGCAGGTTAAAGCAGGTAAAGCGGGTAAATCGGAAACAGGCAACCTGCTTTCTCTCTGAACATACCCTTACTCTAGTGTGAAATTACATGGCATAAACTTGGCTCCAATTTCAGTCAATCAGAGTCAGAGAGTTCAAAACTCTGCCCTGTTCTCTACAATACTGAATGGGTTGGATGGAACAGAGTACACATAAACCTTTGAATGATATATGAGTTCTGGGGGTCTATTCTAATTCATAGCCACATGTGCTATCCGCTATATAAGTTCTACTACTAGCCAACAGATGGGGGTCACCATCCCGCTATCTTAAAGTCACTAGATATATAAAGTACCGCAATTCATTGTACCAATGTGTTAGAGAGAGAAGAACGTTTTTTAGACACAATATGGCGGAATCAGGCCAATCAGGGTCTAGTTGTAGTTGGCTGTGCCTATAAAAGTCACTATATCTGGGAACTTTAGCGTCAATGCTGTCACCATGTCAAACGACCTGAAGAAAATTAACCTTAATTGTACTTATTTTTTATTTTCTTTATAATTTTGATAAGTTATGTTTTGTATTTATATGTATGCATATTATAAAAATTATGAACATAAAATCAACATTAATTAATTACCTTCATAGATTTATTTCACTGCCGATTATTTTTCTTTGTAATAATGCACTCGTTGCAAGATAATCCATTTTAAATTTGGCGCCGAAGCTCGACACAATATGGCGGCCAATTGCGGTACTTTATATATCTAGTGACTTTACGCTATCTGACTTGAATCCATCTGTTGGCTAGTAGTGGAACTTATTAATATTGCCAGATGTCAAGTTGACAAGTAGTTCGGCTTTTCAATTTTGTGATCAAATACTTGAGTTCGTGTGTTATATCAATAATATTTGATTAATATCTATATATTGTAAGTACCTGTTTAAATTATAATAATTATTTATAATTCTAACAAATAGCACATGTGGCTATCCGACTTAAATCCATCTGTTGGCTAGTAGTGGAACTTATACAGCGGATAGCACATGTGGCTATCCGACTTGAATCCATCTATTGGCTAGTAGTGGAACTTATACAGTGTAAACACTGAAAACCGTGACATAGGCGTTTAACATGGGAAAACAGTTTTTTTTTTTTTGAAATATCTGTCCCGCAAGAGTATAGTGGGAGTTTTTGATATGGTTAGAAAGATTATTTAATTTGGCATCGAAGAGTATCTAAATACTCTTCATTTAATGCTTTATTATTGAAATATTTACGAAAGTATAATGCTACTTGACAGTTATTACTTATAACTTACTAAAAACAGTAATGGAAACGTATTTGGTAGCTGATTTGGTTAAATCAAGGCTCCATGATAATTTTTCACTAGTTCAAATCCCTTCCGGTTCAAGTTAATATTTTTATTATTTTTATATTTATTTTGTACAATGTATTATTCAATAAATTACAAAATTAAAACAAATAATTTTTTGGTACATCAAGTATTTTATTGACTAAATGTACAAGAGGTGAAATAAATATGTAAATTTAAGCCAAATAAATAATTAAGTTTAGTTTTATGTTCGTCATTAACGCAACCGTTTTTTTTTTTCAAATTTTAAAATGATTCGTCTAGTTCGTTCATGGGATGCAATTTGTCTATTAGGATATATCCTAGCAAAAAAGTCTCGAATATCTCGTAAACTCATCCCTTGATTGTAAAATTTAATTATACTAATTTTTTCTTCTAATGAAAAATCCATTGGATTTACAAAGTTTTCGAAAAGAATGTATTTAATAATACAAAAATAAATATAAAAATAATAAAAATATTAACTAGAACCGAGAGGGATTTGAACCAGTGAAAAATTATCATGGAGCCTTGATTTAAAAATCCATTGGATTTACAAAGTTTTTGAAAAGAATGTATTTAATAATACAAAAATAAATATAAAAATAATAAAAATATTAACTTGAACCGGGAGGGATTTGAACCAGTGAAAAATTATCTATGGAGCCTTGATTTAACCAAGTCAGCTACCGAATACGTTTGCATAATTACTGTTTTTAGTAAATTATAAGTAATAACTGTCAAGTATGATTATACTTTCGTAAATATTTCAATAATAAGGCATTAAATTAGGAGCATTTAGATACTCTTCGATGCCAAATTAAATAATCTTTCTAATAATATCAAAAACTCCCACTATAGTCTTTCGGAACTGATAATATTTGAAAAAAACTGTTTTCCCATGTTAAACGCCTATGTCACGGTTTTCAGTATTCACACTATATAGCGACCGGCCTGAAGTTAGCCCCACCCCATCTAGCACCAACGTTCTTTTTTATCTTATTAGTTAGTGCATCGTTAGTGCTTTTTAATGCACTATAAAGGAACGTTAGTGCATTTCGCATTATTGAGTAAATTATAAAATTTATGGGTGGGCTAACTTCAAATTAAATTTTAAGATTTAAATAATATGTACCCTAGTATTAGTGATTGCATCGTTAGTGCTTTCTAATGAACCCAACAGTTTCATTCGTGCTATTACCATACACTAGATATTAAGAAAAAACTATGGGGGGGGGCAACTTCATATAAAATTTTAAGATTTAATTAACATGTACCGTATCACTAGTTAGTGCATCGCTAGTGCTTTCTGGCGAACCCAATAGTTTCGTTCGTGCTATTACCATACACTAGAAATTAAGAAAAATCTATGGGTGGGTCATCTTCATATTAAATTTTAAGATTTAATTAACATGTACCGTATCACTAGTTAGTGCATCGCTAGTGCTTTCTGGCGAACCCAATAGTTTCGTTCGTGCTATTACCATACACTAGAAATTAAGAAAAATCTATGGTTGGGCCAACTTCATATTAAAATTTTAAGATTTAATTAACATGTACCATATCACTAGTTAGTGCATCGTTAGTGCTTTCTTGTGAACCCAATAGTTTTGTCCGTGCTATTACCATACAATAGAAATTAAGAAAAAACTATGGGTGGGCCAACTTCATATAAAATTTTAAGATATAATTAATTTGATCCATATTATTAGTTAGTGCATCGTTAGTACTTTTTAATGAACCCAATAGTTTCGTTCGTGCTATTACCATACACTAGAAATTAAGAAAATACACTGGGAGGGCCAACTTCATCTTGTATTTTAAGATTTAAATAATATGTACCATATCACTAGTTAGTGCATCCTTAGTGCTTTCTAAAGAATCCAACAGTTTCATTCGTGCCATACACTAGAAATTAAGAAAAAACACTGGGTGGGCAACTTTAATTTAAATTTTAAGATTTAATTAATATATACGATTTCTGTAGTTAGTGCATCGTTAGTGATTTCTAATGAACCCAACAGTTTTAGTGGTGGAATTATATTTACTAAAAAATTAAGAAAAAAATTCAAATAAAGTGGTTCTTTCACCTAGTAATGGCGGCCCATAGCCGACTTCGCTATTACGTATAGTTCTTTCTTCTTTATCATTCTTTTTTTGGCTCTCTTTCCCTAACGTGCCCTTTATGACTTTCTTGACACGGTTGTTTTCGATATATACAAATTCCCAGGAAATAATCCATATAAATATGGACGCTACAATTTTCCAAATCAGTGGACTGATTTCAACTATTTTTTTTTTTATTATTATTGCTTACCATCTGTACTTGCGCCTACGCAAATATGTGTGTGTTGTGTGTGTGTGTGTGTGTGTGTGTGTGAATCAAACTTGGGTGCGTTACGAGCGTGCGTTTTGTGTTTTTGTGCGTGAGTGAGGCTGAGCGCGTGTGTGTGCATATGTGTGTAAGCATAAATTATAATAATTGTGTTGGTAGACGGTAGCAAAAGTGTGTAGGAACACGTTAGATACTTGTAGTTGTCGCTGTAGCGCCAAAAATAAGTGATAGAAAATTCCAAGATTATGATAATGAACTCAGCATTCCTGCTCTTATTGATTGAACTATTTCGGCATAACCAATCATATTTTAGCAGGCGCCGAAAAATATATTAAATCCTGGCTAGATAGGCAACTATACAAATAAATAAACAAGTAAAAATTTGGTGTTACATACGAGTATGATTTTTTTTGCATCAACTACGATTACCGACATTAAATAAAGGGTCTCAAAAATGTTAGTGCAAAATAAGCGACAGAGGTAAATATATGTAGTAGCCCTTTTGACAGTATACGAATCAAATTGAGAGTACCACAATCCAAACTCCAAACAGTTAAAGAACTAGGATCTATAATTCAATTTTTTTATTTCTATCGTTTAAAAAAAAACACACCTATACTTATTTTAGTGTTTAACTGTTAAGAGAATAAAACTATGAACAAGTAAATAGGTATAATTATCAGAATATATAAAGTATTTTAATAATAAAATATTTAGTGTATAGAAGTGATCGGGATTTTGCTAATCGGAATATATCCAGGGATGGTGGTGTATTATATGCTGTACACTCAAAATTCAAATCATCCCTTATTAAGTTAACTATCAATGATTTATCCACAGCTGATATCATTTGTGTTAAAATATTATCTACCACTACTTATGTTTACGTCATTACTGTCTATATTCCTCCACCTATATCTTTAGCTCAGCTGAGTTACATTTATGAGGGTATAGAGTCTATTCCTGGTATCCTTAATAATAATTTTATTATACATGGTGATTTCAACATTACCAATCTTCTTGAGTATTACACCAACGGTTTTACAAATAATCTTATTCTATCATTACTTAACTTCCACAACTACTTAGGAGCAAATCAACGTAATTTCATTTTAAATAAGGACAATAGAATTTTGGATATTGTTTTATGTAATTTTAACTGCCTTGTATCCCAAGATTATTTCCCACTAGTTAAAGAAGACGGCTATCACCCTGCACTTACTATTTCACTGCAATTAGAATGCAGTTTCCTTAATTCAACCTTTGCTAATTCTATTCCTTTGTACAATTTTCAACATGGTAACTATGAACGTCTCTATCATTCTCTTTTAGCTATTGATTGGAATATTCTAGCAAATTGCAGTAACGTTGATGAGGCCTTTGCTAAATTCTATGATGTTATTTATAATGTATTTAACTAATGCATTCCTAAAACAATTAAGAGGCATTCAAAATATCCACCGTGGTTTTCAAAATCAGTTATTTCTGATATTAAATTAAAGGATAAAAATTTAAAACTTTATAGACAAACCAAAAATGCTGTTTATCTAACAAATTTTAATAACTTGCGATCTAAAATTAAGGCAAACGTTCGAACTGCGCATAAGAATTATTTAGATTCTATTGAAACCAATCTGTCTAAAGATCCTAAAAAAACTATGGACCTGTCTTAATAACAAAAGCAAATCTACTCGTATTCCTGGCTCAATGGTACTTTCGGACAGTACTTACAATGAGACTGCTACTATAGTTCAGGCGTTTGCAGATTATTTTGCTTCTGTTTATGATGACACTGATCCTGAACAAGTGAGCACTAATCATCCTTTTCCCAGTAATCATTCTCATTTTATTTCCATCAACAATATTGCTGAGACCGAAATTATTGAATTCACCTCCAAATTAAAAATTTCCCGAAATCCTGGTCCTGATAATCTTCCCTCATATGTGTTAAAAGGATGCCGCGAAATATTTGCTAAACAAAAAAAAAAAAAAAAACAACTACATTACTCCCGTCTTTAAATCTGGTGATAGAAATGTTACCGCCCAATTGCTATTATCTCAAATATTTCTAAGGTATTTGAAAAGATTATATACATTCATATTTATAGCTCAGTTGAATCTCGTATCTCTATGCATCAACATGGATTCATTGCTGGGAGGTCTACATCCACTAATTTGTGTACATTAATAATATATTAAATATAAATAAAATAAAGTCAATCATAAAGTTTTTGTTTTCAAACTTATTCATACTTTTAATTTTTCAACTAATCTTGCCTCACTTATTGCTTCGTATCTCTCTAATAGACAAATTCATGTACATTACAATAGCTTCACCTCCCTACCATTTACTGCCACTTCTGGAATTCCACAAGGTTCAAATCTCGGCCCACTTCTCTTCACTTTATTCGTCAGTGATATTGCCGACTGTATTAAATACTCTAATTAATTACTGTACGCTGATGACATATAAATATTTAGAATAGTAAACACTATTGATGACTGTTTAAAACTTCAAAAAAAAATTGAAAATCTGTTGACTTGGTCTATCTCTAATCATTTATTTTTCAATGTTAATAAGTGCAAGATAATGACCTACACCACAAAGAGAAAGATCATTTTTTTCAATTATCAAATGAATAATTTTGCTCTAGTCAGATTTAATGAAATTAAGGATTTGGGAGTAATTTTTGATCTCAAATGTCAATTTAATCAACCAATTCTGTTGGAAGTGACACTGGCCGACATGAAATTTTTATTACATATTTATTCATTATGCTAAACAAAATGTTATTATTATATCTTCTGCACCGTTCATTAAGGCAATACGGGTGACTAGATTTTTGTGCCACCTCATGGTTTGCGCTTTAAACGGTTGTCTAGCTGGCCCTGCATATGGAGAAAGCCTTTAACTTTTTTTTTTGAGACCGGGTAGGGGCCGGTATTACTAAGTAAAAGACCAACAAAAATGATTTAAATTGTTTTCATATTTTTTAGTAAATGATAATTCCTCTACTGAAAGTGTTGGATTCATAAGAAAGCATTAACGGTGCACTAACTAAAGATAGGATACCTAACAATTATTAAATCTTAAAATTTAATTTAAAGTTGGCCCACCCAGATTTTTTCTTTATTTCTGCTGTGGGGCCATAGCACGAATGAAATTGTTGGGTTCATTAGAAAGCACTAACTAGTGATATAGAACATATTAATTAAACATTCAAATTTAATATTAAGTTGGCCCACCCAGATTTTCTTTTAAATTTCTAGTGTATGGAAATAGCACGAACACAACTGTTGGGTTCACTAGAAAGCACTAACGATGCACTAGCTAGAGATACGGTACAATTAAATCTTAAAATTTAAATTAAAGTTGCCCACCCAGTGTTTTTTTCTTAATTTCTAGTGTATGGTAATAGCACGAATGAAACTGTTGGATTGCACTAAGGATGCACTAACTAGTGATATGGTACATATTAATTAAATCTTAAAATACAAGATGAAGTTGGCCCTCCCAGTGTAGTTTCTTAATTTCTAGGGTATGGTAATAGCACGAACGAAATTATTGGGTTCATTAAAAAGCACTAACGATGCACTAACTAATAGTGTGGCACAAATTAATTACATCTTAAAATTTTATATTAGGTTGGCCCACCCATAGGTTTTTCTTAATTTATAGTGTATGGTAATAGCACGAACGAAACTATTGGGTTCGCCAGAAAGCACTAACGATGCACTAACTAGTGATATGGTACATGCTAATTAAATCTTAAAATTTAATATGAAGTTGGCCCACCCATAGATTTTTCTTAATTTCTAGTGTATGGTAATAGCACGAACGAAACTATTGGGTTCACTAGAAAGCACTAACGATGCACTAACTAGTGATATGGTACATGCTAATTAAACCTTAAAATTTAATATGAAGTTGGCCCACCCATAGATTTTTCTTAATTTCTAGTGTATGGTAATAGCACGAACAAAACTATTGGGTTCACTAGAAAGCACTAACGATGCATTAACTAATACTAGGGTACAAATTATTTAAATCTTAAAATTTAGTTTGAAGTTAGCCCACCCATAAATTTTATAATTTATTCAATAATGCGAAGTGCACTAACGTTCCTTTATAGTGCACTAAAAAGCACTAACGATGCACTAACTAATAAGATAAAAAATCTGATGTGGCCAACACAAAACCTCCCGCTATTGAATTTTTATTAATTTAAATACATACTTACGTATTTACTACCGCTGCAAACTGTTCCATTGCAGAAAACTATTGCTTTATTTACTATTTTCTTTTTAAAATGTCACTATTATTAATTTGAGGTGATTAGTTTTTTGACAGTGACATTAACTGTCAGTTACATTCATTTGAAATATGAACTGTGTAACAAACGAATTATTGTGTCTTAGGCTTCGCGACTAATAAAAAAAATTATTTTTAAATTTATGTGTAAATTATATAGAAAAAGTATTAATGTATTCCAGTAGAAAATTCAATAATCTTTAATTTTCATAAGACATAAAATGCGAAAAAATGGCATTTAATGGTATTTTTTGAAGAAAAACCATTATGAGCTTCAGGTAAAGTGTCATTTCCGGTTATCCGATTTACACCAAAATCTAATGGCTTCTATTCATATTAGAATGGGATGGAAATACAAGGTTTCAGAATTTTCTGAATGATAGTATTTGAGTTAGAGTGAAGACAAAATCCCTACACATACACACATACATACACACATACACACACACATACACACACACATACACACATACACACATACAGACATCATCGTGAAAATGTTAAAAATGGATTCTAGGGAACTTAAAACGTGGTCATTTACTAAAATCTCGATATGAGATTTTTAGCACGATCCCTATACCTCCCTTACCAAGGGGAGCGGGAGGTAAAAAGAACGTTGGTGCTAGATTGGGCGGGGCTAACTTCAGGCCGGTTGTATACCGGATAGCACATGTGGCTATGAATTTAGAATAGACCTCCTGTACACTCCTAACACCGTTCGGTAATTACATGGAGCGTCTTAAATGGAGTGTTCGGCAAATGCAGAATGGAGTCAAGTGGAGTGAAAAGTGTTAACTCCATAAGCCCAACCTCGATATGCAAGCATACATGGAGTTTTTTTGTTTTATTTGACATCTGTCAGATCATTTTGTATTTTTATGTTGAAATATTTTATTATACACAATTATTTTATATTTATAATATTCTTTCGTAATACAACAATGCACAGTATGTCGGAATGGTAAGAATTCTGTATCTTTTCTAATATATATATTTTTTTCAGAATCATTAAAGTATAATTCCAAACGGAATAACTTCTGAATGATTCAATTTTTTTAGTAGTACATTAGATTGTCAAAAAAGGAAGTTATTATATTCGTGCACCAAAATTTTAACTTTACTCGTTCGATTAATCACAAATAATGGAGTGTCGTTCGGTTAATCGCTAATCACTAAAGAAAAAACCCCTTAACAATAAATTTAAAAACTATATACGTATTTCGAGAACTAAGTTCTCATCATCAGTAGAAACTACAAAGTAATCTTAACTTCTCTGTGTTTACTTTGTAGTTTCTACTGAAGATGAGAACTTAGTTCTCGAAATACGTATATAGTTTTTAAATTTATTGTTAAGGTTAAGGGGTTTTTTCTTTAGTTATAACTTTACCTTAAGACTCCATTTTAGTTTTATAATCGCTAATCACAAATAATGGAATGTACAGTAAAATTTTTGAAAGGTGTCCGATCAAGGCCATCTATGAATTGCATCTATGAATTAAGATTTTATGCTGTCAAATTTAGTAGTGTCATTTACATAGTTTTTATGAGGTACACAAGTTATTATGTACCCTCATAAAAAATAAGAAAAAGACACTACTAAATTTGACAGCATAAAATCTTAATTCATAGATGCAATTCGTAGACGGCCTTGATCGGACTTCTTTCAAAAATTTTACTGTACCCTGTTTCCTCTATATACTCCAACTTCAGCTGTTCTCCCACTCCACTCTAACACCGCTCTGTACATACATGATTTACCGAACGCACCTATAGGTACCGTGAGTATTTTTTAACGTGAAACATTGGGTTTGTCATCCATGGTTACGACTCGACATTTGATTGACAGCAATGTATTTGCCTGTCCCATTTAAAATGAAACATAGGGAACTTGACAGAAGTATTATATTTAAATATTGTAAGAAATTTAACGGAATCAAAAAACCACTCGCGAGCACTAAACATATTTCGGGCACAAGGTGCACACAGTATTTTTTCTACATCTAAATTTAATTTTTAGAAAACAGGTATAATTATTTAAACAAAATTATTCTCTAATGACATCATTTCAATATGACAGATAACCGTTAAATTTTCCTATAAGTTACGACTTGACATTTGATTGACAGCAATGTATTTGTCTGCCTCATTTAAAATGAAATATAAGGAATGAATTTGACAGAAGTATTATATTTAAATACTGTAAGAAATTTAGCCGAATCAGAAAATCACTCGGGCACAAGCACACAATATTTTTTCTACATCTAAATTTAATTTAGAAAGGTACAATTATTTAAACAAAATTAACATCTATTGACGTCTTGTTAAATATCAAATTCGTTCCCTACGTTTCAATTTAAATGGGACAGGCAAATACATTGCTGTCAATCAAGTGTCAAGTTGTAACCATGGATATGACAAATCCAATGTTTCACGTTAAAAAATACTCACGGTATAATAATAGCAATTTATGTAATTAGTACATAATATACAACTTTATTGGACGAGCCGCTGTTTATGGACGAGCGAGTCTAATAAATAAGGCGCGTCTATAAAGTGTATTATTTCATTCATACTTCCTACCTGTGAAGTAAGTTTATTTTTCTAAAGCAAATTTTAAAGTGTGCTTCGACTCAAAATAGTGGATCAAGATGCAGCTTAACCGCAAAGGTTAAATTATAGTACATTAAAAACGGGAGTGCATACAAATTCCTAAATATTACTCTGTACATATCTTGCCATATACATTTTACTACCGTACAAATATGCTCCTTGAAGTTACACTACCCTGTATATTTATTGCCTTGTACATTTATCACTGTGTACAAATCTATAACCATAAAGTAGCTGCGCTTCAAATGCATAATTCAAACTAGGCGTTCACTGCATTTCGAATAACACTTGGAAATCAAAACGTATTTTAATTTAAACATGTGTAATATTTGCATTATGTTTTAGGTAAGGTTTACGTTCATTTATATTAATATTTATTATTATTATTTATTATTATTATTATTATTTTATTATTATTATTATTATTATTATTATTATTATTATTATTATCATAAAAGGAATAAAATATATTTATTTTCGAATTGTAGTTCGAGATGCAGATAATGCGCCAAGTTAGAATTCGCTGATGTGCTTATTTTTATCTTAATCGCTATTTATTGAGTAGTACTTTAAGTACAGAGTGTGTATTTTATAATTTTTTGTTATGGTGGAGGACCCCATTTTAATGTAATTTTTCATTATATTGTTTTTTAATCACATGCCTTGGTAACGTGTGTGACAATGTAACAAAACAATTGCAGCAATATTAGTTCTAATATATGTTTATGTTTATTTTCCTGTTGCTGCACGACAATGTACCAGCCCACAAATCAAGGCTTTTCAAAAGCATGAATGTGGCTTCATAGAAATTACTAAGGGGAAAATATTTAGGGACGATAACAAACTTATAGCGGCTGTTGAAGGGCATTTTGCTGGCAAATTAAAGGAATATTTTTATTCTGGATGAAAGATGCTATTGAAACGATTTAATACTTGTATCTAAAAGCAAGGGGCCTATATTGAAAAATAAATTTTTGTTACTGTTCTTATCTTTCCCTTTCATGC
Organism: Ophonus ardosiacus; assembly: GCA_943142095.1. NCBI lineage: Eukaryota > Metazoa > Arthropoda > Insecta > Coleoptera > Carabidae > Ophonus > Ophonus ardosiacus. The sequence goes on along the minus strand of OW964828.1, from coordinate 27,980,101 downwards.
CTAGTACGGGAATATAAAAACGTGTACATGGCAAGGCAATACAACTTGTACGATAGGAAAATGTATATGCTAAGAAATGTACAGAGTTATATGTATGCAGTTCGGAATTTGTATGCCAAGCCTTAAAAGCAAGAACGTAGAGTCCAAGTTTGGAAAACGAGCCGCGAGGCGAGGTAATTTTACAAAGAGATTTAAAAAATGCGACTTGTCAAAAATATGACTTGGTGTTTTTTTGTCAGTTATGTTGGTAGCGCTTCCCACTAACAATTGAAATTTCATATTTTGAAAGTTTTTGTGTTGTGAATTTTGTCTGATTATATACTTTAATACATTGTATTAATCAGTGCGCTTCTCAGCGACAGTGCTTTCATAGGCTTATAAAAACACCAAAATAGAAAAATACATTATGAACTTATGTTTATAACAACTTCAATAATTGTTTCATTAACGGTACCAGAATTATTTATAACCATAACAATGAGTGCCCGTGTGGTGACGCCTGGTAAGCGCCCACACGGTAAAATATATCGTCATCATTATCGATATCTACATGTATTGTAGATACTGGCACACCCAGAAATGGGTAATATGCCGTGATGATATATTTATATTTTATTTATATAACTTGTATTAATTTTAAAAATTATTCTTCAATAATAATATAATTTAATTTTAAATTGATTTTTCTTATTTTTTTTTTTTTTTTTTTTCTTTAAAAACTGCTATAGAAAAGAATTTTATACACGACTATAAAATTTAATTATCGACTTGCGAAAAATAATCCCGATTTTATCGTCATGTATAAAAAATAAATATGTATATTTAATTGCAAAATAATAGAAGACTAGACATAAATTATGTCATGTGCGAAAAACACGATATTGCAACGAATAGGGTAGTTGCGAAAAAAATAAATATTATTTTTTCCTATTAATTATGAAATATACACTAATTCTAAACATATTAATGTAAAAATTATTAGAAAATATAAAACTTTTCATTCATAATTTCCATAAATAAAGTTCGCGGTGGAATTCTTGTGACGTAGACTTTTAATAATTATATAGTTCGACCAAGTCTGTATGACTCATACAAGCTTGTTAGAATACCATGACAAAGCGAAGATGTTGAATTATATTTAATTGTATCATACAAATATTTACAGTATAATTCTAAAAGAAAAAATAACAGATACACAAGTATTATTTAATAGTACGTATATTTTATAATTATTTACTTGAATACCAGATATTTTCAAGATATTTAATTCTTATATAGACAACTTCATAATTTTGCCACCAGGTGGCTGCACACTGCAGTGAATGTACATGTCATTTTTAGTGACATAACCTATGTTTTACGTGTTAAATCATATTTTATTTTTCTTTTCTATATCAGCAGATTTAAAACAAGGTAAAATGAATAATTTCTTTTGAAATAGTGCTTCTCTCAAACATATAAATCGTTTCAAATAAAAATGGTAGTATTGTGTACAGAGTATACAACCGAGAGTGTACCGCTACCAGGTGGCTGCACACTGCAGTGAATGTACATGTCATTTTTAGTGACATAACCTATGTTTTACGTGTTAAATCATATTTTATTTTTCTTTTCTATATCAGCAGATTTAAAACAAGGTAAAATGAATAATTTCTTTTGAAATAGTGCTTCTCTCAAACATATAAATCGTTTCAAATAAAAATGGTAGTATTGTGTACAGAGTATACAACCGAGAGTGTACCGCTAGGGCAAGAAAGACTGTGATTGGTATTAATAAAACACGTCACCACGGGAAAATTTGAAATAAGATTTTTTTTTTTAATTATATTTTGAAAAATATACAGTTGCCAGACATAAAATATGTATTAAAGTGAATAACTTGAACAATTCTTTCAGAAAAAAAATAACTTGGAAAATGCGCAACTACCCTATTGTTTCTAATTCCGTTTAGATTCAACAAGCATCAATTCAATACATTCGTAATAACAATAACATTTCGCAACGGAATTAGAAAAAACACTTTTTATTCTTGTTGCATAAATACAGTGTGTTAAAAAATAAGTGTCCCAAATTATGAGGGCATATAGTACTGACCAAAATGAGTAAAAAAAGGTTCAATTTTCAATAGTTTGCGAGATACAAGGCAATGAAAAATGAGTTTTTTCGGTATTTACGTCTGCTATCTCGAAAACTGTAAGAGTTACGACTTTTATTAAATGTAACATTTTGTTTACCTTACAGAGGTCATCTTAGATGTGTTTTGTTTTTTAAAAAAAAATCGAATAATTGTAACTAAGACAAAAGTTATGACGACCTTTGTCGTAACTATTAGAAAGTGAAAAAAATGTTTCATATAAAATGTTATTGTTTTTTGTAGTCTATTTACTGGCATAGACAAAATTTTGTTCGACCACTATCTTAGTCAGTTTTTCTTTGATTCTAATACAAAATGGCCTCTTTCTCAAGAACAGTTGAAGATCGGACACATGTTGATTAAACTTTTTTTACTCATTTTGGGCAGTACTATATGCCCTCCTAATTTGTGACACATTTTTTAACACCCTGTATATACTTAACTGTTTCTTTTTTAAATTTACGATTTACTATTAGTACCGATATGCATATTGATATTTTATTTTAACAAATTGGTATTTATACTAAATTTCATTTAAAAAGATAAGCCACATAAATTGAGTTGAAACAGCTAATAAAGAATTAATTTATTCCAGAGCCAACTACCTGTGATCAAAGCAAGAACCATGCAGCAATTAATGAAAGATTATAATTATGATTTTAGTGTTGAAAGGCAAAGCTGAAAAGACTGACACATTATTTTTATCTAAAATAGTTGTGAACAATACATATAAAATTCATATTCAACGAATTTTTATCATCTTCGAAATATAATGTTGTTACACGTGGTCATACTACTACATCATTAAACAAATATTAAGTTGTCTTTTATTGGTTACTTACTGTATCAGATATTGAGAAAATAATTCGTTAATAGGATTTTTATATACTTACGACTGAATAAATTGATATGATAAGGGAAAGTAATTATTTTCTCAATATAACCTGATCTTTTACTCTATTTTTTAAATAAATTAATACTTTATCTTATTTGCCATCACATTTTAAATATAATTGTTTAGGAATTTAATATGTGTGTTAATGTAATTGTTTCAGTTGCAAATTTTATTATCCCATGTAATCTATATTATCTATAAGTTTCGAGAGATTAAGAATGTTACTACTATATGAAATATTTCTTCCGTACTTTTAAAGTGCGAGTGTTAGTGAGCAGGTTGAAGAACCATAATACATTATGTAGATGATAGCTATATTCTACCCATATAGAGAGATTATATTGGAATTGAATATTAAATATATTTATTTGTATGTAATTCTTGTTTTATTAATATTTTTATATTCTATTAGCAGGAGCCAACATAGAAACTGACATCTGGTAACAAAATAAAACATATAGGTCGTAGGGAAAACATTAGGCGATTTTTCGCGATGAACCAAATGATTTAGTTCCTAAATTTTATGAACCAGTACGTTCTCGCGACAAACTAATGACGTCACTCATAGGCCAGGTTCAAGAGCTTGCATTATTGAGTGACTAATAGTAGTTTATATATCAAGGGAGTAAAGTTCGTCATTATTTGTCGAGAGCGAAGATTGAATCCTGAGGGCGTAGCCCGAGAATCGCTTGAGGCAAATAATGACACTTTACTCCCGTGTTATATACAATATTTTATATACAAACGGAAAAGAAGAAGAATGAAGCACATTTCTACAAACAAAGAAAAATTATTTATTATAAATTTAATTTTACAAATATCATTATATTTTTTTCCAAATTAAATATAATTAACAAAGGACTTGAATCACTTTATTTCCCTCGATAAATAATGAAGCACATTAAGTTATGATTTTAATAAGAATAAAGTTAAAATTATTTACCGGTTGTATATAAAGATGTTTTACGTATGTGTATCGTACAATATTTCATCTACGATAGAATCTAAAAACCAAGAAATATGAAACAATATTTTTAATTAGGATAACAATATTAAGGCCCGGTTTTTCCACCTTTTGATAAAGTGCCAGATAACTTATCCCCCAGATAAAAGAAAATTATCTCATCATTTAATTGACATGTGTATAATTTTGTCAATTTACGCTCTAATATCAATTCGATATTTTCATATCTAGCAGTTAAGTTAACTGCCACTTTATCCAGAGATGGAAATAGTGGGCCTATATGAAAAGTTTACCGTGATAAAATGTTCACCTGTTTTTGCAAATTTAGCACGTTTTAGTTATTTATGCACGGACGTATCATAATTTGACAATTAAACACGAATTTCTTTGACATAAACGATATTTTACAGCCCGCGGGCCAAATTATAACCTACAATATAAACAATTTAAACAGGCAACATGAAAAGTTTTTATTACAAATCGAAAATTTTTATATTCTTTAATGAAAAATGAAAATTAATTTTGTGATATTTATATGGAAAGCACGGAGATATATAAAATAAAACTCAAATGATAGAACTAATAAACAAACAATACTTAAACTGTTGTTCTCCGCTTTCATAGCAACACTAGTTACTGGATGTACGTTTATAAATTCTTTTCGCTACAATTTTTCTAACACTCATAATTTGAAAATTTTCGTCCGTGCATAAAGTTTTGTATGTACCACGAGCGTAACTTGCTTCTATGGCCTTTGACGTGTTTTTATCCCTCGGCTTACGTCTCGGGCTCAAAATCCCGCCGCAGGCCATAAAAGCCTCCTTACGCTCTTAATACATAAATAACTATTATGTACCAAGAGTCGTAGGTGCACTGTACGACTCGAGGTGCATATGAGATTTTTCGTCAGATCTTACATATCATTTTATAAGAAATAAAATTAAGTATTTTTCATTTTTTTTTTATGCATAGCTGTCATACTATTAATTAATAAGGGTTGCTGTAATTAGGTATCCTTGACAACAAAATAAAACATATTTATTTTTAAAGAAAATCACACGCGTGTGTCAGTTGAATTTATGCACAATTTGTGATTCTAAAAACATGTCTCAAAAAATAGAAGAGGCTGAAAATGCAGCATCCCACAGTTTATTACCGGTTAAATTACAACAACGGTATAAGGAAACATATAACATTTTCAAAAATTGGTGCCATGAGAAGAAATCAGATGTGATTACAGAAAAAGTGCTGCTGGCGTATTTCTTAAATAGATCTACAAAATTAAAATCTCCAAGCAGTTTATGGAGCGAATACTCAGTGTTAAAAAGTATCATTTTTATCAATGATAATGAAGATATTTCCAAATATCCAAAACTAGAAGCGTTTTTAAAGCGAAAAAATGATGACTATAAACCCAAAAAGAGTACTATGTTTAGTCGAGACGATATGAACAAATTCCTTATTGAAGCGCCTGATATTACACATTTGTTAATGAAGGTACAGTTACAGATTATTTCATTTAACTCAGTTATTAAGGTATATTGAAGTTATTTATCTGTTCTGGTCGTTATGGTAATGGGAATTTCTGGGACCTGTAGAAAAGACGAATTATGTAAGATGACAACTGATAATGTTGAAGATGAAAATTCTGTAATAATAGTAACAATACCAGATACTAAAAATGGAGTGCAACGTACTTTTACGATCATTAACCGAGAAGAACAGCTCATAAATTTTGTTGATTTTATTAGGAAATATATAAGTTGCAGGCCAAGAAATAGTGAAAATCGGCGATTTTTTCTGAAATATTGTTCAGAAAAATATGTGAATCAACCAGTAGGTAAAAACAAATTCCTGCTCTAATAGTAGAATTTTTAAAACCGAAAAATCCTGAAACTTATCCACAACAGTGGCAGAAAGTTATGTTGCAGATTCAATGACAAATAAATTAGAAATCGCCAATAGAATTTTATATAATCAAAATAGATATGAAGAATCTGCATCCACATCTTCAACTTCAGTCATGCAATTCAATAATGAAGACAAAATGAAAAATGGTCGCGTAATTGTTCCTAGCACCAAAGAAAATCAAGAACACATACAAATTGAAAATGTTGATATTACCGAAAATATAAACTTAGATTCAAAAAAGGAACTTAATTCTCTTGTTCAAGTTTCTAACTGTTCTAATTGTTCATTTACATTTAATATAAATAAGTTGTAATTTATGTAATATAGATAAAATGTTTGTAAATAAAGGTGTTTTGTAGACAATTTACTTTTTTGCCCTAGGAACTTAATGAAGAATATTACAACCCGCTACCCATGGTAACCAGTAGTTGAATGTAAACTGTCACCGTCAACAAAACAATGACACAATGAGATATTTTCGCAGTAGGTTTGACGAAAAAAAATTTTAATCACACGTTGCTCGACAACCCGTGACTAATGAAACCTTGCTACTATTGAGACCCGCAGAATCCGCTCGCAGCGCTGCAAGCGAAACTGTCATGGCGGTCACTAGGTCATGTCAAACTTATTTACATTTTGACTGAGTGCTTTCTGAGCAATAAAAATGTTGACAATTCAACTAAATACGATTTTCGTCTGTTGAGTCACTCCTTCCTCAAGTAATGTAGTTGAAGGGCAACAAGTTACAAATTCGGGATTAAATATTACTTGATCGTTTTCTGGGCCATGTGCAAGATTTTACCACGGGTCCTTTCTAAATAACAAAAATGTACAGGAATTGATAAAATTAAATCGGCTTTTTTAAAAACTTTTAAAATATTTATACACCAAGTGAGCTAAGATAATGTTTATTCATGAGAAGAAAGTTTAGCTTTAGTTAAATTTTTCGAGTGAATAAACATTCTTAGCTCACGTGGTTTATACAATATTTTATTCAATTTTGACGAAATAATAATAAAAACCATTATAATATTTAATTTTAATAAAATAAAAAAACTAATCAATTAGTAGGCTATGCATGACAATCGTTGATGATAGACGTCAAGTCTTCTGTCACAGAATAGACATTCATACAGAAGCGACAGTCAGAGAGAGAAACGAAAATTAGAGAGAGAAAGAGTATGCCAACAAATTTAAAGGGCTAATCGGGTAAACTCGGATTATTTCGGCATATCTTCATATCTTACGATTCTTTGTTCTTTTCATTATCTCGACGAAAAAAATTTCTGTTAGGGGTCAATAATAAAAGTATATTGAGAAACACAAATTGATTTCTAATAAGAACAAATATGTTATTTTTTCAACAAACGATAGGAAAAATCGTTATCATAAAGAAAATTATTATATTTCACATATTCTGGAGGAACTGTTGTCTCAGCTTGTCACGCCCATGTATTTTAGGGTTATGGCTAATTCAAGCAAAACCATCGACCTTTAAACTAATAGATGCAGCGTACGAGCAAAACGCTTGTCCCGCCATAACGGTGCAGACACAGTGGCTGGTAGCACAAGCCCTGTTTTAACTAAAACACTGTTTTAAGAAATGACAAATTCAAATTTCAATATTTAATTTCACCCTTATGTTTAAAGAACGATTTTTTAAAAAATATTTGTTTGAATACAAACTATGTTCTGCTTTAAAATCATATTTTCATAAATTTGATACTATTTATTTTTATTATTAAATAATGAAATCTGACATTTCTTAAAACAGCGTTTTAGTTAAAACAGGGCTTGTGCTACCAGCCAGTATCTCTATCCTTCAATAGTACGGAAGTTAAGAAAACGCAGCAAAATAAAAAAAAAATATTTGTCCCTAACTTGTTGTCTTTGGTGCATAATCGGTAAGAATATAGATTTAATTTTTTTGTGCATAATTAGATTAATTATATATTTTTAATATAATATATTACATACATATTATATTATAGGGGACAAGTAATAATTAATAAGAATTTACATATGAAATGACACAGCTGGACCGCGTACGTACTGCTGACTGCACGAAATACACCGCTTCCCCATTATTTTGTCGCATACACACCTCACAACACATATATGTACGTATGTATTGACAGAAATAATTGTAAATGTTCTCCAAAAAAGCAATAATACACAAACAGTTACGAAACATCAAATTTTGACAACTATTTAGTGATAGAGAGCGATGTATAGAGATTTACATATGGCTGAGAAAGATGTACAATGAGTACAAACGTATGCGCAGTATACTTTAACTGAGAACTTCCGTACTGTGGAAGGACAGAATATATATTTCTATCCTTTTATGTTGGAGCATTATTCTAACAATAAAAGAATAGGAGACACTTGCTCCATTAGTTTAAAGGTCGATGAGCAAAACAAACACGTCTTCTCACTTTTGACATATGTCATTTTGTGAACCGTCTGTGAATTTTTGAAGTGGTGTTAGTTTCTAATAAAATGGAAAAAACGAAGAAGGTAGAATCGGGAGAACTTGTTTGTTCATATAAAAACTGTATAAGGAGATTTAAAAAATGGAGAAAGGGAAATGTAAGTTATTTTTGTTTCCGAAAGATCCATAAGTGTAAAATGTGGCTCAAGACCTGAGGAAGAGAAGATTTGATGGAGAAGGATATTTGGGACATATTCATTGAATCTGACGTTTGTGTTTCCCACGTCAAAGATATAGAAAATTCTGCATTGTATTGAATTTGTAAAATTCACGTATTTGTTCAATAAAAACATAATTATGGGTTTATTTATGATTTCTTCTTAATTCGTTAATAAAATTAAAATTTTAGTACTTTTGTGTTCTAATTTTTCTTTTACCATTTAAAACAATTTAAATTTTGCGCGTAAATTTGCCAACAAATTTAAAGTTCAAGGTCATAAACATCAAATCACAACAACAATGGTATAGACAAGGAGTGTCGCTTCTGTATATGTCTATTCTGTGCTTCTGTTTAAAAAGCATTATTGTCTGCCATTTCTGTAGTGAAATAGATATTTACACACCAAGTGAGCTAAGGTAATGTTTATTTATGAGAAGAAAGTTTAGCTCACGAGCCCATAAAGGCGAGTGAGTTAATTTCTTCAAGTGAATAAACATTCTTAGCTCACGTGGTTTGTACAATATTTTATTCAATTTTGACGAAATAATAATAAAAACCATTATCTCGACCATTATAATATTTAATTTTGATAAAATAAAAAACAGTTACTAGGCTAAGCATGACAATCGTCGCTGATAGACGTCAAATCATCTATTTAAAACAGGGATGGTAACAGAAACCGGAACCCGGAACCGAAACCATTAACCCTAAAATACCGAAAAAAAAATGAGAACCGAAACCTGTACCGAAATTCGAAACATACACAAAACCGAAAGCAAAACCCTTTTTTATTTATCGGTTAACCGCATTATATACAGGTCTCTTGTTAGTTGTTAAATATTGTAAATTTTTATTATTAAAATACTTATGCTTAAAAAAGTATAAACATAATTTTTTTTTTTTTTTGTTTTTGTCGAAACCTATTTCAATTTTCAACGTAGTTCCTCAATTGTGTGACGCTCGAAATCCGTTACATGTTACATTTACATAGGCATTTAACATGGGAAATTAGAATATTTTGAATATTTGCTTCCCATTAAAACTGATTGTTATAAAACTTTGTACACGTGTTTGTGGACACTTTTTGCATCATTATAATAATTAATTGTTCAATCAAAATTAATAATATTATTCTAAACCCTTTTAGTAAAACCGGTATACCAAAACCGATTGCTGCATAAAAACCAAAACCCAAATCAAAACCGAATTTTTATTTTCACGATGACCGTAACCTAAACCGATATTTTTTATGGTTACCATCCCTGATTTAAAATGCTTTATTATCTGTCATTTGTGCCGTGAAAAATAATGACAATGGCTGATAATGTCTGATCCTGATAAATATTATGGTAAGTGTTATTTTCGTACCTGATGTTATTTAAATGCATTATTTGTTGCAGAGTGAGTTAAAATTTTTTAATAAAGTATTTTTTATATTTGTTACTATGGAGTTAATAATGACAGTTTAAAACGTCAAAATTGAATAAAAATAATAACATTGTAATAAATAAAGAGAAAATAATTGAGAATAATTGATTACAATAATCAAAATATTGATACAATAACAATGCATTGTATTTCCTTTCATATTAATATAAATAATTGAAATATAATAAATTTGTGTAGATATTATGTTTTTACTATATTTTATCAAAAAAAAAAAAAAATACAATGCATTGTTAATACATCAATGTGTTGATTATTGTAATAAACAATTGAATTTGTCAAATGGTTTCCTTAGTGCCATAGCCTCTGCGATTAGATTATTCTATATATTATAGTGTCTTTATCTCTAAATCTATACAAGATATAATAAAAATTGTATTTAGAAGAATTTTTCTACGAAACTACTACTTCCGGTTATCCAATTGTTACCAAAACCTTTTCAGCTCTTCCCAGAAATGCCAGATTGAGGAATTCATAGTTAAACAGGTCTTAAGTCTTATAGTTTTTGAGGAATCGTCCCTCCAACATCCAGACATTCACACACACACACACAGACATCATTTAAAAAATGTTATAATCGGATTCTAGGGAATTTAAATCGTGCTTATTCACTAAATCTGGATGTGCGAATTTTAGCATGAATCCAATACCTCTCAGCGAGAGGTAAAAATGTTCATTATATCGGATAGAGAATTTTATATTCTTTAAAAATAATAGTATAATAATATTTAGAAGATTTTTTTTAAAGAAACTACTACTTCCGGTTGTTACCAAAACCTTTTCAGCTCTTCCCATTGATGTCACAGAGAGAGAGAGAGAGAGAGAGAGAGAGAGAGAAACATCAATCTTAAAATCTGATTTTGGTGACCTTAAAATGTGCTTATTTATTCAAATCTGAATATGCGATTTTTAGCATGAATCCAATACCTCTCTTAGCGAGATGTAAAAGTTATCACTGTCAGTGAAGTCATTCAAAATTATCGGCGGCAACAGTTCGTGGTTATGATGCTGCCATCTACGTGGAGCTTTGCCCGTCTGCTCCTACTCAATGAAATTGGCCATGCAAGTTTGTTTTTGTGCTGCCATCTATTGAAAATGGTTCTCCCGGGTAGTAAAAAATACAACATTCATACAAGAGATGTCACAAATTTATTTTCTATAAAATATTTATTGTACAACAAACTTCAACGCATGAGAAGTTCTACTTTCAGTCAATCTTTTTGTGTGACGTAAAATTACTAATAAATTGTATGTACTTTTTTCTAAATTTTTCTTGTTTTGCTGTTTTGCAATATCATTTTCAGTAACAAAATATTTACCTAAAATAAAATGTTTATTTTGAAAAGTATACATATAAATTTATAAACTTGATTGTGTTCTACTTTTATGTACGGTGTAATCTTATCAATAAACAAATAATATATTTACCTTTTACATCTTCCGTTTCTTGCACTTTATAATCTCGGTATTGTTGCAAATCTGTACCTTTTAGAGAAGACTTTGGTTTAGACATGAGATTATATTTTATTTGTAATGTTTTATTCACTACATCTACGAATTTATTTAATGCATCTAAACTTATTCTTCCCAGCATATACCTATGGAAATACATTATTATATATTTAAGTTTTCATAATTAAAATAGCATATTTACTTGGGTATTTTGGCAAATTCTTCCTGTGTTATATATTCAATTTCATGTGAATAAAAATTAAGAGAAGTTTGTTGTAAAATTCTCAATGGTTTAATTTCATGAACACTGTTGCCATCGGCAGGCGAATAATATTGATTAGATTGATTAGAAGAAGCATTAGAAACGTTTGTTATATTATTTTCATTATCTGTTTTATTTGACACTTCTTCATTCAAGCATGTAATTTGTTGTACTAAATGATTTAATGTTATTGAAATATTCTGAAATTATGATAGTAAAATTAAACAACCTAACATAAATACATTAGACTATACTTTGATATCGCCACATAAAGTAACTTGATAATTCAGGGCATCTTTTAGTTTTATTAATTTATCCACAAAAAATTGTATTTCACCATATTTAGATTGCAATTTTGTTTTCGTTTCGGACTCCTGTTTGGATTCCAATAATACTTCTATAAATGACTGAACATTTGCAAGCTTTGCTATTTGTTCTTCAATAATGATATTAAACGATGTATTACAGGCACTCATTGTAATTTAGTTATTTGTTCTTTTTCGACACACCTTATAATTTTGTATCTTTTGTTGCTCTACATCAACAAACAAAACATTCAAAAGTTTTACCAATGGTAACTGAAATACAAAAATACCTAAAAGAGAAGCAAAGAAAGTTATAAATGAGGTTAACGATATTGTTCAATTTTTTGAAAAAAATGACAATAAGTTATAATTTTACTTTCACTTTTCACACAATATTTAAGAGAAATTTATTTAAAAATGATAATTTGTTTTATCATAATTACATTTAGTAATATTTCATTTTGACTTATATTCACTTGAAGTATGAGATGTGTCGAGTTGTGTCGAAAGCTGGCGTTTGATAAGCAGTTTGAAGTTTATGAAAGTGGTTATAAATTCGTGTTTTATATTATTATATTTATGATCAAGTTAAAAAATGGAATTTAATATAGAAATTAGAAGGAAACAACTTGAAAATTTAGATCAATTTATAAGTTCATCAAAAGATAGAGTGGATTCCATTTTGGACTACTTAGGATGGAATGCACAAAAAATAGCTGAGGTTAAATTAAAACAAGTTTGCTTCTATCACAATCTTATTCCAGTGTATTTTTAGAATCAAAAAGAGATGGTAAAATGTATGATTAATCCATCACATAGAATACCTGCTTCAACTGCTTCTTCTCATATGCAATCTTGCGCTTGGCGTAAAGAAATGTATGATGATGATGATTTACCATTATCAGAGCCAAATCCAATTCCTGGCAGTACAATTGTTATTGGTTAGTTAGTTTTCAGTTGTATCAAAATTATATTTTTTAACATGTGCTATTTTTGTGCAGATGATATGGCAAAAGTTAATGTTTTAAACAATGCTTTAGTCGCTAATCCGCATATGAAAACTGGTAAGTATCAATTTTTCTAAAAAATATTAATTATTCCGTAAAAAAGAATATACATATTGAAAAAAGTATTAAATCATATAAGTGATACAGGCTGAATAGATAAACTGAATAACAATTTGGTCTTTTTCAGCCCAATGTACAATTGAACAAATATTACATATCCTTTTTGTATATCCTTTTATGGTTCATTAAAAGTTCAAATTTTTAAAATGCAGTAGCAGTTTTCAAACAAAAATTCAGGCAAATTCGATAATACTACTTTCAATTTCAAAATATTTCATTCATGGAAATTTTCATCGATAAGGTGTGTACTATGATGAAGTGATATTTTGTGTAAATATTTCCTGAAATATACCAAGTTATTATTGTTTATCAACTATATATCGTAGGCCAGAAAAACCAGATACTTTTTTGAAGCTAATGAAATGATCAGTTCATGACGGAGACTTGAGTACACAAGGGACTTAATGTTCAGTTGCTTAATTAGAGAAAACTTCATGAGCATTTAAAATGCGCATCAACGAGTTTTGCCCAATGAAAAGATAAAGAAAATTGTTTTGTTTACGATACCTAAAAAAAGTGCGGCGTGATTCTTCTGAAGGCCAATAGTGTCGTGTAGAAAAGATATCTCAAATATAAAATACCAAAATGGAAGTGACTCAAGTCACTTACATGAAGTGTTCTGAAATGCTATATGAAAAGATTCTGGCTTTTTCGAGTCAATTTATTAAATATATTACTCAAAAAATAACATCCAGTTAAGCAAGAGTAAGTGAATGTGAATTATTCTAGGCTGGAGAAGCACGGAACCTGTGCCTAAAACGTCAAATAGGTTAACGTCTACGTTTACTTCCGACGAACGCCTTGCGTTATATGATTATACAATAGCTTCTACTAAAGGTCCACCGCAGGTGCCAGAGTTCAATATGTAAGAAAATATATTTTATTTTTATTGTGTTTTATAATTTACCACTTTATTTTTCAGTGAACCAAAAATAGAAGAAAAACATAATTTAACACCAAGAGAACTTGAAGCCTTAGAACGTGATGCAAAACGAAGAAGAATCAAATATAAATCAAAAAGTGTTCATACAAATCGCAAAAGTGCTACTGAAGTTTTACGTGAAGTTATTGATGGCCAGATGGAACAATATGAAGAATGGTTAAATGAGCAAGATGATACTACTACTGCTACGAATTCAAATAATGTAAAACAGGAAAAAAATAATTCTCCTATTGAGGCTATAAGTCCAAGATCTTCCAAAAGTCCAAATTCATATAAAAGTGAGGAAAGCAGACACCGAAATAATAGAAATCATTCTCGAGAACGAACTAGAGATCGCTCTCGAAGCTCAAGTAGAAAAAGAGATAGATATGCTAGGTACGATAGTAGGAATGATCGTAAAAACGACTATACGCGAAGAAAGTATGAAGATAGAGAATATGAAAAGAGAAAATATGAAGAACGAGATTATGACAAAAGAAAATATGAGGAAAAGGATTATGACAAAAGGAAATACGAGGAGATGGATTACGACAAAAGAAAATATGAAGAAAAAGAAGAAAAAAGAAAATATGATGAAAAGGAATATGATAAAAGAAAATATGAATCCCGCGATCCTCGCAGACGTCGCAGGTCAAGTAGCACACATTCAAGAACGAAGTCTGATTATTAAATTAAAGAAATGTTATATCTGCAATTGTATGAACGTAATAAAATATTTCTTTATTAGTAAAATATTGTACTACTTAATAACATTACAAAACTAATATTTTAATCGTTATGTATAATATATTCTTTTTAATTTGATATTTAATAGTAAACATATTAAAAAAAGTTTATCTAGTATTCATAATCTGAGGTTAACGTAAATATCTTCATTGTTTGGTCCATTCAGCACCAATGGATGTACAAGAAATCTTTCAACTATTTCAAAAACTGTATGAAAAGTATTCTTTCCGAAATATAATTTACCATTTTCTTTTTTTACCGGCAAATTATATACTTTACGATCATATATTACAGAAAAAGCACACTCAATTTCGGATTTTCTACTTGGTCTTACGATGAATGTACCATTAGGACGGCAATACAAAAATGTGGTTGCTTGTTTACGCTCAATATCTTGGAACCAAGACTGCTTCTTGTAGTCAGCTAGATAAAAAATTGGTTGAACATTAATAATATTTAATATATAAATGAACATATAATTTACTTACGTTCTGATTCATCATATTCCACATTACTGTCGTTATGAATATCAGAGATACTTGAAATATCCGTGGACGGCAAAAAAGGTGGAGGTCTAGGAAGATCTGGAGGTGCAGCGGACCTTGTAATTCTTTTAATAGGAACAAAATTTGGCGGTAATGGAAAAGGTGTTTCATCTGGTGGTGGCAAAGGCAATGGTCGTGAAGCCACAGTAGGTTTTGGTATTACACGTTTCACAGGTTTTGGATTTGATGGAGGTACTTTATATATAGGAGTTAATGGTTCAGAATGTAATGATTTGTTATCTTCTTCCATCATAGGTTCTATTTCATACACATTTTCTTCTTCATTTGATGGTTCTGCTTCGTACATATTTTCTTCTACGGTAAGAGGAGGAATGTTGACAGGTGCTGAAAAAGATCCGCTAGAAGAGGGAAGCAACTTAGGCTTGGAAAAAATAGAGGATGGAATCTGTGGAAGAGGAATAGAAGGTTTAGGAAAGGAACTATTTTCTGGTGGAATTGGAATCGGAGGTCGTGTGCTAATGTCTTTTTGAGCAGGAAGAATTGGTACTGGAGGCCTTTTGGTATAAATAGAAGGTTTTGGAGGAAACCCATTAGAAGGTCGGGGCGGAGTAGGAAGAGTATTAGTTTGAAAATGTTTTACATTTAAAGTAGGACTTGGAGTTGATTCAGTATCAGATGTATCAAAGTCATCATCCTCTGAAACAGAAAAATCTTGTTCTTGGAAATTTTCCGAGGTTTCAGTAACTTTATATTCCTGAGAAATTACTGCAGGATTATTCTGTTGACTAAATAAATTTTCTAATTGTTCACTTATCGGAGATTTAAATTTTCCGATATTGCTGATATTTTTTGCTGGGCTTTGTGGTGCTTCGTCTTCTTCATCTGGCGCAGGTCGAGGTGGATAAGAAGTAGTTTTATTACTATTTGATGGGAAATAAGAAATTGGATCCATGTTATTTTCATAATGTGCTAATTCTTCTTCCTCCAAGTGAAAATTATGTGCTTGACTTTCTAAATTTCCCACTGTTTCATTTGTCTTTGATTTCATTCCGAGAGTATTAGGTCGAGGAGAAAGTGGCTCATTTTTAATATTATTTAAATTTGGTGGAGGCGCCAGCACTTCCGGTTCTATGGAGGCCACTGAAGGATTATTTTGCTGACCAAATAAATTTTCTAATCTGTCAGTTATTGCAGATTTTACTTTTCCTGTTTTAACCGTATTATTTATTAATGTAGATTCATTTTCTCTAGAATAAGATTTTTGAAAAATTTTTGAATTTGAAAGAATTGCTGGTTTTGATGGCATCATCGGTTTAGAAGTATTCTGGGGAGGATTATTTTTCTGTTCTTGTACAATTTCTGTTCGTCTGGTTATTGGAAATTGTGCATCATCAATTTTGCGAGAATAATTCCCTACCCTGCTGGGTGGAGGAGGTTTTAATTTTGGTTTATTTTCGAAAATTTCCGTACTCCGCGAAATTGCTGGAGAATTATTTTGTTGTTCATGTAAATTTGATACTTTTTGTGATACCACAGAATTTGCTTTATCAGTATTAGTTTGATTACTTGGCGTATAATGAGGAATGAAATTTGCTGGGCTGTCTCTAGCTTGTTGAATACAAGACCATAATCTTTTTACTTGTACATTTGTTAATATATTTTTCCAAAATACAAGTTGAGTTTCATTTAAATTCTAAAAAATATATTTGTGTTACTTTCCTAATTATACAGCTATAATTTATATTTACTTACCAAAAATGAATCACCATCGATATCTTTCTTTCGAATTGCTTCGCAACATTCTCCTAATCCATTCTAAAACACAAGATATATAAATTATAAAAAGAAAACAATTGTTTTAAATAAATTAACGCACTAGTTCTAAAACATTTATTAACTGTTCGGTATTCCATTTTCGAATTTCTTCAAGTAATTTAATATTTTTTTGCGATCCCATTTTTGTATGAGTAATAACAAAAACGGAAACTGCTATACAATTCTATATTATATGTGGTATGTTATCAAATATACACTATCTAATCTTATTTTTTATTATTTTTCTTCTTCTGTGTTTACCCATGATGCATTTTTGGTAACATTTCAAAATGACGTAAAATAATACGTATTTCTTTTAATTTTAATGGGTTTAAAAATCCAGAACCGTGAACAAATCGCAACGAAACTTAAAATTTTGTATTTAGGACTGTTATAACATCTAGTTGTACACCTCTCTTTTTGGTCATTACCTAACTTCCGGAAGTGATACTTTACTTGAATCCTATAATAGATTTCAATGAAAAACTATATTAAAATATAATCTAAAACATTTCAAATTTGGTATATAAGACTTTTATATCAATGGGAATAATATAATAGATTTTGGTTAAAATGGTCAAACCGGAAGTGATACTTTACTTGAAGCTGTTATCAGTTTTAAGAAAAAAAAAATGGTGTTATCTTGATTTTAGAAATAAATGCTTCAAATAAAAGTGTTGGAGAATTGAATTCTGCGTCTATCGCTTCAAGTATGATTAAATTATCTCTTTGTATAAGCGAGATATGTAAATTTAAAAATTATGTACTTGGTTTTCGTAATTAAGTTTGCTATGGATTAGGACAAAAAATAAAAAATTAATGTTAATGTCAAATATGTGCAATTTTATGATTGGGTCTGTTATAATACATATTTTAATTATTGACAAAATATGTATACCGTGAGAATTTTTTAATTTGAAACATTGGGTTTGTCATATCCATGGTTACGACTTGATATTTGATTGACAGCAATGTATTTGCCCGTTCCATTTGAAATAAACATAGGGAACGAATCTGACAGAAGTATTATATTTAAATATTGTAAGAAATTTAACGGAGTCAGAAAACCACTCGCGAGCACTAAACATATTTCGGGCACAAGGTGCACACAGTATTTTTTCTACATCTAAATTTAATTTTTAGAAAACAGGTATAATGGGGGATTACGCCATTTTTTTTTTATAATTTTATCTGAAAATATTAGGAAAACTAAGACTATTGATGAAAATCCGGTGAAAAAATTCCTATTAATAAGCGAGTTGTGGTCCCCCTAATTTTGAAAAGATTGACGTGACGTCACATTTATGTGTTTTTATATCAAACTGTTTTCATCATGGACCTAAATGTTCTTGAAATATATGCTATTTTAAGTTATATTTACATAAAAATAAATGAATATTATATCACTGTATAAGTCTACATACTTTATAATTACAGGTGTTTTTAAATTATTAAATTTAATGCAAAAAATTTATGTTAAAATAAAAACTGTTTGGAAACTGTAGTACAGGAATGTTAGCCCCTCCTTTCGAATTTGAATTTTTTAACTTCCATTGGTAGTAATCCCCACCTCCTAACACACTATTTGTAATGCATGTGTAGGCGGTTTCTCGGACGCCAATCAAAATATTTTCATATTAGTGTCGAAGCGCTATAACAAAAAACCCTTTATTTCCGAAATATCTCAATTATACCATTTCATTTTTTTATTAATATTCGTTATTCAGCATATACATTCGTAATTTTTTACTATTTTCCTTTAATTCGATTGAGCCGTAATCCCCCATTATTTAAACAAAGTTAACCTCTAATGACATCTTGTCAATATGACAGATAACCGTTAAATTTTCGTATAAGTTATGATTTGACATTTGATTAACAGCAATGTATTTGTCTGTCTCATTTAAAATGAAACATGGGGAATGAATTTGATAGAAGTATTATATTTAAATATTGTAAGAAATTTAGCAGAAAACCACTCCGGCACAAGGTGTACACTCTATTTTTTCTACAGCTAATTTTAATTTAGAATGCAGGTATAATTATTTAAACAAAATTAACCTCTATTGACGTCTTATCAAATGTCAAATTCGTACCCTATGTTTCATTTTAAATGGCACGCGCAAATACATTGCTGTCAATCAAATGTCAAATCGTAACCATGGATATGACAAACCCAATGTTTCACATTAAAAAATACTCACGGTAGTTTAACAACAGGCGTACAAGGAAGTCATGTGGTGTCCACATTAGATTTTTTTACAGATAGTCAAGATTGTTTCTGATGCATAATTTTATACTCTACAACTTTTTTTTTACCTTCCGTCTTCTTTAGGTAAGGAAGGTATTGTATTTGGTTAAAAAATTAGATGATAAGTTTTTAATGATTAAGCACGTTTTAGGTTTTAGTATACGATTTTACTATTTTTACGATGATGTCTGTGTGTGTGTATCGATTTTTTTGTCTTCGATAACTCCAATATTACAATTCCAAAAAATATAATTGTTTCGTATTCCTCCTCTTTCCAAATGAACATGTGTTTAGAATTTTTTTAAAATATCTGATGTGGACACCACATGATTTCCTTGTAAATTTACATATCTCGTTTATACAAAGAGCTAATTTAATCATACTTGATGTTTTCGACGCAGAATTCAATTCTCTAAAACTTTTATTTGAAGCATTTCTTTCTAAAATCGAAATAATACCATTTTTTTCAAGAAAAACTGATAACAGCTTCAAGTGAAGTATCACTTCCGGTCAGACTATTTTAACCAAAATCTATTATGTTATTCCCATTGTCATAAAAGTATTATATACCAAATTTGAAAAGTTTTGAAATATATTTTAATATAGTTTTTCAATAAAATCTATTATAGGCTTCAAGTAAAGCAATGGCGTCGCTAGCCAGTTTTCAAGGGGTTGGGGGGTAAGATGAGAGGGAGGATGGGGAAAATATGAATGGTAGGTAAAAAAAAATATAAATATATAATACAAATAATAACTAACATAATTATCGATCATGTTATAATGTGAAAATATCTTTACTTTAAATAAAAAATAAAAACTTCCTCCATTATTATTAGAAATAATACTATTTAAGTCACGATAAACAAATTTAAAAAACTAATATGGATTAGGGCTCATATCTATTTTTCATTGTATGAGGAAGTTCGTAAATGTCAGAGATTCTTACAATTAATTAACTAGATTGGCGGTATTTCTGATGGATATATGCATTTTACCTACAATTTTAAATATGTAATTAATAAAAAAATAAAGATTAAATGTACTTCCCAGAAAAAGCTTTCAGAATGTCACTAAAACTGTTGATTTCTGACACTGACATGTCATTTACCAACTATGTTATAAACATTTGAATTTTTCAACTGGTTTCCGTAGTGTAGTTTAGCCTCTGTGATGTATTACATCCGATTATTCTATATATTATAGTGTCTTTATCTCTAAATCTATACAAGATATAATAAAATTTTTAAGTGTATTAGATGGAGAATTTTATATACTTCAATATTTGTAATAACAAAAATTTCCAAAAAATAGTATTTAGAAGAATTTTTTTTTAAAAACTACTACTTCCGGTTGTTCAATTATTACCAAAACCTTTTCAGCTTGGCTTGGCTTCCTGGGCGACGCCCTTGAAGTAAAGTGCCACTTCTGAAAGTTATGTAATGACCAAAAAGGGAGGTGCACAACTAGATGTTATAACAGTCCTACCTAAATACAAAAATTTAACTTTCTACTGCTTCCCGTTTTTCAGTTATGCGAGATATGTACGTACGTACAGACGTCACAACGAAATTAGTCAAAATGGATTCAGGGATGGTCAAAATGGATATTTCCGTTGAAATCTGGAAACCGAAATTTTTCGCGATTACAATACTTCCTTTACTTCGTACAGGGAAGTAAAAATAGTCAACCGGAAGTACCCTAATGCGAAGTTTAGAAGAACGCAGATAAAAAACGTTTTTTGACATTCTATGTTATTATAAATATTAAAGAATATTGTATTGATGAGAGCCAACAAAGTATCTGACATCTGGTGGCGAAATTAAAAATGCGAGTCGTGGGGAAAACATTGCGGCATGTTAATTGTACTAGCATAGGAACCAAGCAAAAGTGAGAGAAATGTCTATCAAATATAAGCAATATTGCTCTGTACCGCAGTGCAATAATTACGTAAGTACACAAATATCAATGCTCTACTTCCCGAAGGACAAAGAAATGCGAAAAAATGGGTAATTTCATTAAAAATAGGAAAGAGAGTGACACGACATATTAATGTGTGTTCTGCTCATTTTCTGCCTTCGGATTATTATCAAGGTAAATCGTATAACAGTTTCAATATATTTTTTTAATAATACAAAAAAAATATTTACAGGAAAAAACCTAAATAAAAGATCTCTTTTGAAAAAGAATGCCTTTCCTACTAAAAAAAAATATTTCTTTTTCAATTAAAGACGAATAATACACTTAAGGTAATAAGTGTCATTTTTAATTTACCATATTCAACTGCTAGAATATATTTTTGGGAAATGCTAGAAATACTTACAATTTTCAAAACAATTATTTTCATACCTGATAAGAGAACAAAACATTTTAAATACCTATTCCGAAATATTTCTTAAAAAATCAGAAATGTTAGAGTAGTGCTAGAGTGCACTGAAATTGATATTCAGAAATCAAAGTGTTTGAGTCGCAGGATAAGATCATATTTTAATTATAAAAAAGACATACTTTAAAATATCTAATTGGAGTTACACCGGCAGGCGTTATTATGTTTCGTAAGTTCTGCTTTTGGTGGCAGAACCTCTGATAAGGCAATCGTTAGAGAAGATTTTTTTTGGATCTCCTAGAACCCTACATGGATGCAGTTATATAATAAATAATGATTTTAAAACCAATAAATTAAAAGTGTCTTTCCAAATACAACGTACACTTCCACTGTTGTACATTGTTTTCAAGGCAAATGCGGATACTATGTGGAATCCCTTTTAAATTAAATGTTTGTAAACAAAGACCGTGAATTTCCACATTGTTTTCTTTATTAAATTGGGAACCACACATTATTATATGACCAGCTAAAATATTACAAATTTTTAATGTTACCTTACAAACTTTTCTACTAACTACTTTATCTTTAAATGTTGCTTCTCCTTCCATTATTGGCCTTACTGCACCATTTAAATATATGTAGATATCTCCGAATGAGATAAACATCTTATTTTAATTAATTATTTCACGTAAATAAAGAGAACTAAATAAAAAATTCGATATTACTCCTATACCATCAATGTACAAAATACAATGTTTTCCCCACTACGAAGATGTCAATGCTGCCATCTATTGACGGTGGTTACCGCGGATACTGTATACATTTTGATTGAACTTTATACATA
Source organism: Ophonus ardosiacus (assembly GCA_943142095.1). Taxonomy (NCBI): domain Eukaryota; kingdom Metazoa; phylum Arthropoda; class Insecta; order Coleoptera; family Carabidae; genus Ophonus; species Ophonus ardosiacus. The sequence continues at coordinate 27,957,543 of OW964828.1, read as the reverse complement.
GTTCATATCACAATGGATCTAGATTTATGCCCGGTTTTTCAGTGGCCGTTTGAACTTCAGCTCAGATGAACCTTCAACTTGAACCTGAACTTTTTTTGTTTATAATGTGTATATTTGAACTAGTTCCGTTGAACTTCAACCAAATGTCATAATATTGAAGATGTGCTGTGTAATTTGCGCTATTATTCAATTTTTTGATCATTAATATGTCATTTGACACTCCGTCACTCCACGGTGACATATAAGAAAGATATTTAAGTATTATTCTTGAAGTTAAAATGGAAAATAATGATTGAAATTATGAGAAAGCAACAAATTTTTACCCTAAAGAAATAGATATATTGATGGATATAGTAAAAAAAAAAACTATTAAAAGGAATGTAGAAAGACGGATGAAATATTTTATAAAGACAAGGAAAAAAGTATTAAGAAGAAATTATTAATTAAATTAATTAACATAGATGTCGAAATTCTGTATTATTTAAAAGTATGAAAATAAAAAGGCTCAAAATAAAAATTTGTAAACAAAAAGTGTTTTTTTTAACTACTTCTACTAGTGACAGACTTCTTATTCATGTTTTACCTACTATTGTAATTGATAATAAAATACAAGAATTGTAGCAAAAAAAACCGAATGTTTAAAGTAACATTTGTCCAGATGTCACCACTGAACTCCTGAATATTTATTAATATATTAATGCATTTTATATATTTTTAACGGCCAATTAGTACGAGAACGTATTTGTTACAATTTCTTGTGGTATTCGCATAATTTCATTTCTTCAATCGATATCTTACAAAATAATCAAAATCTTCTCATTAAACAAACTGAATTATTTAGGTCTATTATTTTTGGTATCCTATCTCGGCCCAGGTATTCAATAAAATTAATATCTTCATTCATCATATTATGATTCTATTTATACCTTATTTTAATAGCAATATATCAATATGTCAACAAAATATATCTAAATAAATAACTGAATTATAAAATTACTGTCAAAATATTCCACTGAACCAAAAATTCGATACTTAAGCTAGAAACGTTGGCGGTTCAAGTTCATGTCAAATTTGAGCTGAGTTCAAGGTTTAAGTCAGACTGAAAAACACTTTAAACCCTGAACCTGAACTTGAACCAAATTTATGGTTTAAGCCGTGACTGAAAAACCGGGCATTAAAGAATTATAAAAAAATTTAATTTCATAAATCAGCTAACTACGCTGGCTGTTAACCGTGAAAACAATTGCTATATTAAGATAATTCTGATTGACAGATGTCAGTGTCAAGTGCAATTTACATAGGCTGTGTCCGATGTTGCACCCTAATATCTAAATCCTAAATTTATGTGCCCTAAATATAGTGATTATTTAGGATTTTAGGAATTAGATTTTAGGATTTTTCAGGAGCACACTATGCCTTGAAGTTGACGCGCAAATCGTGTTCGTTGCTATAATTTGTACAAACCGTCAAATTTACTGTCAAAGAATAGCTTCTTAGCTTTTATTTTATGAAATATAATATTAACATTAATGCCCATATTCATAAACAATCGTAATGTTTCAAAACGGCTCGTTATAATTTTTGACCAATAGCATCAAACTTGACAAATAAAATTTTGATTTTTTTTTTCAATGTCGACTGTTTTTATTGGATAAATATTATAACGAACCGTTTAAAATTTTTACGAGTGTTTATGAATACGGGCATTAACCTGATACATCAAATTAAATCGAATTGTACAATTCATTTTTGTTGTTGTAAAGTGTTGCCATATAAACCAATGGATGTCATTATAGTGACTGTATATACATATTTTGATTGTTCCGCGCGAATTTGCCTAAATATGGCGGATATTATGCCAAGCTCAAATGTTGTTTACATCAGAAACGTGAAATTTAAGATATTGTTTGTGAATTATATCTGAATTTAAACTAATTATACTATATAATTCCAATACTGTAAATAATTAAATTATGTGTATTTGTAACTCAAAAAGTGTTTGATTAGGTTAAGTGCGTTAATACAACTCGATACAAAGTTGTTACTAACACGATTTGTATTAATATGTTTCTCTGTATTAAACAATGTACAGTTAATATACATGTTATAAGTACAAACGGATATTTCTTTTAGTCTCGTTATATTGAAATAATAACTGTGAAGGTAAGATCATTTTATTTTTCTGTTCTGCCGATATTTAATTTCGCTGATTTACTATTAAAATTTAGTATAAAAAAGAAAAAAAAATACCCTGCCAAACAGATAATTTTCTGGCATTGTTCTCTTTCAAATTAAAACTGTAAAATTGCTGATTACAACAAAGAATTTTGATCATAACCTAATAATATTGATTACAAGAATGAATCTAACACAGGAAATTTCATCAATATTTTAAAACTAGCATTTTTCGAAGAATCAAAAGTATAGTTTAAATTTTAAAGCGTGTGTTAATTTACAAATTAAATATTATGGGAGGCATATGTACATATTTATTATTTGTATGTAAATATTTGTATAATTAAAAATGAATTATACAATAAATATAATATAATACCTTTATTTGTAATTCAGTGGTGTATTTTGAAATAAATAATATTGCGTTTGCAATTTATATGATATTTCATTAATTGTTTATCGAATTTTGTTTAGTTATCGCATCATATGAATTCAAATTTCCCGCGCATTTTGCCTAAATATGGCGGCGTTTGGCCACACTATACAGTCACTATAGATGTCATTAGTGTGCCATTCGGAGTTTGTTTTTATATGAAGAAGACCTAAATCCTAAATGCCAAATGCGACATCGGACACAGCCATAGTATGTTTGTGTTGTAATTTTGCTGGAAATATATAAACTTTTGCAAGGAACTTTTTGTAAGGAATTTGTACCTACAAAATACAAAGAACTGACGGAAGGTAATGTACTGGACACAGAAGATTTTTTAAATTTAATTGTGAAGATTAAAACAATATATAAATAGATATGATATAAAAGATAATTACTTTTATAAATGATTGAAATTGATTTAAATTTGCGCGGGGAATTTTAGCCAAAATGAGTTGATCGCTCCTCGCTCGATCTCTACCATCTTTACGCCACTGGTTATTATTTGTCATAAAATATGTAGATATCTATATTTTAAAAACCTACTAATTGTAAATTAATATTGTATATATTTAATAAATTAAATAATTAATTTTATATTTATTATGACTTTTGTATTGATTGATCCAAATTTATTTTTGTGTTACTAATTTCAGGGAAGAAATTGCGTTTGCGTATGCGCTGTACTGTCAAAAACTCAGCTGACAGTAAAGATGTCACAAGTACGCGATAAAATAAATTAATTCGTCCTTTAATTATGAGAAAGTATATTAATAAGTAATTGTTAATATAAAATTTAATCATGAATTTACATCAAATCGTAAGCGGTGCGTGCAATGCAGGCGATAAATGTTTTGCTGTTGGAAGTGTAGAAGGAGTTCCTTTTACCGTACGTAAAAACAATAAGTGTCAGAATGTCACAAAACCATTTTGTACTCCTTATTTTATAGGCATATGCTGCTGGCTCTAATATAGTTATTCTTGCGTCTACTTTTGAGCGAGTCCAAATAATTCCTGGGGCAATTCATGATTATATTCGAATAAGCTCTGTTGATTGCTCCAGCGATACTGGTAAAATTGCAGCTGCTTATGATAGTACTGTTTGTATTTTTGAACCTACCCCTCTTATACATAACAGCTCAACACATGTATGTTTATTTAATTAATGTTAATATTAACTATTTTACATAAATAATTGAATAAATAGGGTCTCGACTATCGTTGGGTGCAAACTGGTAGTTTAACAACAGATTCACCAGTTAGAGCTTTGAGCTGGAATTTGGAAGGTACAAGGTTGTTGACTGCTGGATCTCAAGTTCAGCTTTGGCATTTAAATCAGCAACAACCTGACAAAGAGCCGGTTACGTTTACTTTAGGTGGAGGCGAAACGGGAGATTATACTGGTTTAGGTGATCAAAGTCCAGATTCACAAGGTATTTTAAAATCTTATCTCTTTTATATATTTGTTAATAATAAAACAATATATATATATATTTCTTTTATAATTAATAAAGATAACAACAGCGTCAATGAAAACTGGCAATGCGTCTGGAAAGCAAGTACTGCAACGCCAGTCCAGCATATGGCATTCAGTCCAGATGGGACTTTGTTTGCTACTTGCGGTAATAATGATAGATTAGTAAAAATATGGTATGAAAACAAACATTGTAAGTTTTTTCTACTTTACTGTCGTCAAATTAAAAATAACAAAAATATTTTAGTTCTGTTTACTTCGAAAAGTATAGAAGGTCCTGTTGAACTTCAATATGGATTTGTGTACATAGCTCATCCAAGAGCTGTTACTCATTTATCTTGGCGAACAACCAGTAAATATATGCCGAAAGGATCTGTTTCTAATATGTTGGTAACATCATGTAAAGACAACATCTGTAGATTGTGGGTTGAAACTGTTTTGCCCGAAGATGGTTTAGTTAACTTATCTCAGTTGGATCCTCAAGGAAACCATCCTAAGTTTAGAACTAATCGACATAAACATCGGTTCATGCAAAGATTAAAACATATGAAGTAATAATATCCATAACTTTTAATAGGATGTTAATATTTTTATATTATATTTTTTTAGAACTTGTTTCCATATTCGCAGACATGCTAAACATCAAGCACAAGGAATGGGTCCATCGCAACCAATTCCTACTTTACCCTCAACTTACAGTGTTCATGATTTTCATTCTTATGGTTATCATGGAACAGGAGTAACTCCAGGTCTTCACTTTCATTTAGCAGCTTCAGTAAATGCAGAAACGGACATTCCATTAGTCCCAAGTATTTCATTCTGTAACCCTAAACCAGCGTTTGTATTACACTGGCTCGACAATAAAGAAATGCAATTTAGTATGAGGGCGGAATCATTACTGGAAGAACTTACAAAGTAAATACACATATTGTGTTACATATTTTCATTTTGATGTTAAGATTTTTTAATTTTAGACGTATAATAGACCATCCAGATTCTGAAGAAAATCAAGAAGAAGTTGAACCTCAAGGATCAGACAGTTTGGATGTGAAAATTGAAGGCCTATTGAGAGATTGGCACCAAAGTCCTGATTTACTATTTAGTATCCACCCTGTAGATGGCAGCTTCCTAATATGGTAATAAATATTAAAATAAAACAAATAAAATAATTATTTATGCTTATATTTAGGGTAGTAGAATGGCTGGATGAATATCATCCTGGTTCATTCCGCCAAGCACAAGTTTCATTTTCTACTCGCATTCCGTCAGCTTTTCCATTAGGCGATTCCCTGAGCATGTCAACTACTGTAAGCCTTTATAGTACAGCGAATAATCTGCGTCACGTTGTTAGAGATGTAGCTAAAGAAGGTGGAATTCTACCAGCAGTCAAAGAAGAAGATTCTGCTAGTCACACTGCAAGTTCTACAACTGGGGAACATCAAGAAATCCATTGTACTGATGAATTCCAAGAAAATTCACCCGTAGTATCACTCGTAACAAAGCATGATAATGGAACATTGAATTTGTGGCAACTAACATTCGCAGATAGAAGCAAATTTTCTCAAGTTCTTAATATCGGCCATAAAAGCCGAGCGTCAGGTCATAGATTCAGAGTTAATGATATTACTTGTCATCCAGTTCTACCATTACTTCTTACTACAAGTCACCATAATATTGTGGAACAAAGCTCTTCCCAGAGCAATCATGGTTTCTGCAGCGAGTTAATTCTGTGGCGTGTAGATGCAGTCGGTCCTTTATCCAAATCCGGAGGAATTTGTGAACTAGCAAGAATAAATTCACCAGAACCGTCTGCGTTTAGTAATGTAGCTTGGATTCCTACTTTACTCCCCAGTAGTACGTTAGGAAACTTGTCTAATTCGCCAAGTGCTTGTTTCGTCGCTTCAGATGGTCGTTGTTTGAGAGTTTTTCAGGCAGTTATCGATGCTCGTACTTTACTGTCAGATGTTTCTTTCAAAGAAAGTAGGATGATGGATTCGACTGAAAGTTTAACTTCTGATATGACTTCTATTAATGAAAACAGCTTATTAGAAAAAATTAATATCGTATCTCAACAAAGTACTTCTAGACCGGGTTGCATTATACAACTAGAAACAATTTCAGAAGCTATTCAATGGCAGAATACTCAATTTTTACATGTTTATCAAGAACAATTGATTACTGGCCAAAGAACTAATCCGAGGCATATGGCTGGAGATGATGCTATGGTTGATCTTCAACAAAGTATGGTATTTGAACAACCGTTTTATATATTGTTACTTGAACGTACAGATCAAAACACTATAATTCATATGTGGAAACTAACGATTGCTTCAACTGAAACTGAATTATCTTTAACTGGAAGTCAGATGTACGTGCCTGATTCAAATTTATGCCAGGATGATGCAGATCTTTCTAGAAAGAACAGTGTGGAGTCTTTACCTAGAAATCACTTCAGAATTAGCCCTCATATGAGTATTACAACTAAAAGAATTCTTAAGCAAGTTCTACCACTTCCGGATGGCGTTGAAATAGTTCATGCCACACCATCCGCAGGACATTTGAGCTCTGCGTCTATATATCCAGCTTGTTTGGCTCCGTACTGTTTTACAACTGCATGTTCTGATGGTTCTATTAGATTTTGGACTATTGTAGATAATCCTGACAAAAATAATCCTTCTAAATCGGAAGTAACTTTCATAGATGATGATGGCGAACTTGTAAATCCAGACAAAATGTGGGCGGAATGGAGATTAGTAAAAGACTCAGCAATTTACATAGACGGGCAGGTTTTGAATATTTCTGTTGCTTATTCTGGGCGACTAGCATGTGCTTATAAATATGGAAAAAGTTTCACTAGGCCTGGCAAAAATGATCAAGATTCAAGATACGTTAATTTATGTGTTGCTATATATGAATGTGAATCAACTGGAGGAAGTGAATGGATATTAGAAGACACTATTCATCTGAAAAACATCCATTTACCGCGTATTCAACTAAACAGACATCTTGACTTAAGTTATTTATATGATTCAAGAACTTTGCAAAAGAAACAACGTTTAAATCAAGTATTACAAACTTTCACCAATGATGAGCGTCAAAATAATTTAACTGAGCCTAACAAATCAACGTTATTAGCAGTGCCAAGTTTCAGTACTTTACAGTCCTTAAGAAAATCCATTTCAGAGAATGGAAATATTTGTCCTATAACTCAAAAACATATTGTGCAGCTTGACTGGGTGTCAAATGAAGACGGATCTCATATATTAACAGTAGCTTGCGGAAGTAAAATAATGCTTTTTACACCACTATCTACTGATTTAGCACAAGCAAACGTCAAAGCTATGAAAGAATCCATTAATATTAATCGTCCAGTATTACGTAAAGCCAGTTCATTAGCTCAACCTCTATTCGTAGATGATTTCCGTTGGATGACTTTAAGAAAAATAGAATTAGAAACAGCGGATGGTCTCCCAGCTCTTCCTATGCAAATAAGTTGGGTGAGAGATGGTATTTTAGTAGTTGGAATGGATTCAGAAATGCATGTTTATACCCAATGGAAACCCCAAAATCCTTCCACTAAATCAATTGAAAACCAAGAACAAGAACAGAAAAATGTACGTGATATTGATCTCCGTACTTTAACCCAAGAAAATCAAAGGAAACTTACTTCAATTCCTACCAGAATCAGTTCAGTTAATTTGCAAATTTTGGACAGGAAACGAGCTAACAAAGAAGTTAATCTTGATTATATGCCTGATTATGGATTATTCGAAGCTTCTAGAATTGCCTGCCCAGTTTTACCGCAATATCATCCGAAACAGTTAATGGAATTATTGAATTCTGGAAAGATAAGATGGGTGAAGGCTATTTTGGCACATTTAGTAAAATGTATTGGAGGAAATCAAGATTGTTCGGAAGATATGCAAGGCTGGGCTAGAGCTAGGACTTTATCTGTTAGTTATCCAGCGGGAAGCCCGGAACACAGAGCCAGTATTGGAGAAGTTACTTTGGATTATGCTGAAATTAATAACATTCCACCTTTGCCGCTCTGGACTTTATTAGCTGCTGATAAAGAAACACCTGGTAAGACTATTTTATATCTATAATGCAAATTAACTAATAGTAAAATATTATTTAGTTACACAAGAAGAAAAGAAAGATTACGATGAGCTATTTGATGGAAACACATACGTAGAAGAATCTCTCGATTCTTTATTAGAAGACCAAGAATCAGTTAAGCGTCATGAACGTAGACCATCTGAAAGAAATATTGGTATTGCTCATTTTACTCCTAGACAAGGTAATCATATAATTTAAATAAAAATATTCCGTCATAAAAACTATTTTAATTCGTAGGAAGAGTATTGTCACGTCTTCTAACTCATACACATTTACCTGGTTTGTCAAGTTTAGATCAAATGCATTTATTAGCTCTTGCTGATACTGTATCAACTTGCGATACTGATCTAGCTGAAAAATTTGCCATAGATGCTGCTAAAACAGCTCTCGCAAAGGAAAATCTTATTGGTCAATCTGATCAAATTATAACTGAATCGTTAGATGATTGTGGTTTAAGGTTCTTACTAGCAATGAAACATTATAGTTACTTGTTGAGATGTTTGCCTTTAGCTCAAAGAGCCCATTTCCAAAAGCAGGGAGTAGGAACTAATAATTTAGCTTGGGCTTACCATTCAGAAAGCCAGGAAGAACTTTTAGGGTAAATATGATATAGTTATTAAATATTGAAAAATATTTGTAATTTTTTATAGATTGATTCCAAGTTACGCTAAAGGCCAACCAACTTGGCCATGTCTAAGAGAATTAGGAGTAGGATGGTGGATAAGAAATATTACACTTTTGAAACATTGTGTTCAAGTTTTAGCTAAGGCTGCATATCAAGTTAAACAAGATCCTTTAGATGCAGCGCTTTATTATTTAGCTATGAATAAGAAGAGTTTACTTTGGGGCTTATTTAGATCTAAGAGAGATGAAAAAATGACTCAATTCTTTGCAAATAATTTTAGCGAAGAAAGATGGCGTAAAGCTGCACTGAAAAATGCTTTTGCATTATTAGGTAAACAACGATTTGATCATGCAGCTGCATTCTTTTTATTAGCTGGCGCTTTAAGAGATGCCGTTGAGGTAAAATTATAAAAAAATATATATGTATTCTTTTATTATATGTTAATAATTTTGTTCTTGAAGGTATGCTTGAACAAGTTAAACGACTTGCAGTTGGCAATTATTATAGTCCGATTATACGAAGGCGAATCAACTAGTTTAAAACGTTTATTGTATGAAGAAATACTTGGTTGTGATGCAGAGGGAAACGATCAAGATATAACTAAAGCCCATCCTGATCCTTTTTTAAGATCCATGGCACTTTGGACTCTAAAGGAACATCAATCTGCTTTGAGTACATTACTGATTGGTAACGCTGGCAGTCAACATCCAGCTCACGAAGATGATTCCCGTAGTTGCGAGAATCAAGCTGATCCAAATGTTTTTAATTTCTATGTTTATCTTCGCACGCATCCTTTGCTCGTTCGTCAGCAAATTGCAAGTTCTCAAAGAAAGACTTGGTTACCTGGTAGTCAAACACAAGTTATTATGGAAGACTCAATCACGCCTACAGAACGACAACTGTATTTCACAACAGCACATGGACATTTCCGTGCTGGTTGTCCTGCTTTAGCTTTAGAAGTTCTGTCGAAACTTCCGCAGAGAGTTGCTGATCTTGGAAAACAACTTACGCCTCGTAAGATTTTTCACTAATTTTATATATTTTTACTAATTTTATTTTTATGATTTTATAGTAACAAGTCCAAAAGCGAAAGTGTGTGATAATGCCATCGACACGGGTACAATTTGTTGGGAAACTCCTCAACCTAAATTTGAATCGCAAGGTTCACAACAAATGTCTGACTTTGATTGGGGGGCACCTGTTACTGGTGGAGTAACTACAGACGATTTTGAACTAAAATGGGATGACGATGATGACGCAAAATCATCTGACTCAGAAGGCGGCGGCCTATCCATGAAATTGGATGCAGTAGCGGCGGAAACTAAAGAAGAGGAAGATGCAGTCAGCGAACATGAAGATGCTGCAGACCAAATTGATATTATGGCTCAACAACTAAAATTTGTTGCTTGTTTGAAAATACTCATGGAAGAATTATCTACTTTAGCTACTGGATTTGAAGTTGATGGTGGTCAGTTACGTTATCAACTCTATATATGGCTCGAACGGGAAGTAGAAGCTTTACGTGAATTATGTTCCTATACATCAAGTGTTAATACTGATCCTATGGACTTGGATGCAACAATTCCAGAACCAGAATTATCAGAACAAAGTCCGAGGCCTACACTACACGAAATACTAATTCAAGAGAAACTTGATTTCGAAGCAAAAGTTCAACGAGCAGCTAGACGCAAGCGCTGGCTTAGAGCAAATGAAACTTTGTTGCGTACTTTATTGAGTTATTGTTCACTTCATGGAGCAACTGGAGGATTAGCCTCAGTAAGAATGGAATTAGTGCTTTTGTTGCAAGAACTACAACAAGAAAAGACGCAGCAACAATTGCTTAGCCCTCTGCCATTCCCAACAAGTTTACCACTACTTGCGGCCAGTGTTGCATGTAGCAAAACAGTTATTGCTGATCCAGTTAGATATCTTCAATGCTTGACACAAGATATGTTGCAGACTGTAAGTTTTTTCGAAATTACAATAAGCAATCTTCTCACATTTTATTTCAGATGGTAGATTTAGCACAACCTGCTACAATTCAAAGTCAGTTGTTAGTATTGCGTGATTTAGCAGTTGCACTTTCGGCGTGCATTTATCAGTCACTTTGTGATTCTGATACATTTAAAACAAACTTTCAAGACTTACCAGTAAGTTTACTTACAAATTTTGATAAAATTAGCTTTTGTAATTTTTATAATTTTTATTTCAGGACAACGTTGTCTCACATTTGGTAGGTCGACGCCGTCGTTGTTCAATAGACGAATGCCCAAAGATCAAGACTCCTCCGAACAAATGGCCTGGAGTTACAAGCTTACGAGCTCTTCTTCAGCGAGAGAAAGACGAGGATACTCCTCGTTTAATTGTTGTTTTATGCGAATCGTTTGTTGCTACATACATTGCTTTATTGTTATACGGTTTATGTAGTTATGATTGTGTAATTTTGTATCATGTTACTGCGCATCATTTCAATGAAGAAACTTGGGGAAGGTAATTTTTATTTCTTGAACAAGTTAGTTTTTAATTAACTTGCGTTCTTTTAGACTTTTTGGTGGAGGTATAAAAAAACTCATCCGTACTGCAAGTGTTACTGGTTCTACTTCCGGTGGTAGTAGTCAACAACCACAAACTCCTAGTGCTGAAGAACAAGGTGGTGGTCCAAGTGTTTGGTTAAATAAGCAACGAGTACGATTGAATTGTAAACTATTGGGACAGCAACCTGCTACGATGAAGGAAGATAAGCCAACGTATCGAGAACAGTTTGTTCCACCGGAGATGAGCATGTTGGTCTACCTCCTCAGTAAGGTTAGCTACGTCGATGATGCGTACGATGGTGATGATGGATTCGATGGTTATAGTTTGGTTTGTATTTGTTTTGTTTGTTTATTTTTGTTTATAATTTTGTTTTGCCCTTGTTATATTTGTAATTAAAAGTTTGCTTTATTTGCCTATATTAATAAACTTTATTAACTTATTTGTTTTATCGAATCTAAATTCACAATTATTTATTAATCATTTTCCAAATGTAAATTTATCGTTTGTTCATAGCCGGATTCAGACGCAGATGCAGATGAAGCATCAACAGACACGGAAGATCAACCTGAAGATGTATTTGATAGTCCAACACATCCTACCGTCCAGAGAGTTAATACGGAACATTCTGATCCTAATTCATATTCATGGTTAATATTAAAAGTTGCTACTTTGAGAATTGTTATTTATAGGCTCAATGAATTCTTGGGTGTAAGTTTTTAAACATTTTTCTAAGAGTATTTGATTAAAAATACTAAATATTTGGTAACAGGTTGCCGGTTTAGAACAATCCGAACTTCCAGTCAGTAGCCCCCTAATCCACAGTATATTGCACCGTCTTACCAAATGGGAAGAGAATCTAAAACTTGAACTTGAATCTCGACAATCTCCTTCCGAATACATCCCTGGATGTTTTGTTGAGAACGTTTCCGGACCCCCATTACAAAAATACCGGCAACTTCTTGAGCCACATAATACTCCATTTAGTCAGAAGAGTTCTGCAAGCACAGCTCGAAGACTTTGGATGTATTTGGTTCATCAAGAACAAGCGCAAGATATTTTTATTCGAGCTGTATTTGGTAAACGAAGGTCAGTGAGCTTACAGCCAGGAGATGCAACAACGCCAGACGCATCAGACACGCCGAGTATTTCGTCTACAATTCAAGCAGGTGATCCGGTGAAAATTATTCATAAAGAACAGGACTCTATTGCTGCTTTTTGCCTTAACCAGGTATACGAGAATGTAGGTTTTTCCCTTTTTGTTTCTTTTCTTTTCGTTCATTTTTCATTTTAGTTTTTCTTGTAGTAGTGTTTTTATTTTATTTCGTTGCTTTATTTTTTTTTTATTTAATTTACTTCGTATTTTTTTTTACTTATTTTTCCCTTATTAACCAATTGCTTTTATTACTAAAATATAAAATTTATTGTTGTAAATCTGTTATTTGTAATGAATGGTTATGTATCACGTACGAGTATTAGCGGAATATAAGGTATAGTTTGGTTCACGAAAGATGACTATTCAAGGTCATTTATAAGCCGTCTGCATTTCTTATTCACAGGCGTACAACGCGAAATATTTATGGACACATTAGTCCAGGGTACAGAACCCTTTTTTTTCAAATTATTAACACTTGTCTAAAACTTAATGAGTGGTTTCATTTTAACGTAACCTACAACTTTTTTATTTACGAAAATTCTTGGAAATGGGCAGTTTTCAATCTGGAAATTAGAAAACACGTCAATTTAACGATGTACTAAAAACGTATGATCAACCCTTTGCTTTCTACTTGTAAGATAATTTGATAATAAAATAAAAAAAAAAATTGGCCTACAAAAATATTTTTTCGAAATCGCAATTTATTTTTTGGAAAACAAATATTCCACTTTCGTGACATATATAGGTGAAACAGAAATAGTAAGTGACATTGACAGAACTCGTCGAGAGCAACAATATTTCTTTTAAAAATTATCAATTTCTTTTAGTATTTTTAAACAGGTACTGAAATTTGTGACAAACTTTGAAGATTTTTAACACAATATCTAAAAGGTTTACAAAGAAAAGTTACTATGAAATATTGTTGCTCGCGATGAGTTTTATCATTGGGTAAATTGAATGTACTTATTTCTGTTACACCCGGTATATAGTTTTTATTACGTCAAATCCTTACGAAATTTTAAATAGATGCATAAGAATCGATACCTAAGGATCGCCTCTCAAACAGAATCGAGTTTTAGGTATTCCACTCTGCATTAAAAATCATTAAAATGATACCAATATTAATTTTTTATGACATTTTTGAATTTTGCATAAAATTTTAATCAAAAAACAAGTGTTCTATTTTCTCACATTAGAAATATTAAATAAATAAATATATCATCACGGCATATTACCCATTTCTGGGTGTGCCAGTATCTACAACACATGTAGACATCGGTAATAATGACGATATATTTTACCGAAATACGAAATATTAATACGAAGTAATTAATAAGGATAATTTTTTCTATATATGGAATCAAAAATGTAATTTTTGGTTTTTTTGTAGGTTAAGCGATACGACCCAATATTTCTGTAGGCCACTACATTACTTAATCATAAAATAGATCACCTATCATGTGTGCTTCGTAGCCTACAAGTGTTAATCAGTAAAAGGGTTATCGTAAAATTGACATGTTTAGGCCGTAGGTCTGAAAAAACTGCCCATGAAAATTGTAGGCCAGTATGACCATTTGATAGTATTAATATTTATTAAACAATTGCTTGAAAATCAGCTGGCCCAATATTTTTGTAGGCCAATTTTTTTTTCGATTTTATTATCAAATTATCTTACGATTAAAGTAGAAAGCAAAGAGTTAATCATACATTTTTAGTACATCGTTAAATTGACGTGTTTTCTGATTTCCAGATTGAAAACTGCCCATTTCCAAGAATTTTCGTAGATAAAAAAGTTGTAGGTTACGTTAAAATGAAACCACTCATTAAGTTTTAGACGAGTGTTAATAATTTGAAAAAAAGGGTTCTGTACCCTGGACTACATTTTAAGTGAAGAAATAAGTGTAATTTATTTTAAAATTATGACGATTTTTTTAAATAATGCCTTGCTCAAAGATTTGTGTTCGTCACCTATGCTTTTGCAAAACATAAAAACATAGACGACATAAACCATGGAATAATAATTTGTTTTAATGTCAAAGTTCTCTGGGTACAGCAAAGAAGGCAGGGTAGTCGATATTTAGATATCTAACTCTACAACATACGTCATTATTTTTTGTAGTGTGTTAAAAAGTAATGTAACCATTCACGTACATTTGTCACACAACATAAATTACATAGGCATACGTCAAATAATCTTTCTAACATGAAATGTTGCGGGTGCATACTCAACGCCCGAATACTGAAAACTAGAATATTAAAAACCAGAATATTCAAAAGCAGAATATGCATACACAGAATCATCCAAATCACGAATATTCAAACACAGATTTTTTTTACTTTTTTTTACGAGCGCATTTTTATAATAAAAGTGTTTTTATGGAGTACGCTCTTACTTTATATTTTTAAAAGAACTGTACTCCATAAAAACGCTTTTATTGTAAAAGTGCGTTCGTAAAACGGGCCAAAGTTTAAAGATACAGTTTTAATTAAGGATCTTCAACCAATTTTTTTAAAATTGATTTTTCGAAAATAGACGTAAATATATGAATATTTTTCATATTTTCATCTGTATTGTGATATAATTAAGCCTGTAATTAATTGGAAAAGATTCTATACAAAATTGAAATTTACGGTGTGACGTCATACCGTCTGATGACAGAACAACGTCGCCCGTGTAGAATTGCGGAACTATTCAGTCAAACTTTTAAACATTTAAACAAGTTGACACATGAAAGCTGATGTTACGTTGTGAATTGTTTGATATTTGTATTTATGTGCAAAGTTGTATTTAAATATTCTAATATAATATTTAAAAAAGTGATGGAGAGTGGTTTTATAAAGGCAGATTTACGCAATTTACCTGTTGTTGAGATAATGATTTAAATTTTTGTTGCTGTGGTTTTCACGGCACAACACAATACTTTATTCGCGATGCCACTTTAGACGTCAGCGCCGCTAGTGACTAAATAGTGAACTTCTTTGGAGGGTGTTGAGATCTGTCAATCTCGTGTTTACTTTGTCATATTTTTGTGTAATTTTGCTTAATTTTTTAATTTTTATATAAACATAGGTTTATAATAACAATAATAATATAATAACAATTACGACGTTATTGAATATTGAATGAAACTGAAATGAACTGAACCTTGTAAGTATTACCTACTATAAAAGTTCCAATATTAATACTAGATAGATGAAAACGATGCTTATATACAAAAGTATTGTATATTCTTATCGCAAAACACTTAAATTAATAATAATAAAGCCTCATTTCCACCGAATGTTTTATTGCTTAATGCATAATGATTAGTGCATAAGACAATGCTTTATGACAATTTACCATTTCCAGCTATTTTGTTTAGTGACTAATTCAACAGAAATGTCACAATTTTTTCTCTTATTACTTGTTGCCTATCAGACTGCAATTGTAGCAGCAATTCTTCTTTTTTAAAATATGTGATATACATAATTTTCTGTTTCTATATCCATACCGAAAAATTAAAAATTTAATAATTATAAAATAGATTGACAGTTGACAGTTCAGGTTAGAAGTTTGCAATCTTTTGTTCTCGCGCATTGCTCTTAATTCTTAAGCATTAATCATAGCTCTTACGCATTAGGACAAACGGTGGAAATGAAGCTTAACACAAATATAAGAGAAATTACGCAAAAATATTACAAAGTAAACAAGAGATTGACAGATGTCATTACCCTCCAAGCAAGTTCACTAGCGGCGCTGACGTCTAAACTTGCATCGCGAATAACCATAACTATAAAGATAACCTAAACAGATGACAACTAAAACACAAATGACGGAACAGATGACTAAATGCAAACGCCAAGATATGCGCGCGCAATCTCTGTCACAAGTCGGTATGACGTCACAGTGGAATTGGAGGTAAAAAAATTCTACTTTAATGCCCATACTCATAAACACTCGTAAAGTTTCAAAACGGTTCGTTATAATTTTTGACAAATAGAATCAAACTTGACAAATAAAATTTCAATTTTTCTTTCAATATCGACTGTTTTTATTGGATAAAAATTATAACTAACCGTTTAAAATTTTTACGAGTGTTTATGAATACGGGCATTAATAATTAATTACAGGCGTAATATATATTTTTTTAAATAAAGTGTTATATTTTTTGACATTGTTTTCAAGCGTATTATTGAAAATTAGTACCAAATATGATAAATTTTAATGTGGTTGGAGAGCCTATTATGTTTTGGATAAGGAAATGCTTTCATTAAATTACCCGCAATCCTAATCTTCGTATCTAATTTTTCAATTTTAATTTGGTTATTAGTTATTATAAACTGTTTCTCTAGTGAAATGGTATTTTATATCGTTATGCTTCGTTCTTACGTTAAATATATCGACCGCACTTTTATTGTCGCAGTAAATTGTTATCGATTTGTCATAATGAAAATTTTTTAATTCATTAAAAATTTTCTTTAACTAAGGCCCAATCTTACCATCTCTGATTAAAATTTTAACTACCAGTTAAATGAACAAAATCGAAATGAAATGAACTGTCAAAAGAAAAATTTATAATTGCTGTCAATAATTCGATTTAATATTGTTTATTTAACTGGCAGTTAAAATTTTAACCAGAGATGGTAAGACTGGGCATAAATATCTTTTGTTACAAAAAATAATGCAATATACTCAGCATTTGTGGTTGAGCAAGCTACAGTTTGTTTTTTACTTTTTCGCGTAATTGCTGCTATTAAAGTAAAGAAGAATCCAGATGTAAATTTTCTGTCATTTTCACAACCTGCATAATACTCGTATACATATATCGCAAAATCCAATGATATTTGCAATTTTACCTCTCGCTACGAGAGGTATTGGAATCATGCTAAAAATCACATATCCAGATTTTAATGAATAAGCACGTTTCAAGCTCACTAGAATCTGATTTTAACATTTTTACGATGATGTGTGTGTGTGTGTGTGTGTGTATATGGCTGGATGTTGGACGGACGATTCCTCAAAAATTATAAGACATAAGACCTGTTTAACTATGAATTCCTCAATCTGACATTCCTGGGAAGAACTGAAAAGGTTTTGGTAATAATTGAACAACCGGAAGTTTAATCAACAGTTTTAGTGATTATCTTATAGCTTTTTCTGGGAAGTACATTTAATCTTTTTTATTGTTTTATTAATTAAATATTTGAAATTATAGGTAAAATGCATATATCCATCAGAAATACCGCCAATCTGGTTAATGAATAGGAAGAATCTCTGACTTTTAGGAACTTCCCCGTACAATGAAAAATAGATATAATTAGAATTATATGTGTGCAGAAGACATGTTAAATACAATAAAAAACAATATTTGGGTAAAGTTCTGTAATATTTTGTTACAAAACGACGGTTCGATAGCAAAGTGCAATACAATACTTATATAGCCTAATGTGAAAATGGCGAGAGGTCTTGTGCTGGCCACAACAGATTTTTTATCTTTTAAATAAATCAATTTTATACTTCATTTCACGTAAGAAAATAGTGACGGGAAGATAAGTGCAGTTTGATCTTATTGATTGATTGGATAATATCGGAGTATTATCCAATCAAAAAACAAGAGCAAACTGTACCTATCTTGCC
Organism: Ophonus ardosiacus; assembly: GCA_943142095.1. NCBI lineage: Eukaryota > Metazoa > Arthropoda > Insecta > Coleoptera > Carabidae > Ophonus > Ophonus ardosiacus. The sequence goes on along the minus strand of OW964828.1, from coordinate 27,939,415 downwards.
GTCACTATTTTCCTACGTGAAATAAAGTATGAGAATTTTTAAGTATTTCGTTACTCTTTTCGTGTAGCTGTCCAATGGACAGTTGTTACAGGCTCCAGAATTAGAATAATACTGATTCAAAATAAATTATGATTAATTTATTATGTTGACGAGATTACGCTTGTAAGACGTTCGATGTATAAGTCAATGGATGTTTGTAAGTGGTTTTGGTTTGTTGCCCAAGTCCCCAACTAGAAAAACTATAAAAGTTTGCATGAATGTGAACGAAGTGAAAATAGTTTATTTTGGAAATGAATATGTGATAAGAATGATTGTTACATGTTTTCGGGTTTTTTTTTGCCAACCCATTGTGGGAAATGGCGTAAGTATATTGTATATACAAATTTATAATATCGTTTAAAAATATAATTGAATTTTTTTTTTATTGGTTATATTTACTTTTTAAAAATTATTAAAATAATTTTAAAATTAAGCATTTCATCTCATAAAACATATTAAATTTACATGTTTTTCATAAATTCAACTTCTTGTAGGTACAAAGCGGTTTAATAGCAGTCGCAACGCCCCGCGAGTTACAAGAAATGGATATCTCCTTACTTCTGGAGCTACCAACTTGGCTAGAAGATGAATGCGAGCTTGACATCATGACCATCAACCGCGATCAGGCTAGCAGTGGAGTCAATACTACCTCTAACGAGCCAGCGCCTCCATTTTTGGTGATTCAAAGCACCGGAGATAAAACAGCCCAGCAAGCAGTTCCTGGAAGCCCTCCGCACCCAGGACCCGCGGGTAGTGCTACGCAGAGTGGACGGGGGGCTAGTGTGGTAGGTTGGAAGGGAAGAAGTAAGGTTATAATCACATTCAACGAACAAATAAAATGGTTAATAGTAAAAAATATGTGGGTATATCGTTAAATGTGATTCTTTTATATTTAAAACTGAATGAAATTTGAAAATATGTTTTGAATACATATTCTGGAAACCAACTATTTTGAAATATTGTGAGAGTAAGTAATCATATATGGAAAAGTAATGTATAACTGATTGAAATTTGTTGAAAATTAATTTTCTCTTTGATTGAATAATTTTATTTCAACATTTATTTAATAATTAATTCAACTTTTATATTCAAAAATGTGTGACATATGATTTTGTTTATAATGTCCGTATCTCAAATATTTCGGGAGTGGTATACTTCAAAACCATTGTTGGTTTGAAATTAGGATACTTCAATAATGGAAGAGTTAAAAACAAGTTGTGAGAAAAGCCAATATTCAAATACTTAATGGATTTAATATAAAATTTGATGAAATATTCAGTCAAAGCGAATATGGTTTTATTGTAGTTTGAAATGCACGAATTATTATTAGTCAATATTGGTGATGCGTGAGAGTATTGTCTGTTGTATGTCAGATGAAGGGCCTAAGCTTCCCGGGCTGTCATGATCCCAACTTTGTTCATCTCGTGTTGCTGCGGTCGACTCACATGCTTCGGCCGGTTTGTCTTTAATACACTAACACCTGTCTTGCTTTCTTTGTCTTGCTCTCTTCTTTCTTCTTTCTTGGCTGTTATTTAATTTATTTATTATTTGTGGTTGTTGAATTTATTTGTAAACTTTAAATACCTTCCTTAGTTTTTTAGTTAATTATTAGAATTGTATTGCCTTGCTTGTTCTTTATCATACACTCCAAATAATTTCATATTCCTTTACCCATTAAGCTTGTGCGTTATAAATGAAATATATATTTTTTTATAAGTTATGATTTCCAGTATTATTGTTGGCATGCAATAATACATTCTGTTCATAAAAATAACTTTATAAATGAATGATTGTAGGTTCTTAAACATCGTGTTGACGGCGTGCGAAGAATCAGTGCTCATCCTTTACTTCCTCTTTGTAAGTTAGTTAATGTATAGATGGTTATTGTTACTAGTAATAAATTTTCTTTAGATCTCACTGGGAACCAAGATGGATCTGTCCAACTTTGGGAATGGGGACATAGTACTCCAGTTGCTACACCACGTCCACCAGGAACTTATGCCAAGGTCACTCGTGTTAGGTTCTCACAACATGGAAATAAATTCGGTGTCGCAGATTCCGATGGTAACTTAAGTTTGTGGCAAGTTGGATTAACTGCTAACGCTACGAGACCTTTCTTTGTAAGTCCTAATATCATTATTAAGTGGCTCCTGGACGTTGAATCATTTTGCAGAATGTTTATATTGATTTTAATGAAATATTTAAAAAATTCTCATAATTTATGAAGTATTTATAGTTGCCAACTGAATAAAAAAGTGAAGTACAAATTTTTAAACCGAAAACACGATAACCAAAGAATACAAATTTTAAAAAATTACTGTGAAATAGTGGATAGTGAAAGAATAAACTGAATTATTACATATTTCATTTAAATCGGTGAATGAAAGAACAGTGTAAGTTCAAAAATTAATATTTTGAATTGAGAGAAATTTTTAAAATGTATAGATTCATCAGTGAGTTAAAGATCAGCTTAAGGTAGTTATACCGTGGAATCATTTTACCCAGAATTAATTGAAATTTAAAGTACATCTCAATTATAGTATAATCTGTCTGCTTCCCTAATTTAAAAATAACTTTTTAACACGAAAAATAAGAAATGGCAAAATAAACATACCATTTTAAATTATAACTTTTATATCCTCAACGACATTTAATTGAAAAACTAGTATGTCATAGAAGAGTAATTAACGGATTTTATATAAAAAATTTAAAATTATTTACTTCCCAGATATATAGGCCAATTCTGAACAAATCTGTAAGTCTTACAGATCTGTAAACCTGTAAAAATCTGACAAAAACGCATCTGTTTTTGTTGATTAATATAAAATTATATATTAGGGTGGCAACTTTCGTTGCGATTTTGTTCGTTTATTTACAGATTTACAGATCTATAAGACTTACATATTTGTTCAGAATAGACCCATTAATTTTTTTGCCTCTAAATATTGAATTTGACAGTTTTATTTATTCGTATCTAATCCATACAGTTGAAAAGTGTATATGGTCTGTGGATGAAGATACGATAAATGAGGCGCGGGCAGCCACATGACTGACATTTGCTTCAATGGCCCAACAATGTTGTCAAGAGTCTATGATGCCAAATGAATTTGAGCGTAAAATTAATAAATAAAATTGTAAAACTAGTTATTATTAATGAACATCATGTTGATTTACTTTCTAACACAAAATATTTTTTAAAAATGTGACTTGTGCTGCCATCTATGATACAAAGATTTCTTGGCGCGCTAAATTTCAGGAAAACCATCAGTTGATTGTCTTGTATATTTTAAAAATTAAGTTTATGTGATAGAAAGTAAAACATGATATTCATTAATAATAACTAGTTTTACAATTTTGTTTATTAATTTTACACTCAAATTCATTTGACAACACAGGCAAGGTCCACAAGCTGAACTTTGGCAACCTTGTTGGGCCATACAAGCAAATATCAAAGTCACATGGCTGCCCGCGTCTCAAGCAGGGATTTGTTAACTACTGGATGGAGCGAGTGAATCTTTACCATGTACCCGGCCAGATCGACAGAGATAGTCATACATAATTCCGATTTGTTGTCTTTGTTTCCGTTACTTGTCAAATTTTTTGTTTGACAGATTTGACAGATTTTAGGTTATTCTTGATATCATTATTGAAATAAAATTATTTGAATATATGAGAATGGTTCGAAGGTGTTGTGTTGAAAATTGTGTATCAAAATATGTGATGAACGGTGCTGTGTCGTTTTATTAGTAAGTTATGATTAAAATTATGATTTCTTCAAAAAAATAATTTGACAAATAAACGACTTATATTCTTATTGGTGTTCTAATTTAGCGTTGCATTAGATGTATTCGTACTTATTTCACGTTTCATGATCAAATATACTTAAACACAAATAATTTTTGACGTGAATTTGACAGATGTGAATATGACAGATATGAATATCAAATTCACTTGTCTAAAGTGGAATTATCTATAGTTTTCTCACTCACACTTCCTGTGTTCTCTCTTAATCTAGCCGGGTACACAAGAAATACATATATCGATATACACTTGCTCCATCCAGTAGTTAACAAATCCCTGGTCTCAAGCAGAATTATATTTGACAACCATGTACAAGCGCTCCAACTGGAGTATTAGTTAAAAACGCCCACTCGGTATTAGCGAATAAGAGGTGTTCTATGATTAAACGAATTGCAGATGTACATTTGAGGGAAATATATTTTAAATAGGTAATTTTCATGAAAAGCATGAAAAATTTAATCAGAAGTAATATCACAAGACCTCCTGATTTTATCGATAAATTATTTTGCACGAATTTTTTTGCTTAGCAACAACACGAAAGCAAACTGCATGGTAAATTCCGACTCCGAAGGAGGAGGGTCCCTGGAGGAGGGGTTTTACCTGTCAGTTTGCTTGAGTGATTTTGCTTAAAAGCAAAAAAAATAAGTGCTTAAAAATAAAAGTTTATCTGAGAAAATCTGAGAGGTCTTGTAGTATTTGGTGAGATAAATTTCAAAGACAACGCAAAATGAAACTTGACACATTAATTGTCACACTGACAGTTATAAACAATAACAACTGTTTATTTACTTGGTAGGTAGCGGAAAATTATCGGGGTAACGGGGTTTTATTAGTATAATACTGTTCCCATTGGTTGAATTTTCTAGTGTTTTGCATCATGATTGGTTAAAAACTAGTCGTTGAAATTTATCAATATAATACTACTTTTGTTATTTTAAGAAAAAAAAATATATTAATTTGTTTGCAATTCCGATTTGTAGTTTAGAATGGGGGATTCCATGATTTTTTGATTTTTTTATATGTTTATAGTATTTTTAAATAGAGAAATTCCGTATTTTTTCTTTTTTTAAAATTTGACTTCTTATGGAAGAAATAAAATGGCAAATATTTGGTATCCAGCGTTTCCCACCGTACGACGTAAGCGAATCCAGTGGTGGAGAGCAATGGTATTATATCGTGCTTTCTCTCTCAGCAGCTGCTGTCTTGGCTGCTGTTAGCAGAGGTTCTAAACCATTTTTCAATGTTGTGCGGCTAGCTTTATATTTGAAAATTTCATTTTGTTCTTATGTTCGTTTCCTTCACTTATCTTAAATTTAGTATATTGTAGTTATAGTTTATTAGTATTTAAGTATTTGTAAAAATAATAGCGTGTAGCCGCATAGCATATACAAGTATTCTTAGTTAACATTTCGTGGTTAACATTGACAATTTAGTATTTTACACACATTCAAAAAGTGGATTAGTCACAAATCCTTGAATTAAACTAGACACTAAACGAGACACTGACACTCTCCGGCCTCTAGTGAGAAATGTTTGAACTAGACGAAACATATCTCTATCTCTACTTTCTCTATCTGGCCAGCCGAAATCAAAACAAACCAAACGAAGTTTTGTTTAGTTATATTTGGTCGTTGACCATAACCAAATACTTCAGTGGAATAGTCTGGCAGTGACTGGTTTGATGATGGGAACGCCTACATACAGTGTCGGCCGTAGTGTCGGGTTCCGTAGTGTCATCGGGAAAAATCAGCGCGTTTTGAAAGTGTGTAATTTATAACACAGTTATATTGGAAAAAATAATTATATAATTTATATAAAAACTCGATATGAGTGGAATCTCCTATCAGTATTATATCTTATTACTTTCATACCAGAATATACCAATAAAGGTGAGAAAATTTCAAAATTTAAATTATTTTTCAAGTTCCGCGAACTTGATTTTAATTGCTGAGTCAATACTTTATCTTTTATAAATCTTCTTTTATATCGCAAACGACATTTTTACAATTTACAACAAACTGTTGTCAGAATTAAAATTCTATACTTCATTTCACGTAAGAAAATAGCAGATGGCGCTCGAGAGCCGACCGTTTGTACATGCATTAAATAAATCATTTAAATGGGAGCAGGCGGTGGTGATATAGAGTAACTATAGCGCCACTCTAGCTATGAACTTTGTAGAACTATTTAACAAAATTTGTGCACTTTAGTATGCGAACGCTAGTCTAAAGTACTCATAATTGGAGAATCCGGTATTAAAAGTGACAGATAGGTACTTAAAACTATCTTGTATTTGGATTCTTCTTTTAAATAATGCGTTCTTATTATGTTCTTATAGTTTACCAAAGGATGAAAGAAGAAAAGAATAATATAATTTAAAGTCCAAATAAAAAACAACTCAGTGTATATCTAACTTCTTTTTATGTGCAAATCATTTTGAAAAAAATGATTTTTTAGTTTTACAACTGGTAAAAATTATAATAATTAACATTGTTTCATGTGGATTTGACTTTATAATTGTACTTTTACGTCAGAAACTATCAAAAATTGTAATAGTCAATGAAGTCATTCAAAATTATCGGCGGCACCGGCAACAGTTCATAGCTAGGATGCTGCCATCTACGTTGAGCTTTGCCCGCCTGCTCCCATTCGTGAAACCAAACTTCGCCGGTAATAAATATTTTATCTGTAAAATGTACGAGTCCTGAATATTAAAATTACATCAAGACTTAATTCTGTCAATTTTATTTGATATGACAAGTGATATTTTTTTCGCTTCTGTGAACTAGGTTAGCATTCTGTTCGATCAAATTTTCTAGCGTGAAATGAAGTATTGGCAACTGACTAAGCGATACGCTAACTAGTGGAAAAAATTCAAACTCTAGGGCTCGTAGTATGATCACGGTTTTAACTAAAACGCTGTTTAAGAAATGTCAAATTTCATTATTTAATAGCAATAATAAATAATATAAAATTTATCAAAATATGATTTTAAAGCAGAACATAGTTTGAATTCAAACAAATATTTTTAAAAAAATCGTTCTTTACATATAAGGGTGAAATTAAATATTGAAATTTGAATTTGACATTTCTTAAAACAGTGTTTTAGTTAAAACCGTGACCATACTACGAGCCTAGGAGTTGAGATAGATTTGGCGCGCTCTGTATATAAAACATTGTCGTATCTGAAAAAATTAATATTATTTAATTATTTCTTACTTTCTATTGTAATAATTTGTGAAATTTGCCATCGTAGATCTGTTTTGCAGATAGTGTATTGTATGTATAATAATTAACTTATTGTATTAATTATTATATACAAATAATTGCATTCTAACCTTTAAAACAAGTTTGTTTTCGAAGTTTCGTTAATTTTTGCATAATAGGCTCTTCAACCACATTAACAGGGCTATTCTGTAAGCGATCGTTATGACATATCGAATCGTTATATCGTTAAAATAACGATAATCGTTAAAGTGGTATTCTGTAAGCAAAAATTCAATTGTTCATAACGACAAGATAACGATTTTCGTAAAATCGTTATTTTTTAACGACAAGAAAAAACTGATCGTTATGTTAACGATTTGTTGCATTTCAATCACATTTCAATATTCTTGAAATATTAATTGCCATTATAATGAATGGTGATCCCGAATTATTATTATTTCTTCACTTTTTCGAAGAAAATAATGAAAGGTAATTATATATTTTAAAAATATGTCAGATTATATTCCAATTTTACTAAATATATTTAACAGGAAAAATCTTCGAAAAATTCATAGGGCTTTAAGAGATAAAAGTGATCCTTTTACTATCCCACAGGAAAATTTAGAAAATTATTTAGATTATCACGAGTCGCCGCAAGAGATTTTACTGAACTGTTGCCATTTCTAGAAGCAAATACAATGATAACTGCTATACCAAATTTCCTAAAAGTGCTCTATATTAATCATACTTTTACATATGCTTTATTTTACTGAGTGCATTTAATCCCCTAGCCAATTCAGCATATGCTTCTTCAATCTGATTTGGATTCTCTGGATAATATTTGTTTGTTCTCAGAGCGACATTACTTGCAAGAAAGTCTACATAATAGTATATTGTTCTTTTGTAGTTTTTGAGGCCCTCGTTTACTTATCCATATCTAATATAATAGAGAATAATAATAAATAGCCCTTAATAAAATGAAATAATAATATAAATCTTCACCAACAATTTTCAAAATGAAATGTAAATGTCAGTTTTAATAGTGAATTGAGTAAACAATAGTACCAATCGCAAAAAAAATTATAACGATTTCGTTATCAATGAAATTCAACGATAATGTTTTAACGATCGATCTTACAGAATACAAAAATAACGATTTTCGTAAAATACAAATAACGATTTTCATAACAACGATTATCGTTATGATAACGATTCGTTAAGCGAGTGTTTTACAGAATAGGCCTGTTAAATTTAGCATATTTGGTACTAATTTTCAATAATACGCTTGAAAACAATGTCAAAAAATACAAAACTTTATTTAAAAAATATATATTACACCTGTAATTAATTATTAAAAGTAGATATTTTTTACCTCCAATTCGACTGTGACGTCATACCGACTTGTGTCACTTTTTCTTAATATTATATTAGAATATTTAAATACAACTTTACACATAAATACAAATATCAAACAATTCACAATGTAACAACATCAGCTTTCATGTGTCAACTTGTTTAAATGTTTAAAAGTTTGACTGAATAGTTCCGCAATTCTACACGAGCGGCGTTGTTCTGTCATCAGACGGTATGACGTCACACCGTAAATTTCAATTTTGTATAGAATCTTTTCCAATTAATTACAGGCTTAATTATATCACAATACAGATGAAAATATGAAAAATATTCATATATTATCGTCTATTTTCGAAAAATTAATTTAAAAAAAATTGGTTGAAGAGCCTATTGTTTTTTATATTAAAATGAGTAATATTTACTGTTCTGTACCCCAATGCAAGTCGTTATTTACAAAAACAGAATATGTAAGTTACATTCTTTCTATCAAAAAAATAAAGATTATGTTATCACCGAGAACAAATTTGGAGATAAAGAGAAAATTGACCGGCGAAAAACCTGGATAATAAAATTTAGAATAGGGAAACCAGTTTCTAAATTTATGAAGGTCTTTACATTTGGCTGATAGTGATTATTTTACCAGAGGTATGTATACTACAAGAGGAAAAGTTTTATTTGCAATAAGTATATGTTCTTTTTTAAATATTAATACAAATAAATGAAAATGTTTAAAAAAACTGCTGTACCTTCCAAAAATTTGCCCACTTTAAAGCATCAAGACAAACCTTCCACTAGCAGTAGCCGAAATTCTCACTTATTTGCAAGAAATTATAGAAAAAATAAAACTAATATTTATCATGTTGAAAATGTATTGCCTTCTTAAGCAGAGTTTGTTGCTGCCGAAGCTTTATTAGTTTAAAAAACACGAAAAAAACACAAAAACACTCCTGCAAAGATTATAGTTATCATATGGTTACCTCAACTCCGTGAGTTCAAGTAAATTCCGCTTTGGCGCATGCGACACTAGCGGAATTTCACGGAATTAAATTAATGGCCGCCGAATGGAAATGTCAAAAATTCAAAAATTGTAAAAAATTGGTTCAAATATTATAAAAAGAAATTCTGTTACTGAAAAATGAGTGGAGTACAGGAAATTAATATATTGTACGCAAAAAAAGTGCTGCATAAAACGATGTACAAGTTCAACAAGTAATCGGAAAATACTTCATAATTTTCCCAAGAAAGGAAGGAAGTTTTTCATGGACAACGCATTATTAATTTAACAATATATACGAGTATTTCCGTAGCCTACGTTATTAATACAAGTCCGGAAAACATCACAATATCTGTCAAACGGAAACTGTAGTTCCAAACTCGCCGTTTTGGCGCGACTTATTCTCGGTCATATGGCTGTCTTTTTTGACGTATGTGTTTTGTGGTTTCGTTTCATAAAGTTTGAACATAGTTTTCATTTAACATTCGTTATATATATATATATATATATATATATATATATATATATATATATATATATATACAGGGTGTCCCATTTAAGGTACGAATGCATTGGTATCTCGAGAACCGTAAGAGCTACGAGGTTGGTTAAATTAGACAAAAGTTGCCCCATTAGGGGGCTATTTTAATGGTGTTTTGTTATTTGCGAAAAAATGCATAGGTCACTAGATACAGGTGAAAATGTAAATTTCGCGATTTTCTTTTTTTGCTTATAACTTTGTTATATGAAATAATACGAGATTCTGGGTTGCACTTTCTTAAGGCACTTTTGTATGGTGAATTTGCAGAAGTACTCAAATTTTTTTTATATCTAACCATTTACGAGTTACTGATAGCAACTTTTATTTTTCATATGGAGGTCATATTAACCCGTTTTTGCCCGAATTAATTTTTTTTTGAAAAAAAAAACTTTTTATCTATGGTTTCTAGTTGATAAAGTGTTAATACGAATAAAAAATATATATATTTTATTTTAAACATTCCTATAAACAATTTGGAGCATGTTCCGATATTGGAACACCGGGAACGGATGGGTGCAATATATTTTATATGTGAAGTATATAAATAAATATTAGAAAATCAATAAGAATAAGTTTGTTATTTTATAGTTACATGATATATTTATGAAATTAACATTTATTCTAAAATTTGAACATTACACAAATATTTACCTTACATGAAAATCTTTGAATCATGTTTCATGTTCATTTACCTTACATTTTTTCACACATTTTTGTTGAGTTTTTTTTTTACATAAAGCACATCTATTTTGTTTTTGTGCTGGTATTATCTAGTGATCAATGCGATCTAATCGTACTTCATCCACAACACGTGCTTCTATTTGTTTTGTTGATTCTGGACGACCGCCTGGTTGACCGTATTTACTAAGGTAAATTTGAACTATTTCCCTTCTAAACGTGTGATCTGTCTTTACATATCTGGCATATAATTAGAAAAGGCCTTTCAGAAAGTTGCGAATATTGTTGTTAAAAAATCATTCAAAACATTGAATCGAATTCATTTGTAAATCTTGACTTTGTTTCGCAAAGTAAATGGTGGTAATGAAGGTAGCAAATCAAGTTTGTTAGACCAGGACCGTACAATAGGAGATTTCCTCAGTAAAGCACAACGGTATGTCGTCATCACTATAACAGTTTTCATCTTTATCGCCTAGTAAAAAAAAAATTGTCCCTTATGACAGATTTTAGCTACTTGTTGAGTCTGTAATTGTAATCCACTTAGATGATTTACATCATTCGCGCCATCTTCATCGTCACTGTCAACAGCACCATCATTGCCGTCGTCAGGAAGTGTAAAAAATATATCTGCCTTCCAAAAATATTCACTCTCAAACAAATCAATTAGTTGTGCGTAATTAAAAATCTGAAATTATATGAAAAAAAACATGAACCCGTTCATGCCCAGTGTTCCAATTTTGGAACATTAATATTATATAGCATATAATTCACTTTGTAAACAAATATTATGAAAATACAAATCAAATATATTATGTAGAAAGTGTTAAAGAAGAGTTTTATTCAAAACATTTATTTTTATAATTAAATTTTATATAATAAATATACTCATTTATTGGCAGCCATCAAGCCTCTGTAAATCATCCAAATTTGTTAAAATATTTTATTGCACACAAGATAAAAAATGCGAGTTGCTGTGCTCTATTCGAAAGTCTGGACCTTCCTGAACATTACTAATCAGTAAATATCCGTTTATAACGAATACACCAGTAAACAGGAATAAACATGTCAATTGTTCCAATATTGGCACACCGGGCAAATATGGGTTAAGCTATGGCATTTTTAAATAGAGATTTTTTTTAGCTTTACAATGATATAAAACAATAATAATTTATTTTTATAATTAACAGAAAAATTAACAAAAAATGTTATTTATACTAAAATTAAATTGAAAAAAGTAAATCGAAAACTGCTATGGAAACAACGAACAACGAAAAAGTGCAACTCAACATATCATATTTTTCCCAACGAGAAAAATTCATTTTTATTACTCGTAATAATCTACTATTGTCAAGTAAAATTCAGAAATTCAATTGTTGCACTTTTTTGTTGTTTGTTGTTTCCATAGCAGCCTTCGATTTACTTTTTTCAATTTAATTTTAGTATAAATAACAATTTTTGTTAATTTTTCTGTTAATTATAAAAATAAATTATTATTGTTTTATATCATTGTAAAGCTAAAAAAATCTCTATTTAAAAATGCCATAGCTTAATATGACCTCCATATGAAAAATAAAAGTTGCTATCAGTAACTCGTAAATGGTTAGATATAAAAAAAATTTGAGTACTTCTGCAAATTCACCATACAAAAGTGCCTTAAGAAAGTGCAAACCAGAATCTCGTATTATTTCATATAACAAAGTTATAAGCAAAAAAAGAAAATCGCGAAATTTACATTTTCACCTGTATCTAGTGACCTATGCATTTTTTCGCAAATAACAAAACACCATTAAAATAGCCTCCTAATGGGGCAACTTTTGTCTAATTTAACCAACCTCGTAGCTCTTACGGTTCTCGAGATACCAATGCATTCGTACCTTAAATGGGACACCCTGTATATATACAGGGTGCTCATTTTAAATGTGCCACCATTGCTATCTCGAGAACTATAAGAGCTACAAAAACGGTTAAATGGGCAAACAATTTCTATTATATAAGACAAATTTAGAGAACAGAAAAAAAATTTTTTTCGACCAGTGATTCTCAAAATACGGGACTCAACTTTTTTATTTTAAATGTGAACATATTTTTTTTATTTGCTTATTCGATAGAGAATTTAATTCAGAATTCAATGATATAATGTTATCATATCCTCACATAACGATTTTTTTGAGTAAAATAGATATAAAATTTTAAATTAATTTGATTAAAATATGATATTACTAAGAGTGCCATGAATGGAAAAACTGAATACAAGTAATTTTTAACCTGGAATTAGAGTGCTCTGAATGAAATAAGTGAATATTTTGTTTTGTTAAGTGATCATAACTGTCAAGTGAAGTTCAAAATCATTTAATTTAATTTTAAAAATGTATAATTTTACTCACATTGAAAAAGTTGAGATGTTTGAAACATACATTTTATCAAGAAAAAATTCGCGAGCTGTAGTTAATATGTATAGGGAACGATATCCTGAAAGAGTAGTACCGTCGCGGAAATATTTCCGAAAACTTGACCTAATAACACGTGGTAATACTACTGCATTTATACATAAACCCAGAAGACCGGTGGATGAAAACAATGAAATAAATGTTTTGGCATATTTTGAAGCCAATCCAAGAGCTTCTGTACGAATGGCCTCTGATGAATGCAGATTAAGAGTAGGGACGGTGCATAAAATTTTAAAACGACACAAGTATAAGCCATACAAATTCCATAAAGTTCAACACTTGCAACCTGGTGATTATGACCGCAGACTTGAATTTTGCCATTTAATCATTAATGAAGGAATTGATATTTTAAAATGTGTTATTTGGACGGATGAAGCAAATTTTTCCAATAATGGAATGTTTAATGTAAAAAATAAACATTATTGGAGTTCCGAGAATCCTATTATGGTACGTGAAAGAAGTTTTCAAAGAAAATTTAATATAAATGTATGGTGTGCAATTTTGCACGATACAGTGTTTTTTCACATGTATGAAGGTACTCTAACTGGAGATCGTTACTTAGAATTTTTAAGAAACAGACTTGATGATATATTGGATGATCTGCCATTAAATGTCGTTAGAAATCTACACTTTCAACAGGATGGAGCACCAGCCCATAATTCTCTTCAAGTAACCGCGTACCTGAATGAAACATTTCCAAATCAATGGATTGGTACCAAAGGACTCATTGCATGGCCTGCAAGATCACCCGATTTAAACCCTTTAGACTTTTTCTTATGGGGTTATTTAAAAGATAAAGCCTACGATACTGTGCATCAGAATCTACAACAATTAAAAAACAGCATTGAAAATATTTTAAACAATATTGACGGAAGAAAATTAAGATTAGTTAGAAATAGTTTATTTCATAGAGTACAGTTATGTATAAATGAAAATGGAGGCAAATTTGAACAGTACTTATAAATTTATAGAAGTTTATTTTATTTTTGTAAATATTTCTTCATTATAATTAAATATTAAAATAAAAATTACAACAGTTTTTTTCATTCATTATACTTTTATTCACTTCTTTATATCATGGTACTCTAATTATACATACATATAACATATGTACATATTCAGTTTTTCCATTCATGGCACTCTTAGTAATATCATATTTTAATCAAATTAATTTAAAACTTTATATCTATTTTACTCAAAAAAATCGTTATGTAAGGATATGATAATATTACATCATTGAATTCAGAATTAAATTCTCTATCGAATAAGCAAATAAAAAAAATATATTCACATTTAAAATAAAAAAGTTGAGTCCCGTATTTTGAGAACCACTGGTCGAAAAAAAATTTTTTTCTGTTCCCTAAATTTGTCTTGTATAATAGAAATTGTTTGCCCATTTAACCGTTTTTGTAGCTCTTATAGTTCTCGAGATAGCAATGGTGGCACATTTAAAATGAACAACCTGTATATATATATATATATAATAACGAATGTTAAATGAAAACTATGTTCAAACTTTATGAAACGAAACCACAAAACACATACGTCAAAAAAGACAGCCATATGACCAATTCAAATCAATTAAAAAAGAAAGAAGAACAACAGGAGGCAAAATATTCAATAGCATCAAACACAGCTTCTTAGGAAAGAAAGAAATACCGAAAGAGACCAGGGTACAAATATTTAAGAAAGTAGTGACACCTATACTCATACACGGAGCTGAAACATGGACATTAACGCAAAGACAAAAAGAAAAAATTACGGCTACCGAAATGAGATTCTTGAGAAAAATAGAGGGGAAAACAAGACTGGACAGAATTGAAAACACAACCTACAGACAAAACTTAAAAGTAAAAGCAATAGAAGATAAGATAGCAGAAGGACAGATGAGATGGTATGGGCATGTAGAAAGGATGAGAGAGGAGAGAATAGTTAAAAAAGTGTTTGAAGCAAAAATTGGAAGAAAGAAACCACGAGGACGACCAAGAAGAACGTGGCTGGAAGAAGTAAAGGAGGCAGCGCAAAGAAGAGGTCTAACTTGGGAAGAAACGAAGACAGCAACACAAGATAGAGCAGAGTGGAAAGAAATATGGAGAAGACCAACAAATCAGAACTCAACCCCCTCCCCCGCAGGCCGGGGGAACGCCTTACACCCGTGAGGGTAGAAAGGTGCAGGATTAAGTAAGTAAGTAAGTAAAAATGAAACAATATTGTGTATTTCAATGTGATACACCTTTTACCGCTTTTTCAACATATTTCTTATGTTAGTTCCACTTCTGTTATGTTAATTTAACTTGTGAATAGTGTAGTATATACAGGGAATTTATTTTAACATGCAACATATGGCGAATCACTTCCATGGTTACTCACTATTGTCAAAAAATGAGCAATGTAATATTTGTCCATTTTAAAATGCAACATACAAAATTTGTAGTTTTGTATTATCAAAACTAATTTCCAATAAATTAGCCTACATACAATTAACAAATAATCAAAACATGAATGTTGTACAGCTTAACAAACTTTAGCTTACAAAAATTCATAATTTTCATGTAATAAATGTTAAAAAATATTGGGGAATCACTCTGAGGCAATATTTTAGTCGGTCGTAATAAGAATTGACACCATTTGTGATGTGTTTTGGAGGTATCTCCTGTGCTGCAATACTATTTATAATGTTGCATTTTAAAATGGACAAATATTACATTGCTGTCATTTTTGACAATAGTGAGTAACCATGGAAGTGATGAACTATAATGTTGCATTTTAAAATAAACTCTCTGTAGTAATACAGGAGTATAAAAAGAAATACTATAAATAACAATATAATACATATAATTTATATATTAATTACATTTTTATTTGTTGTATTCTTTATTCTAAATTGATAATAGGTGCATTCTTTTTACACACAATCTCAGTTCATCTCAGCTCACCTCAGTTGTCTCAGTAATTTTGACAGTTCTATTTGTCCCAACTGAGATGAGATGAAGTGAGGCGGATTCCTCCCCCCTTGCCGATATAGAGTTACCTTGCGGGGTGATGCTTGTTGAGTGTCTCACCTCAGTTGAGGAGTGGGGGTCTTTTTTCAGTGTTATTTTTTATTTAAAAATGAATATTTAAGAAAGTGTTAATGTTGATGATTTAATATTGATAAGTGAAATTGTATTTCTTTAATTCTAAATTTAATAAATAAATTGAATTGTTTTATAATGTTATGTGCAATGAAAATTCGTACGATGTAGATTTATTCTTTGACATTTCATTGTCTTAGCGGGTCCACCTTGACATATATTTCAAATAAATTCCAAAACAAAATGAAAATGTCAACATACTGATAAATAAAACATATGATAAACAGAGAAAGATAATAGGTATTCCGTTCGTTCTCTAAATTACGTTCTATTTGCTAAGCAACTATCTCAGCTCACCTCACTTCAATCTCATCTCATTTTGAGAACAAGTGAGGTGAGATATTGGTAAAAAGAATGCAACTATTATATTTTTTTGACAGTCTGAAAATGATATTTGAATGACAGCGGGAGGAATAAGTCGCGCCAACCTTTGGAAACTTATATGGCGAGTGCCGGGCCTTTGCCACTAGTATTCAATTCCAGTCAATAGATGTCGCGAACGTCGCTTTAAGAACTTGCATTTTTTATTACTAAGCAACTATTGGTTCACGTATTTTTTCTGAGGTGGAAAATAAGAATGCGTGGGAAACATTTGAATTTGACGTAAATTTATGAATTTGACATATTTTGAATTGTATTTTCGATTTTATTACGGTTCTATATAATTCAATTTGATTATTCATTGTAACATCTGGGTGTCTATTAGGCAAGTTTTCAATGTAACATTGTTTAATTTTATGTGTTGATAAGTTCATATCAGTAATTCAATTCGTGTCTTGTTAAACCGTTGCAATTATTTCAATGAAGATGACATAAATCTATTTTGAAAATAAAATTTTATTGTGAATAAATGAAAAAGTATAATTAAACATTAAATTTGTGTTCATGCATTTTAATATCAAAATAAATTTATATCAACAAACAAAACTACAATATTTTGTATAAAATAAAAAACGGGTTGCCTATTTTACATTTTAGTTCTATTCCAACCACCAGGTGTAATGTTCAGTGTAAGTACACATAAGTTTCCGGTCGAGTCGCGCCCTCATCAGAGGTTTTGGAACTAGAGTTTTTGGCCAGATTTTTAAACAAAATTTGAGTTGTTTCCCTGCCTAAGGCCGGGAAACATCACAATATCTGTCAAACGGAAATTAGTCCCAAATTCGCCGTTTTGGCGCGACTTATTCTCGATGTCATATGGCTGTCTTTTTTGATGTACTTGTTTTGTGATTATAACCGCTAAATTGATAATATAAATAAATATTTTTGACAGTCTAAATATGACATTTGAATGACAGCGGGAATAAGTCGCGCCCTCATCAGCGGTTTTGGAACTAGAGTTTTTGGCCAGATTTTTAAAGTTGTTTCCCGGTCTTGTATTTAATAACGTAGGCTACGATATAACATATTTAAAAAGAAGAATTGCCGCTGCAAAGGCTGTTACCAGACAATAAGTAATAAGGGAAAAAATTGTTATATTTCTGTTCAATTAGTCACTAAACAAAGTAGCTGGAAATGGTATCCTAGTAAACAGCCATAATGCATTTTATTCTTCAACTTTCGTACTTTAGTATATGTGTTTTGGAATACGAAACTTGTGAATGTATTAGTGCGAGTGGTGGTAGAGTTCAAAGAAAAACTTTTCTTTTCTACGGAAAATTAAAGAATATTAATTTATAACAGTGTTTCATATTAGTTTTCCACAATTTTTATACAATCTGTGCATATAAAATAATGTTGAAAAATACAAGTTATGGGAGCAGGCGAGTAAAGCTCAACGTAGATGGCAGCATCCTATCTATGAACTGTTCCCGCCGTTAATTTTGAATGACTTCACTGACAGTTACAATTTTTTATTGTGTTTCTGAAGTAAAAGTACAATTATAAAGTCAAATCCACATAAAACAATGTTTAATTATTGTAATTTTTACCAGTTGTATACCTAAAAAATCATTTTTCTCAAAATGATTTGCACAAACAAATACTTGTTTTACATTTGGACTTAAATTTTATTATTCTTTTCTTCTTTCATCCTTTGATAAACTATAAGAACATAACAAGAACGCATTTAAAAGAAAAATCCAAATACAAGATAGTTTTACTTAACTATCTGTTACTTTTAAAACCGGATTCTCCAATTATGAGTACTTTGGGCTACCGCGCGGATACTAGAGTGCACAAATTTTATTACATTAGTTGCTTTCCATTTAGCAGAGCTCTTGGAGTAGGTAGCACCGAACTGACCCTAAACTGAACTGATCCGCAACTACTCTAAAAGGAACAGTATTTTAACATTTGTGCGCTACGCTCAAAGTAATTTGTAATTTGTATTAGATGTTGCGTCAAATACATGTATTTCAGATAAAGACATGTTTAACGTTAATAACTTCAAACGAAATGCGCCACTTGACAAAACAAAACAATATCAATATCCAATAGCGCATGCGTTACCAAACGGAGTAGTCTACCCCAAAAAATTCGGGGTGCTTGAAGGGGGAAGGGACGAAGAACTCGAGTAGCTCGGGATCATTTAACTCTCGCTAAATGGAACGCGCAGAAACAGTCATATGGGTAGTAAAGTGCTACTCGGTGCTACTCCTTATGATAAATGGAAAGCGACTATTTGTTCTAGATAGTAAATAGCTAGGCTGGCGCTATAGTTACTTTATATCACCACAGTCTGCATCCATTGCAGGTATAAACTGTAATAGCTTAATTTTTATTTTGAACGTAGAACAAATTTTTGTATACCTTAAGTGGAGGAACAATTATTTAAGTCCTGAATAAAAATTAAAATACATATCTCAAATACTATTACGTATATCAAGTTTTAGCAAGAGTACCTTTTTGTGCACTTTGCATTGTATGTTGTATTTTTAGTGCAACTACTACTAGAATTACTCAAAAGGCTGTAAATCTGTAAAAAAAAAAAGTTTACTCAAAATGATTCCCCAAATGTATGGATTAATTTTGGCACACTCGTTATGAAACTTAGTGTATATCTAACTTCTTTTTATTATATTTTTCTTGGAAGAATTCATTGATTACATAAGGTATTTTCGCCATGCTGATCGGAGTATCTACAGATCAGTAAGTTTTGTGATCTGAATATTCGTAATGGTTAACCGTATATAATAGTAACCGGATACGTATACAGGGTGTAACACGTACACCGACCACTGCAATTATTACCTTTATTATTATAGTTACAAAAAAATACTATAGAACAAAGTTGTAGGGGACCAAGGGGGACATTCTTTCAGAGAAGAAAATATTTTTTTAAACCAGTGGTTCTCAAGTTACAACACAAAGTTATATTTTTTCAAATGGGATTCTACATATTTTTTATGCCTATTCGATAGCATATTTTTTTCTGAATTTAACTATGTATTAATTTTATATCCTTACATAATAAAAATATTGAAGAAAATGCGATTGACATTTTAATAAATTTTTATTTTTAATATTATTGTACAGTAGGCTATGGATGAAAAAAAAATAACAAAAGAACAAAATATAGCTGCTGTCAAATAATAATTGGCGTACTAATTGTTGTAAATTGTTATTCTTTGTGTTTTGAGATTATTTTGTGAAACTGTAATAAAAGCTACTTCTTCTGTTTTAAATAGAATAGAATTATGTTTAGAAAATAATGGAAATCAAATAGAACATTATTTATAAGGAGTAATTAACAATTATTAATTTTCAATTTCAATTTATCACTCTTGTTTCTCATCCATGGCCTACTGTAAATAATATTAAAAATAAAAATTTATTTAAATTTCAATCGCATTTTTTTCAATATTTTTATTATGTAAGGATATAAAACTAATACATGGTTAAATTCAGAAAAAAATATGCTATCGAATAGGCATAAAAAATATGTAGAATCCCATTTGAAAAAATCTGTTGTGGCCAGCACAAGACCTCTCGCCATTTTCATATTAGGCTATATAAGTATTGTATTGCACTTCGCTTTCCAACCGTCGTTTTATAACAAAATCTTACAGAACATTACCGAAATATTGTTTCTTTCTATATTTAGCATGTCTTCTGCACACATGTAATTCAAATTATATCTATTTTTCATTGTATGAGGAAGTTTCTAAATGTCAAATATTGTTCCAATTCATTAACCAGATTGGCGGTATTTCTGATAGATATATGCATTTTACCACAATTTTACCTATAATTTCAAATATTTAATTAATAAAAGAATAAGAAAAGTTAAATATACTTCCCAGGAAAAGCTATCAGAATGTCACTAAAACTGTTGATATTTGACAATGACATATGTCATGTTATAAACATTGGAATTTGTCAACTGGTTTCCTTAGTGCCTTGGCCTCTGCGATTAGTATACTCTATAAATTATAGAGTCTTTATCTCTAAATCTATACAAGATATAATAAAATTTTTAAGTGTATTAGAAGAGAATTTTATGTTCTTCAATATTTAATAAAAAAAACTCCCAAAAAATTATATTTAGAAGAATTTTTCTAAGAAACTACTACTTCCGGTTGTTCAATTGTTACCAAAACCTTTTCAGCTCTTCCCAGGAATGTCAGATTGAGGAAACTGCAGTTAAATATTTTTTAAGTCTTATAGTTTTTGAGGAATCGTGACTACAACATCCAGACATACATACATACACACACACACACACACATACATCCACACACACACACACACAGACATCATTTTAAAAATGTTATAATCGGATTGTAGGGACCTTAAATCGTGCTTATTCAATAAAATCTGGATATGCGAATTTTAGCATGAATCCAATACCTCTCTTAGCGAGAGGTAAAAATATAACTTTGTGTTGTAACTTGAGAACCACTGATATAAAAAAAAAAAAATTTTCATCCCTGAAAGGATGTCCCCTTTGGTCCCCTACAACTTTGTTCTATAGTATTTTTTTGTAACTATAATAATAAAGGTAATAATGGCGGTAGTCGGTGTACGTGTTACACCCTGTATACGTATCCGGTCAGCAAGGAGAGTAATTGCGAATATTTTAGTGTAAATGATATAGTCACTGAGATAAAATGTAATGCCGTTTTAGCACAGAAATTAAATGGTATATATTTAAATTAACGTAGAACAACTTCTGTGATGAAATCATGTATTGTCACTCTGCTATTTTGTGTAA
The DNA here is from genome assembly GCA_943142095.1 of Ophonus ardosiacus. Classification (NCBI taxonomy): domain Eukaryota; kingdom Metazoa; phylum Arthropoda; class Insecta; order Coleoptera; family Carabidae; genus Ophonus; species Ophonus ardosiacus. The sequence goes on along the minus strand of OW964828.1, from coordinate 27,918,066 downwards.
AATCATGCAATAGCATAACTTCTATCATTTCTTCATCGTCGGAATCATTGACCTGCCGAACTACATAATTTATTATATTATTCTTGGTAAACTTAGGGTTACTATGAGATTGGATTTTCCCGGACTTGTTCTTTTTATTAAGAAACCTGGGAGCGTTCGGGAAGATTTTTAATAGTGTTATATTATAGATTTTTAATTTATCGCATAAATTTTCATATTTCCGGGTAAATATATCATAATAAAAATATATAAAAAAAAACATTCTAATTATTTAATTATATAAAAAAAATATAAATAGCGTCCTAGTGTTTGTCCTCTTTTTTGGAAGCGTGAATGCCCAGGATTGCCCTAGATTTTAAGAACTAATGTCCTAGATTAATATTTTATAATATGGCAACCCTAGGTTAACTCATATCTCAAAACAGGTTAAGAGCTTATATTTTAGCATATCGCTGATTTTATATATCTGACGGGTGATCCGTGACTTCACCAACAAATCCAGATCACTGATCTAGATCAGCATGGCGAAAACTTTATATTTGGATCCCTAATTGTATGCACTGATGCTTGCCTGTGTATCAAAATGCTCAAAATAAAAATAAAAACAAAAAAGTTGTTTTGCAATACTGTTTTTGGCATTTATGTTGTTCTTCCACTTATCGATTCAATTAATTTCAATGAACTACTTAGGTACAGCATCAATATTACTGCACAATATTATTGACCGTTTAATAAACTGAAATGATTTGTGCAATAATTCAGTTTTTTTTACTGCCTCCAAAATTATAAACATTATAATAATAATAATAATAATAATAATAATAACAATAATAATAATTAGTAATTAAGGTACCAAGGGTTGTTATAAGGACAATAATGCCTGAGGTCAACAGTGTACTGTCGAGGGCCTCTGACCCGTGGTGCCTTCAACGTTTTATGTCTTACTAGAAATTCTTAATAAACATTTTGTCTGACTAGAATTTATAAAACAAAAATAATAAATCACAAAATTTTAATACAACTTAACTTACAAAGTAGCCTGTGAATGCGGTATCTAGATAATATTTTGTTTCTGTCAACAAAGCATTTTCAAACAAAAAATATCGTTCTTGTGGTATTTTTATGTCAATATGGACCAGCAATGTTATTTCTAAAAATAAAAAGTATGCTGGTTTGTATTTGTGATGAAACAAATATGATTATAAACGACTACAATTCACAATGCTTCTTAACCTTAACTACACTTTATGTTAGTATCAGTATTATTAACCTCAGTTTGTTGTCAACATTACCATAGCAACTTAATACGCCCTAGGGCATTATTTACTCAATAACGGACCTAATGTTGAGGTTGTTATAAAACAATAACATACTAGTAAGACATAAAATAATTAATAATAATAATAATAATTAATAATAATAACAATGGCTGGTAGCACAAGCCCTGTTTTAACTAAAACGCTGTTTTAAGAAATGTCAAATTTCATTATTTAATAATAAAAATAAATAATAATAAATTTATCAAAATATGATTTTAAAGCAGAACATAGTTTGGATTCAAACAAATATTTTAGTTAAAACAAGGCTTGTGCTACCAGCCAACATTGTTGACCATTTAATAAACTGAAATGATTTGTACAATAATACAGTTTTTTTTACTGCCTCCAAAATTATAAACAGTATAATAATAATAATAATAATAATAATAATAATAATAATAATAATAATTTATAATAATAATTTATAATAATAATTTATAATAATTTATAATAATAATTTATAATAATAATTTATAATAATAAGTTATAATAATAATTTATAATAATAAGTTATAATAATAATTTATAATAATAAGTTATAATAATAATTTATAATAATAAGTTATAATAATAATTTATAATAATAATTTATAATAATAATTTATAATAATAATTTATAATAATAGTTAATAATAATAATAAATAATAATAATAATAAATCAACAAAATCGAAAGATTTAAATTACAGAGTAAAAATATAAAAAAATACATAGATATATAAACACTGAAGTATTTGATTGTTACATATTATGTGAAATGATATTTTTGAAAGAACAAAAATTCATTCCAAAAATATCACAAACTGTATTGGCAGAAACAAAATTGTTGTAAGTTATACACATAGAAACAATAGGAGATTCGAAAAGTATATTAGTGTTTAGACTTATGTAAGTAAATGTTACATTAGATCGAGTATTCTTTATAGAAACGTGAAAATTGATTGCTGATATCAAATATTGGTCATCTATTTCATTATTTATCAACTTATACAAAAACACAAGTTGGGCGTTATTTTTCCTAGTTACAAATGAATGCGTATTATATAGTTCTAACAATTTAAAGTAATTGACATTAGTAAATTCTCCAGTATTTTTATAATAGCAGTATCTAAGAAATTTGTAGTGAACTCTATTTATCCTGTTTGTACAATAATTTAAATTAGAAAACCAAATTATAATACAATACTCAACTTTAGCTCTAATAAAGGCATCAAATAGTTTGGAAAGTGTACAGTTATTCTTAAAATATGTTGAATTTCTAAAGATAAAGCCTAAAAGTTTATTACAATTGTTCAGTAACAAGTAATGCATCGATTTATATGGGGAATACGTAATAGCACGTTAAAAATATTCCTTTGCAGACTCGTCAGTGTCACAACAAAGGTATAAGCGACTTCGTTTTCCTCGGTTCTTGCAGTTTATTGGCTACTGCAGGCCACAGTTCAGAAAGCAAGAACGTTTGTGTTTGGGATTCACTTCTTCCTCAGCGCAAATCTTTGGTTGTGGCTTGGTCATGCCATGAACAGGGCGCAAGCAGCTTACTGTATGCTCCTCAACATCAGTTGTTGATTAGTGCTGGAAAACGTGGCGACGTTTCCCAATTTGAAATGAGAACGCGAACTCTAAGACATCGCTTCCAAGCTCATGAAAGTCCGATAAAATGCTTAGCACTTGATCCGCATGAAGAATATTTTGCTACTGGATCGGCTGATGGAGATATTAAGGTCGAAAATTATTTTTAAAATGTTATACTTTCGAGAATTATTTTCGTGCAATTTTTTTTATAGATTTGGGACGTAGCCGGCACACAAATTTTACTCTCGTTGCCAGCAGAACACGCAAGGAGCAGTTTCTTCAAGAATATTGGCCAAGGGGTCACACAGTTACAAATTGATAATTGTGGTCGGTTATTCTCTTGCGGAGCTGATGGTAGCATGAAAGTTCGACAGCTACCAGATCGAGATTCTTTGTTAGAGAACAAGTAAGTCACAATAAAATAACTCGTAGTTGCTGAAATAAATTTATTGTATTTACTATATGTATTTAAAGCTACACTACATTTATTTGTATTTTTAGAAAATACAATTAATAATTCGAAGAATAGCTTTTAAAATTAAGACTGAAAAATTAAATATTTTTCAAGTAATTCTGAATATATAACGTTGAAATTTTTATTTATTTTAAAAACAAATTAAATGTGATGTTGAATATTCATGAAACTAAATGTCTGTTACAAAATATTAAAATATTGCATGTTATCATCACAGTTTTAGTTTTCTCCACACATAAGGATATATTAGTGGATAGCTTCTAAAGCAAATATATTGCTTTTTTAAATGATTTGATTTTATTAGATATTGTAGTTATGAAGAAACAGAAAGTTAACAGCGAATCTGTATTGTGATTATTTTCAATGAAATATGTATATTTTAGATTGTATTATATTTTATTGTTAATGTTATTATGTATATTTTAAATTAGTTTAATGTTAAACTATTAATGTATATTGTTGCTGATGGTCAAATATAAATGAAAATGTAATGCATTAATTTAAAATTCTTATGAATTTTTGAATTTTAGAAAGTGTGAGCAGGGATTATTAATCTATTTGTAGCTCAATGAGTAAGTAAACGAAAAAAATACATTTATTTGTTAAATAAATTTACATATTCATAAATGTATTATGTAATTATACAATTTCATAAGTTTAGAAAATAAACAAGTGTTAAGTGGTATTATTATGGTATTACAGTATAGGTATATTATACATAACCATACTACATTAGTAAGATAACAATATTTTTAAGGAATATACTGAATTGCACTAATAACATCGCATCTTCATGTTACGTAAGTAACGTTTTAGTAGTTTGTTTGCACCGTATTTACATATTTTATTGGTCAATTTAGTAATGATAGTGCAGTCAGTGGTGGGGAATATAGTATTATAGGATCGTACTTTCTTTGAACTAGTTTTCAGTTTATTTACAATCCTTTTCGGGTTCGGTTGGGATTTTATTTTTTCTTAAAAATGGCTCAAGATAATTTAACTGCTGTTTTATACGGAATTGAAGATTTGAGATTGGTAATGTATTTATTAATGAATATTTGAAAATTGTTATTAAATACATTAATTTTGTAGGAACAAAGACCTATTCCCGAAATAAAGAATAATGGTAATGTAAATGAATTATCTTTCTAGAAAAGTAAATAATTATTCATTTTAGAGGTACTTTTACAAATGGAGTGTGTCGGAATATGCGGTTCTGATGTTCATTATTTGGTAAACGGTAGAATTGGGGATTTTATCTTAACTACTCCTATGATAATTGGTAATTAAACTGCTTGTAATTGTTTAATTATTTTAATTTCGATTATCTTTCAGGTCATGAAGCAGCGGGCACTGTGGTAAAGGTCGGGTCTAAGGTCACTAACCTTGTAGTAGGTCCGTTTACGCAAATATAAACATGATAACGTTGGAGACAGAACAGTTTTTAATTTTTTTGTTTATTTTTAGGTGACAGGGTTGCCATTGAACCTGGTGTACCATGTAGATCTTGCAATTATTGTAAAGAAGGCCGGTATAATTTATGTGCTGATATTATCTTTTGTGCTACTCCTCCTTGTCACGGAAATCTTACTAGATTTTATCCACATGCCGCAGATTTTTGCTACAAGTAAGTATATATTTTTAATATGATCATAGATTGTACTACGTGATATTTACATTTAGTAAAAAGAAATATGATAAGGCACGAATAAACATGTATGCGCACTATCTAAAAAAAAAAAACAAAAAAACTTATTCTTTTTGCAAAGTTTATGTGTGATAATTGTCAGTTTAGATACGTAAATATCTATCAATTTATTACATTTTTATAGTCTTGTTATCAATAAAATATATAAATATCCATAATTTATGTGAACATCAATATTAGAAATATTATTTTTAGGCTTCCTCCTCATGTTTCTTTGGAAGAGGGTGCTATTTTGGAGCCCCTTTCTGTTGGAGTTCATGCCTGTAAAAAAGCTGGAATTGCAATTGGTTCTACTGTCCTAATTTTAGGAGCAGGACCAATTGGTCTTGTAACTTTATTGTCTGCTAAAGCTATGGGCGCATCTAAAATTATCATTACTGGTAATTCAAAATATTTATAATATTTGGCGTATATTTAATCTATGCTTTATAACATAGATCTTCAACAACATCGATTAGATTTGGCTAAATCTTTGGGCGCAGATTATACTCTGAAAATTAATATTGGCGAAGAGGATCAAGTTCTGGTTAATAAAATTAGAGAGATATTGGGTGACCAGCCCACTGTTAGTATCGAATGCAGCGGTGCTGACCAAAGTATTAGACTAGCAGTGCAAGTATGTTAATTATTTTGATAATTTTCATATATGTATAATATATTTTTAAGGCTACGAAATCTGGTGGAATTGCAGTTATGGTTGGAATGGGAAAACCTCAGGTGACTGTTCCACTTCTAAGTGCTCTTGCAAGAGAAGTTGATATTCGAGGATGTTTCCGCTATGTCAATGAGTTAGTATTATAAGCATTTAGTTATAATTTATTTTATTTATCATTGTTATTATTTAGTTACGCAACTGCTTTGGAAATGGTAGCAACTGGAAAAGTAAATGTAAAGCCACTAATAACTCATCATTTTACTATTGAGGATACGAAAAGAGCTTTTCAAGTTACAAGAACTGGAGAAGGAAATGCTATAAAAGTTATGATACATGCAAATCCGAACTGGAAAGCACAATAACAATTTGATTTTTTAATAAAGTTGTTCTGATAAAAATATATTTCTTTTTTACATGTATCACATATTTAATATCTTTTTGAATAGTTGGCGTAGTGAGTGTGTTTTCAAACTCAAAATGAGTTATTTCCAACATTATACTGTACTCTAGATAAGAATGGAGTTATGGGTAAGATAGGGCTTACGATTCCAGCTTTCTGATTGATTTAAACGCGAACCAAGTTTGCAATAGCGAAAAATTTGTAACAAAACGTTTCGTTTCAGTCGGTTGTTACCTGTTAACTGGTGTTGTAGTTTGTAAGTGCGAACATCGTAGCAGAAATTAAAGACAGAAATATGCAAGGTAGATGAGCAATATTAAATAGTATTATGTGAGATCAGACAATATAAAAAGAAAAAAAAAAGAACGTTTCAAGCTGTCAAGTATGTCTTACACGCAGCAAAACTAATTCATGTTTTATGTGTGTAAAACAGACTGGGACCCCAGCGCCATTGTTGTCATGAAATCGATTAAAAATGCCTTGCATAGCTGCTCAAACAGTAGATGACATGTTCGTAATTTTTCTTAAATTTGGCGATTGCAGACAAAATTGTTTGCAACATATACTGAAAACATGATTCTGAAACTACTTGCAAATTCCAAAACTCGCTGCGCTTGTATCAGAAACTTACATTCGTTCCAGAATCACTAATTTTCCGCACTTGTTACAAAAATAACTAATACAGTAATTCCCCGAGTTTCGTAAATAATGCGTTCGTTTACGTTACTTGAATTTTATGTAAATCGAATTTGTAGATTAATTTAAGTGTAACTTCTTAAGAACCAGCAATATGTACATATATTATTTACACAGTATTATTTTATAAATAAAACATGCTGTAGTATTTACTCCGATTCGTATAATAAACTATAAAAGAATATAAAAATAAACCTAAATAACATTTTTCAAATAAAAAGGTCTTATGACAGCTAATTTTGCCCTGTAGTAACCGCGAATTTACGTAAGTCAGTGGATTTCTGCATATTTATATACCCCACGATAAACGTGTTAGCACGCCTATGTATGCACGCGCCCTATTAGGTAAATTATAACATAACCTTAAAATATTGTGCTCCAGACTTGGATGGAAACTTAAATAATGTCTTTATTAACAAATTTATTTCATAAGTTAATAATATCAAATGAATTAGCATTACTTCCAAGAACTGTGATAAGTGTAAGACATATTTATCATCATGTAGAAAAACCGAAACCCGGACAAGGAAAAGCATACAGAAGAATAGTGCATTATCCAGAAACATATACTGTTAAACCTCTGGAAGTAACGAATTTGGGTGGCAGAGATCCAGTTACTGGAAGATTAGTTGCTAAAGGTATTGGGGGAGGTATCAAACATAAATATCATTGGATTGAATGGAAGAGAGAAGGACCTGCAGAAGGACCTCCACAAGTATTATTTTCTTTATAGAGCATTAAAGAAATCTAATTATTAATATTTTATAGGAAGAAAGAGTAATTAAAATTATTAAAGACGGATGCCGTACAAGTCTTATAGCTTTAGTAGCTTACGGTGATAAGCTAAAATACATTTTAGCAACAGAAAATATGAAAGCGGGTGATATAATTCGAACTTCTATGCATATTCCTCGAATTCCAGGTTCATATTTATTATCATAATATGAACATGTTTGTATTTGTTTTTATTTATAGTAAGGCCACATGAAGGTGATGCATATCCATTGGGTGCTCTTCCGTTGGGCACTCAAATCCATAACGTCGAAAAATATCCCGGTACAGGAGGAATATTGGTCCACGCGGCCGGAACATATGCAACAATTGTTCGTCGAACTCCTGATCAAAAAGTTGTGGTTCAACTTCCCAGTAAGCTGGAATACTGTCTACCACAAAATTGTATGTGTACAGTAGGAAGATTAAGTAACGTAGATCATGGAAAAACTCCTATTGGATCTGCTCAGCGAAACCGAGAATTAGGAAACAGGCCACGATCTGGTTTATGGAAAAGAAAAACTGGTATTCACGGAAGGAAGATTCGACCACCACCGCCAATGAAGATAGTAAAACAAGTTAAAACGCAGAAGGAGCAACCCATGCAATTGTCCCTTGCATGTATGCCTGTTGTTTAATGTAATTTGAATATAATAAATAGGAACTATTGCTTTAACAATGGATTTTATCCTTTTAAATTTGTTTTGGAAAAGTATTGGTGAGTTTTTTATTTTTCTTTTGTTTATAATACAGAGAATATATTTAGCTAACCTTGGAATTAATAAGCATAGGAAATAAGTAATCTTGTATAACAAGATGTTTTTCGTTGTTGAAATGGATAATTGCCGAACAATTTACAATTAACTGTCTGGTTTCATTTTATGTATGCATGTTGTTAACATAAAACTTGTATTTTAATAAGTTTTATTAGATATTTCTTATTTTAACGGAAAATTTCAGGAAAATTTGCTTTATACGCTATTTATTTGATTTTTGAAGGACCCAATTAAATTTCCTATTTTTGGAATAAGTGTATTACGGTAGCGCCACTGCAATCTCAGTTTATCAATAAAGTGCAGTAGAGTGTTAAATAAAGTGATGTGCTTACAGTGAATAGACACATTTGTCAAGCGTACGGTTCTTAATAAGGTTTATTGATAATTAATTCCTTAGCTTGATATTGATATTTAATAATTAATACAACTTGTAAAACGTCCAAAAATAGACCAGCAGGCTTTTGAAAAATAATTATACATACTTTTAAATTAAAATGTGTCAAGTTTTTTAATAATAAATGTATTTACTGTTAATATATTAATCTACTTTTAATTTTTATTAAATCGTTTGCAAATTGTAAATACAGATAATAAAGATTTACGATATTTGGAATACGTTATGAGTAGACCAGATAATGTTGCCCGGGGCAAGTAGAAATCCAAACGATTGATCTAGTGAAAGTATAGTCAAAGGTGTGTTTAAGAGTTTGATGCACGGTGCGGGATTTTGCACAGAGCTGTCAAATTGCCCGCTAAAAGCACCTGTAGGAATAAGTGACGTTTTATCATAATAGTGCAAAGTTGTGAATACTGATCCACAGCACAACTTTACAAGAACGAGTGCAGAATGAAAGAATTAGTTAATTAAGTATGTCAACTGTTTTATTGATATAACAAAATTGACCTCATTATTGGGTTAATGCTTGTTTGTAGTGGTGTCTCATCTGCTCAATTAGAACAAATGCAATACTTACTATTTGAATGATATGAAACAGAACAATAATAAATCGCAATAATATAAATACTTAATAAAAATGGCAGATCTCGATTTGGACTTATCTTTTCCAATGCATCAAAAGATTCTTAATTTTAAGGCTGATTCCGAAAAAATGAAGGATATTCATGAATTTTTGAATGAATTATTTGATAAAGCTTGTATAGAAGCAGAAAAAAGACAAATGACAGAAAAACAAAAAACTAAATTCGTAAGTACATACTATATTTTATTTCATAAAATGCTGATTGTACAAAGTAATTGTTTTATTGTAGGACTTGATTGGTATCCAAAGTAAGTATGGAGGATTAAATATTAATTTGTTATATTGTAATAAAAATTTGTTTTATTTGATGCATTGTTTTATATTTATTTAGATGGCACCAAACGTATTGGCGCCTGGTCAAATAGGGCACGTGGATTTATGTCCAGGGTAATCACTGCAATCTGCAATTGCACAAATTCAGTACGTAACGTCACTACAAACAGAACTTAGGATATTCCTCCCATCAACATTATTTTTATTTGCTTAATATTGCATTTATTTTGAAATAATTTCGAGTATGAAATAATAATGTGGTAACTTGATGTCTCAATTATCTCGGGAACAGAAATTATGCGATCGAGCTAGCGAATGGCTAAATCATGATATATTATTTTTTCAATATTTAGGTTATCATTTAGTAGTTATTTGCAAATCTGCTATTTTATATTTATTAGCAGAGTTTATTTTGTGCTATCTTCCATAAATGTCAGCCTTGATGTAAATTAGATACATGTTTAGTTTTGAATGTGAATATCCCCGTAGAAAATTTAGTTCTGTGCTTTAAAATTATCTCATCGCTTAATATGCCACAATCATCCAATCAAATTTTAAGCTGTGATTTAGTTTTTATTTTTTAACTAGGTATTTTTTTTAATATTTCTAATTTTAAAAGTTTTTATAACAGCCATTTTTATCGGCTCTATTCGAATGATGTCGGTTTATATTTAATTTTATAAATAATTTTATCGCACGAGTCATTTATTCATTTTTCATAATCATACAATTTTGATCTGTTTACGCACAGAATGTTAAATGTTGTATCAGGTGGAATATGTACTGTTTATTGTCTAATAGGTATATTTTACTATAATGCAAATTATATTTACAGTATACGTAAATGGTATGAGTTTGAACATTTTCAAAAGTATTGTACTATTTTTGATTTATACAAAATTTTACCCTTTGTAATCCTCTGACAATCAAATCTTAACAAACCGTGATAATCTATTGATATTTGTAAAGATACATTATTGATTTAAAAAGAAATGTATGTTAACTGTTATCCTTTTATGGTGCTCATATATATGTAATAAACTGCTACAGACTAATTTTTGTATATTTTATTTCAAAAATCTCACAATTTTATAATTTTATATACATTTAAAAATGATTTTATGGTAACATTACTTATTAAAATATATTTTATAAAAAATGGGGGAATTATTCTTATTATTTGGTCGTTTTTCAACGATAAATTATTTACAAAACAAATATTAGCTACAACTATGCATCTTTCATTATTTAAATCGCACTGTACACATTCCCAAATATTTGTGCCGAATTCTACATACATTTTGATAATTTTTAAATTTGTCATTAAGTGGTCTTCTTTTGTTGCAGGAATTTGATAAGTGGTTGTAGAAGTTAAATACAATTCATGTTTCCATATAGCTACGTCAGCCTTTTGCTTTCGTAGAAGTTTGTGAAACTGATATGCTAAAGTACCAGGCTTATATTTTTTCTTTTTCCTGGGCGAAAGTTGATATTCCTCACTAGATTTTTCTAATGAGTCCTGAACCACCGTGCCGGTAGAGCTTATAGTAATTAGTGAGCTTTTTTGGCTTTCCGCACTATCTATGATACATCTTTCATCTTCTGATGTTTTCCTTGATGACTGTGATGTTTCTATATTTAAAGATCTTTGAGTAAGTATTTCTTGTGAGTTTATTAATTCAATTTCGGGAATTTCAGGAAGATATAAATTTGAAAATGTATTTTTTTGTTTTATAGACTCTGTTGTTTTATTGATATTAGAAGACAATAAGTCCACTTCTTGCGAATTTATGAGTTCTATATTTATTTTATCTTGTGTTGTTTCTATTTTCCATGATGGAAATTTTATCTTCTCTTTTGTATTATTTGTCGGTTTTATGCTATCACATATTTCTTGAGAATCAGTTATTTCTATGTTTATATTTTCATCAGTTTTAAATTTACTGGCAAATATCTTGAATTTATTATCTGTATGTTTGTTTATTGGCTCACAATATTGTTTTAGCGATATAATTGAATCTATATTCAATTTTTTATTTTCTAAACTACCAGTATCCTTCATATCTTGAAGTTCTGTTAATAGTCTAACACAATGATTTTTATTACGAGTATTTTCTTTAATTTTCCTTAATTTATAATTCCTTTTACTAATGATTGGTGATGTATCCAAATCATTTTCAGAATCATCAAGATCTCGTTTTGAAAACAAAACAGGAGATTCACATAAAAAATTTTCTTTAATGAATTTTTCATGGGTTTTTGAATTTAAGACTGGCGATAATACTTCAATATTGTGTGGTGCTTTCAAATTTATTTTCCTGTTTATAATAGGGGACGAACTAAATTTACTTTCGGTATCTACCTGATGTTTTTCTTCTTGCAAAACAAAAGATATCTCTTTACAATTTTTGTATATTTCTGTATTTAACACAGGAGATACTTCTTCAGTACTTTGTGATATTTCCACATTCATATTTTCAGTTTCTTGATATGAAAAGTCAAAATTTCTTCTTGGAGGTTTTGGTTTTCGTTTTACTTTCTTTCTTGGGAGATCTAAGTCAAATTTTGGTACCCGCCATGTAGTATTCGTTTTATTTTGTTTCTTTTTTGGAGAACTATTCCAAGAAATATTTTCATTATTAACTTGCATTGTTTAATAACTGTAACCTCTAAAAATGTTTTTCAAATGTCACATTTTATTGATGTGTACTGCCCCGCCATCTTTCATTGTCATATGAAATAAAACCAGTTATGATAAAAACTAATCAAAATAATTAATTGTATTCCTTGAAAGACTAGTATATTAAATATTATTGTAGATATTTGTAAATGAAGTATATTTAAATAAGAAAATATAATTGTGCAAATCTTTAAATGGAACAGTGAATGAAAACATTTTACTTTCATCCAGATGTCGCCACTGTTTACACAGGTAAATTCGAATTTATTTGATTACACTTGCGCTCTTCTGTTTGTTATCAAATCGTCGGCGTGCGGTAAACATGTACCGGTGTTGAGCTATACTATTTACAATATTATTGTGTTTGTTTTGATGAATGAACGTATGATTCATATGTTTATTATTTAAAAAAAGTGATGGTGATAGTGTTGTGTTAAAATTTCATTTGTTTTTTGCAAAGACGAGATTTTCGAAGTTTCAAAAATAAAGGTATGTATTTAATTGTAAATGTTACCTGGGTAGGTAAATTTGTTATTAATAAAATGCTGATTACTCGTGAAAATATGTAATTAATAATGTTTTGAAATTATTATATGCATTACTTTCCGTTACGTTAAAAAAAATGTATTTTTGTGCAATTACTATTCATATTCTATGACAAAATACCTGATTGATATTTCACAAAAATATTACATCTAAGCCCGAGATAAATAATTTCAATAATGCAGATATTATTTTTAATTAAAATATGTAGTAATACAATTTAATATACTGTAAGTAGTTAAAGTTATTATTTGCAAATATAAGAAAAAATATTGATTACTGATTTTGCTTCATATTTCTTAAATGATTATTTTTATCATTGATTAATTATATCTACGGCTAGATATAATATTCACTTCTGTAATTATAGTTAGATATTTGGTTAAATCTTAAAACGGACTTACCTAAATAAAAACCGTAATCGTAATATTCTCACATTCCAAAACTCAAAACTAGTAAAGAAGAGTAGTAGTAGCTAGTAAAGAGAGTAAAAAAGAGCAACACTGGTTTTATGGAATTAGCTGGAACAGTTACATCACAATAAGGTTTATGACACTTTTAGCATATGTGACTGACTCACTAATTTCATAGGTAGTGGTAGTGCAATATGCTGAGATTTACAGATTTTTCGTTTACAAAAACTTTATTTCTGCTAATATGTGTTTATGCATGTAGCAATATATACTTACCATATCATATTCTGCCTATAAATTTAACGCAACTTGTTTACGTAGAAATAATGTTTTATGATTTGCAATATCTTTGCTAAAAAAAAATAATTAAATAATGTAAAGTATACAGGGTGTCCCAGATTTAAACGGCATAACTTGAACCATGGTTTAAACACGTAAAAATAAGGTGACAAGTTCTTATTGGAGCAGCGCTACCTTAAAAATCAACTTTATAACGAGATATCAAAAAATATTATCTTATTAAGTTATGACATAACAATTAAATTAATTATAGGTAAATGATTTGGCTATTACCTAATTTCGATACAAAATTTAGTTTGCTTGCCTAAGGTCAGGGCAAAAATGAAAATTGTCGATGAATTCAAACAAATTTATTATTTATGTACATGTTCATCATAAACTCTTTCTTTTATGGCACCCCAAGCAAAGAAATCTAAATCATAATGTGCAGGGCAGCCAAGAGTTTCTTCTTATTGCTAATGTAACTTGTCCATTAAATTATTCAAATCATTATTTAGAAAATTGTAGAACCTCTCTGAATTTAAACGATGTGGCAAAAAGAAAGGGCCTATTAAAGTATTTTCAATAATACCTAGCCAAACATTACATTGAAATTCATAGTGGAATTTTTTCTCCTTAATTGCACGAGGATTTTCATGTAATCATAGATGAGTATTTTTTTTATTCAAATCTGCCGAGCAATGTCACGCAGCGACCAGTGCAGTGGCAGATCGTTGTCGTGCCTGTTTGCTTGCTACAGGTGAACATTTTGAACATATGTTATAAAAAATTGTTATTATTTTATTGTACATAAATAATAAATTTGTTTGAATTCATCGATAATTTTCTTTTTTTTCTTCACCTCGGTGCAAGCAAACTAAATTTTGTATTGAAATTAGGCAATAGCCAAATCATTTACCTATAATTCATTTAATTATTATGTCACAACTTAGTAAGTTAATATTTGATATCTCGTTATAAAGTTGATTTTTTGAAGTAGCGCTGCTCCAATAAGAAAAACATGAATATCTGTGAAACAAAGCATTTACGGACATTTGCTCAAATGAACGTGTCACCTTATTTTTACGTGTTTAATCCATGGTTCAAGTTATACCGTTTAAATCTGGGACATTCTGTGTAATCAGTACGTTAACTTCCGTCGTAACAATTTTAAGTAATACATCTACATAATATATTTGAATTATTTTTTCTTCTTACTATAAATATAAAAACTCGATAAAAACTTTTATTTAAATTAATTTCAGTTTTAACTTAATTTTCTGCATATTTTTTTTTAAAATAAGAAATCTTTTACCTTCCGTCACCTTTAGGTAACGAAGGTGTATTGTCTCTGGTCAAAAAAATCAATGATGAGTTTTTAATGAATAAGCACGTTTTAGAGTACATATAAAATACGATTTTACTGTTTTTATGATGATGTCTGTATGAATGAATGAATGTGTGTGTTTGTGTGTGTGTGTTTGTATGTATGTTACGATCTTTCTGGATCGCATACCTTCAATACCAAATTATAATTTTTGCATATTCCTCAAGTTTACATCCAAATGAAGAGTTGATTAGTTTTTTGTTATAATTGGTCAACCGGAAGTACCCGCAAGTCCAGTTTTTAACAGTTTTTCTTGAAAAAACTCAGTTAAATATATATTTTTGAAATTTTGTGCTATTATACATATTGAAGAATATTATATTCACTACACGAGTTAATTAAATATTTTTCTTTATATTCAAGGTATTTAGAGATAAAAGAATTTTAAAGAAAAATCTTGCAACCTATGCTGTTATCAGCTGCACAATAGAAACAGAATATCAGTGTAGTGATCTGTGTAGAATATTCAAATATTACTAATTGACAGATGTCAGTGTCAAATAAAATTAACATAATATCTTGAAATGATTTTACTGGAAAGATAGAATCGTTTGCAATAAACGTTCTGTGTGGAATTTGTACAAAAATACAGTACAATCGCGTTAACGTGAACACTCGAATATATAGACTGCTCCATAGTTTGAACAGGACATTTTCTAACATTGACTACCTTATAATGTGAACAACTTAGATTACGTTAATTTCAACACAGTGTATTCACTGCTTGTGGACTTCTCCAATTTACTTGTAAAACGTAGAAACAGTTTAAAAGTTGATAGTAGTGTTGCTTTGCGGTGTTAGTTGTGCTAACATTATTTTATCGAATATTAATTTTAATTTTCTTTCCAAAATATGTCTAAATTTAAACGAAAACTTTATCTCTATGTGAAAAAGCAAAAATTTTGTCTGAACATGACAGTGGTGGTAGTATAACCTTTTTATCCAAGAAATATGGCATAGCGAAGATTACTATTTACAGTTTAAAACCGAATAAAAACGCACTTTAAAAATAGCAGAATTGTCAAAAATGGAAGCAGCCTTATATAAATGGTTTCTGCAACAACGTTAGTGGAGATATGTTAAAAGAAAAAGCGAAGGAATTGCATGTAAAATTAAATGAAAAACCTGGGTCATTTAACGCTAGTGATGACTGGCTTCAGCGATTCAAGGTTCGACATGGAGTGCGATTTTTAAAAATTACTGTAAGTTTGGTATAATAAATATATTATGTATGTACACAGAAAAAACAAACCATCTGAATTGTAGTTAAATTAACATAAAATAACCAAATGTTAAACAATTTATTTGTTAAGTTAGATTAACTTATTTTTATTTATAATTTATGTTTAAGTCAATAGTCACATATTTAACTTGAACACAAATTATAAATAATACATAATAAAAATATTCTATAGCTATAGCTATTTTTGAGTTGATTTTAGGAATTTTCATACCTAATTTCCGCCGTTATAAAGCCTGCAAAATTGCTTGTGCTTATAGATTCAGACGCAGAATTTTAATTTCTGCAACTTTTATTTTTTTTATTTCAAATACGTAATTAGGGTCGCAGGAAATAACGAAAGATTTTACATGTTAAAATCCTATATTCGGGTCTTTAAATCACCAGCCTGTACATTTTTGACTGTTTGCCTGTCCATCTAGTATTGCATCTGGAATGACGTATTCGGGGAAGTCCTTAATTTTCTATTAATAAGTTCTCTATAGCCAAAAACTTTTCAAATACTATATTCGAAATAACGTTCGTTTTATCGAAAAGTTTGTTATAAGCGGGTTCGTTATTTCCGGAAAAAAATTATACACGTCTTATAGGACTTTAGTTCGTACTCTTTAGATTGGTTCGTTGTAAACGGGTTCGTTATAAACGGACATTATCGTAATAACAATTTTTTAAATGTAAACTATTTATGTAAATAATGGCACCTGTTTACATATATTTTATGTAAAGCTGGCTATCAGGGAAATGAATAAACTTGAATCATTGAATTATTACAATTTGAATCAAAGTTAAAGCTGCTAAAATTACAGTCATCGAATATTTTGTTACATATAAAGACACAAAACTTGAGAGGGGGGGGGGGGGGGAATTGTTGTCTTTGCTCCCCCACCACAATTTACGAGCCCTGCCAAATATTTATATTAAATTTTCGCTGGAAACTTCTCTCTCGTACAGCAACAGGATTTTCTCGGCTCCAGTAGTGTGTATTTTTTTCTATTTGACATACCATTATTAGAAAAATTGGCTTCGTCAATCCAAATAATTGTGTTAAGATATCTGGATTCTCATTTATCAATAAATTACAAAATTCTAATCTTCGCTCACGATCACCAGGATGTAAATGAAATGGTGAATTTTAATCATTTTGAATGGTCTGTATTTATGTTTCTTTAAAATCCTATGGATCGTACCCACACTTAAGTTACACTCAGCGGCAGCCATTCTAACTGAAGTTGTTGGATTAGCTTCAAAATATGCTAATATATTTATCTCAGCTTCTTGATTTTGTACGCTAACTCGCTTCGATACGAATGCGTCGAAGGAACTCGCCGCTCAGTATAACGTTCCCTATACATATTCTTTGCAGCAACAGTATTTTTCAGAGATAATATGAAAACTTCGTACATATCAATTTTTTCTTCGTGCGTAAAATTCATATTAACACAAAAGAAAACAAGAAAATTCATAAACGAACTACTTTGACATGTGATACAAAACAAAATATTCAATTTGTTTTTGTCATGGCACTCTGATTACATATAGAAATACTATCAATCAGAAAATTTTGAAATTTGTATATCCATTCTATACTAATGTGGGAAGAGCTCATTAGTTTTCTTTTTAGTGTATATCGAATAACCGGAAGTATCATTTATATAAGCTTTTACCAGTTTTTCTTGCTAAAAAATTATATTCAATGAATTTTTTTACAACTTTTACTAATTGAAATTGAATATAATGGTACAATCTTCAATTCTACGATAATTACATTTAGTAAATAACTCTAAATAACTTTAAATATGAATATTTTCATATATCATCTTGCCTATGCGTCAAACAAAAACATAATTTTAATAACAATTTTGACATATTTAAACAAATGTCGCTGTCAGGAAGCAATTACATTAAAATTAATAATGAAACCGTGTTAAGGAGAATATAGTAGTAAAATATTTAATTCTAATGAAATTAAGGTTTGTAAAAATAATGTATTTTTCATCATACATAAATATTAGATGTACAGGATGATCTGATTTAAATTTGCTGTTTTTGCAGCACTATATATATATCAATATTAATTTACAACTACACATTTTCGAAATGGATCATCTACGGCGAAGAATTTACAAAGATTGCGTTTTAGAGCACTTGGAAGTTGATGTTGATTTTTATAAGAATGTGTGTGTGATACTTTTTTAAAGTCTATTAAAATATGATCCAAAACTTCTCAAATTTGGTATTTAAAACTCATATATCATTTGAAACAACATATTCTGTAATGGAACGTTTCCGGACATATTTTCAGATAACATATTTTGCTCAAAATGACCTCAGGAATAAGGTGTTAAAGTTTGTAACACGTATTTATTAACACTCTGTATATTAAAGACGTGTCCAAAATGTTACTCAATATCAAATTAAAACCAATATATAAAAAAAGATTCGTAATGTCTAATGTATGCGACTAGGTATGCGATAAGAGACCTAAAGTATTTCTGTAAGGCTAAAATAAGTAAAATCTGATAGTGTATAATAATTAATTACTAATCATCAAACCATCTCTCTGGGCAATATACATATTTGGTACATTAGGGGTAGTGTTGTGCCGCCAAAAAATTCCCGTCGGGAATTCCTTCAGTAACGATTTGCGGGAAGAAATTTTGTTACGTATTTTCCAGGATTTTTTTGAGAAAAAATAGGCGAAGGCCTATCCCATTCTGAAATGGACTATACCTATACGCACAGTACTGATTCTTCTGATTCTGATGTCTAATTACATATTTGTTTACATTTTAAATTACTTGTTCTTGTATTACCAATGTACACTTTTTCGATATTAATAAATTCCCCCCTCCCCCAGGAAATTTCTCAAAAAAAAATCCGGGGAAATTCCCGTCACTTTAAATTTCGGGAATTGACCCATCTCTAATTAGGGGCCAATCATATGTAATTCTATAGGAAAACCATTGTGTAATATAGTACAGAAGATTTATATAGAAAATTAAAAAAAAATCTGTTGTGGCCAGCACAAGACCTTCCGTCAATTCGATGTATTTTGTACAAATCCCATACCAAAAGGTCCTTGGAACAAATTCTATATATCATGTAAAATCGAACCCGAACACATACTATTTTTTACAAAGTCTATACCAAAAGTTGATTCGAAAAGGTTCTATAAATCCAATAAAATTATAACATAAATATACACTAAGTAAAATGCACTAGACACTTCCTTCATTTCTTCTTCAGCTATCCCCTATTTTATTAGGGGTCGCTGTTTCCTCTTCTCTTCCACTCATTCCTGTCCTTCCTTTCTCAAGTCTTTTGCGATACAGTCCTTCCATCTTCTCTTTGGCCTTTCTCTGCGTGTCACTTGCGAGGAACACTATGACATATCAATTTTAGATCCTATACGTTCCATATTTGGTTTTGCACTTCCAACTGACATCTGTCAATTAGAATTTTTTGAATATATCATCTGTTTCCATGATAAATAGCAAAGCTGACTAATTTTTCAAAATTAATTTCTTTATAACGCTTTAAATCTACATCTATTTATTATGAAGGAAAATGTATAATAAAACCATATAGAGAAGAGTATATGTATAATAACAAAATGTCAAAAAATAATATTTAACTGCGTTTTTTTAGGAAAAACTGTTAAAAACTTCAAATAAGGGTACTTCCGGTGGACTAATTATAACCAAAATCTAATCGACTCTTCATATGGTTGTACAGAAGAGGAATACGAAAGAATTATAATTTTTAGAATAGTGGTATTGGAGTTATCGTCGGAGAAAAATTTGTCACACACGGACACACACACACGGACACACACACACACACACACACACACACACACACACACACACACACACACACACATACAGACATCATCTTAAAAATGGTATATTCGTATTGTAGGGACCCTAAAACGTGCTTATTCATTAAAAACTCACCACCGAATTTTTTGACCAAAGACAATACCTTCCTTACCTAAAGGTGACGGAAGGTAAAAACAAAAATATGCACAGTGAACATATAAAAAATTCTATTAAGAATTATATTTAATTTTATTATTGTTAGTATGTTAGTATTATACAATAAATTCTGTTCTAAATATTGACTTTATAAATACAGCTGTGTTGATAGCATGTATTTCATTTCATGTTTAAGGCATAAACATACTAAATTCTGTTTTGCAAGTATATACCTGTACATAATATATACGACAAAGAAATGTCGTGCATATGTTGAAAAAATGTAATAAGTTTTGATTACTAATTTGTTCAACAGAGTTTCAATTTTGCGAACTGTGTTCAATTATTAATTTAAAGTTTAATTAGTTTTAAATTAATGTGCCATTCAAATTTCAAGTTGTAATTGCTCTAGTTGATTTATTTCATGTTAGGTATTTATTAAACTTGTATAATTACTGATAGTGAATCACATGTTCGTCTAATTTGTAAGAAATTCATACTGTACATGCACAATATATAAAGTTGTACATGATCAAGAGACACTTTATCCGTATTATTAAGTAGGTAAGTCAATATTTTTCATTATCAAATTAGTATATTATGTATCAAGTAAGGAAAGTACCATTTTACGTGATAAGATTGGTACCTAATCGTAAAATTGAGGTTCAGTTGCAGATTAATCTAAAGGGTTTCAAATTTAGTAAAATGATTACGCTATTTTTATTTTATATAGTACTTATATTCGTTGATCCGTATTACGAGCGCAATTTTATAATAAAAGCGTTTTTATGGGGCACACTCTTCATAAGAATATAATGTAAAATCACGCTTCATAAAAGCGCTTTTATTATAAATGTGCGCTCGTAGTCGTAATACGGCGGGCCTTTATCTTTATACATTGATACCGTATATACTTTCCGAAAGGAAAATAATGAAATGTGACATGTAAAAAAACAAAAAAAAATCAAGAAACGTTTCATTAATCCCGTAATAATAAAATCTAGTTACCTGTTCATTTGGAAGTAAAGAGGAGGAATATGAAAGTATGAAACAATTATAATTTTTGGAATTGTATTCGAGTTATCGGAATCGAAATTATCGATACACACACACATACACACGCACGCACGCATACATACACATAGACATAATCGTAAAAATGGTAAAATCGTATTCTAGGGGCCCTAAAGGAGACGGAAAGTAAAAAAGTAGTAGCATTTTTTACCTCCCGCTACCGTTGGTAAGGGGATCGTGCTAAAAATCGCATATCGAGATTTTAGTAAATGACTACGTTTTAAGGTCCCTAGAATCCAATTTTAACATTTTCCCGATGATGTCTGTATGTGTGTATAAGTGTGTGTGTGTGTGTGTGTGTGTGTGTGTGTGTGTGTGTGTGTGTGTGTGTGTGTGTGTGTGTGTGTGTGCGTGTGGGCGTGCGTGCGTGTGTATGTGTGTGTGTGTTTGGATTTTGTCAACACTCTAACTTAAATACTATCATTCAGAAAATTCTGAAACCTTGTATTGTCGAGTTGTATACAGGGTGGTTGATTTTTCATAGTCCAGCTTATATCTTCTGAAATATTAAAGATACAAGAAAAAGTTATATAGAAAAGTTATTTTATTCAACCTGGTCTATAATTTAGCATAAATAATTTTTTCCAAGGCCTACTAATTTTCCAGAAAAATATTTAACTTTGATTTTTTAAATGGAACGCCCTGTATATTTTTGCGGAATAAAATTCTAAATAAATTTCTCTTTACAATGATGTGTAACAAGTAAGGGTTTATACCTTTAAATTTTATGTCTAATAAAGCAAATAGAAATACGATAAAAGTAGGCTGTGATATTCTATTGTTTATACCAGTAACATATGTCACAGATTGCTACTTGATATTTAAATAAAAGTATTAATAATTTTGTAAATCACCAATGCTAGTAATTCTATTACTTGCTTTATTAGACATAATTTTATTCAAAGGAAAACCCCTCCGTAGCCAATGTTCATGTGTGACAGAAGTTACAGGTATAAACAATAGAATATCATAGCCTACTTTTATTATATTTCTATTTGCTTTATAGGACATAATTTAAAGGTAAATCCTTACTTGTTACACATCATTGTAAAGAGAAATTTATTAAGAATCTTACTCTGTCAAAATATACAGGGTGTTCCATTTAAAAAATTAAAGTTAAACATTTTTCCAAAAAATCGGTAGGCCTTGGAAAAAATTTGTTTATGCTAAATTAAAGATCAAGTTGTATTAAACAACTTTTGTATATAACTTTTTTTTGTATCTGTAATATTTCAGAAGATATAAGCTGGACAATGAAAAATCAACCACCCTGTATATATAGACTATATCATGAATAAAAAAATCTGTTGTGGCCAGCACAAAACCTTCCGTCAATTCAAGGTATTTTGTACAAATTCCATACCAAAAGTTCTTTGAAAAATATTCTATATACCCTGTAAAATTGTAACACGCACACACTATTTTTTACAAATTCCATACTGAAAGTTCCTTTGAAAAGATTCTATAAATCCGATAAAATTATAACACGAACGTAAATTATGTAAATTGCACTTGACATTTCCTCCTTTAGATTTCCCCTATTTTATTAGAGGTCGATGTTTCTTACTCTTCTCTTCTACTCATTCTTGTCCAACGTATCTTTTTCAAACAGTTCTTCCTCTCTCAAATCTTCAGTTTCTCGTTCTCCCGACATTGAAATTTCGAATTTTGAGGCGAGGTTGCAATTGCAAGTAACTTGCGAGGGACATTCTGTCACTTATATCACTTTTTCACCCTATACTTTCCACTTTGGTTTTGCACATGACACATCTGTCAATTAAATTTTTTTGAATATATCTACTGTTTCCATAATTTTAGCAAAGCTGACATATTTTTGATAATTAATCTCTCTTAATCACTCTATAACTCTGTATCTATTGAATATGAAGGAAAATGTATAATCAAACCGTATAGAGAATAATATATTCTTTCATATTGATAATCGCATAAAATCGTTTCCCACTTAGTGGGTTAGCAAAAACCCGAAAACAATAAGAAAAGGGATGAAAGTAAGAGCTCCACTGAATCACTTAACTCTTTAAAAACATTCTTCTTTCGCCTTGTCCAAAATCATCATAACATTTATTCAAGAACATATTAATGTGACCGATTTTCGGTAGCGAATAACCGCATCCGGACCACAATAATAGTTACGCAACAATGATCCTTTGCCACACATTTTTATCCATGCACACTTCTTTCACCTCAGCCACATTCATAAACGTATTCATACATAATAACATATTAAAGTGACCGATTTTCGGTAGCGAATAACCGCATCCGGGCCACAATAATAGTTACACAAAAGTCATCTTTCGCTACATTCCTGTACAGTACAAACATACTCCGTTCTTCTCGTCCACATAAAAGTTCAGCTGTCTCTCCATTATTATTGTTTGTGGTTATTATTATTATTATTATTATTATTATTATTATTATTATTATAGTCTTTTTTATAAATCCCAGAGCCTTTGATAAACACAATTCCTTTATTTTATTTATTTATTTATTACACAGTTCATATTTCAAATGTATGTAACTGACAGATAAATGTCACTGTCAAAAAACTGATCACTCCAAATTAATAATGGTGACATTTTTAACAGAAAATAATAAATAAAGCAATAGTTATATGCAAAGGAATATAATAAAGTATTATTATTATTATTATTATTATTATTATTATTATTAAACAAATAATATAATGTGCAGCATTAGTAAATACACTCTAAGAAATTTTTAACCAATTTTAACACTAAAATTGGTTCCAGGAGGTCCACCAGATTAGGTGTAATTTTAACAAACTGTCTGTTTGGTTAAAAAGTACACTGGAAATTGGTTTAAAATTTAACACAAAATTTCTGGTTAAAAATAATACTGCGTGTTAAAATTTACACTGAAAATAGTATTTTAACTAAATGTACGAGTTAATTATCTTATTTTTTCTACACTAAATAGTGTTACCATTTACACATATATGGGTAAGTTTGGATATCAATAACACCACTCGGTGTATCCATTTACTCGTATTTAAGTAAATTTTAACAAGATATGTGTTAAATAAGGTAAATAAAATTCATTGAAATATAATTTGCATAATTTTATTGTATAAAGAAAATATTACATTTTGACTGTCAGTGCTGTACAAAAATATGTTTAGGTACAATACAATTACCATCGGAACATGAGAGGATTTCGTATGGTTCTTTGTACAAACAGGTATTCAAAAATATTAGTTCTATTCCAGATACATTAAATTCTGCAATTTTAAATGCCTGTAGAGTTTCATCAAGATATAATGTATTCCAAGATTTTGTAACAAACATGATAGTGTTTTCTATGGTAATAATGTCTATTATTTGGTGAAATATTGGTAAAGACTCAACAATTTCTGGTACGAGGAAGTAACCTGGTTTGTACAAAAAATCATACGAAATCCATTTAGCACTATTAATTTTAATGTCACAGGGTATATCGATATTTGAAGTAATGATACTTTTGTAACAAATGTGGTCTGTGATGTAGGTATATCTCAAAGTTGAGTCGCACAATACACTACTGTTGCCCGTCTCGCTGCGTGTATTAAACTGGAATAAAATTGTATCTTCAGGTAAGAACGGAATAAAATATACACCATTTGGTGTTATTTTACATTTAACAAAATATAGTGTAATTCCAACACCATATTGTGCAAATATACCCTAAAGTAGAGTATAACTAACTCAAAAATTTGTTTATGATTCAAAGTAACCATATTTTTGAGTAATATGTCTCATTTACTCTATATGTGGTTACAATTTTAAAAATTATTTTAATTAACACGGACAAAATTTAACCAAACCGTATTTTTAACACGGACGAAAAATGTACTTATTTTTGTGTTAAAATTAACACCAAATTACTTAACCAACCGATTTGGTTATTTTACACGGACAATATTTCTTAGAGTGTACGTACGTATGTATTTAAATTAATAAAAATTAAATAGCGGGAGGTATTGTGTTGGCCACATCAGATTTTTTTGTCCTCAGAAGACGTTCTTTTCCATTGAGTACATGAAAAAAATACTACATTATTTATTATTGTATGCCAAAAAAGAGATAATGTCAATTTATGGCCCTTAAAAAAATTCGATAATAAAATAAACTAATTATCATCAGCCAAAATTTGCAGAAAGAAATTTCAAATATGGTTTTCTACAAGCTATTAAACTTTAAATTTGATATCGTAATTCGATGTAACATCTACGTTTGCCGTATAATTACAGTCAATGGATGGGCAAAAGTTATTGTGATATATTTTTTTACATTTATTTATATACAAATTAAGGTTACCTATATTAGATTTATATTATGAACTAGATATTAACAACTTGTGTAAGTAAGAAGTAGATTATAATGCATAAAACTTTATAAATTGCTGATTTCTATTCTGTAACTGTTTTAGAAATATTTCTGATCTACAGTTTGAATCTCGTGTATAGTAATATTCACGCTTTAATCAAAACAAAACAAATATTTATCGCATTTACCTTTACCGTTTTCATTTCGTTGCATACAATGAATGAAAAAAGTAAGTGTTGTAGACAGACGTAGAGTATCTTATAGAGTAGCAGTGCGTAATTATAAATTGTTATTATCTATCTAAACTATGTCACACCCACGCTTTACCTACACGAGGAAGAATTGAAGAACGATATAAGATTATTTTAAATAGATTAATAGCAGGGAAATAGAATAACATCCGTGTGAAATATTTCACTTTGTGTGAATTATAATTATACTAAACAATAAATTGTTAATTGGGAACAATAAGTAATGGATCATTAGGTTCACTGTTTAAAAAAATTATGCTGAATTATTTTCAAGAACATGTTTAAGAAAGTACATTATTTTATGAAACAATATTTATTTAAATTTTCTTTTGAAATGCTTCTCTTGATATCAAATTAACAAATTTATTTTAGAGATAACATTTATTAAAGTTGCATTACAAAATTACATTACCCACAAACCACACTGGGTATGTGACCATATTCGAATTTCAATATGTCATAAAATGTAAAAACTAACCACTATAGCTTCTTATTAATAATAAAAACTAAGCATTAGTTTTAATAATATTGTTAGCAATTCAACGTTTTGGACGTAAGCATGGTAGGATTCTGCGAAAAGACAGATAGACTGGGAGAGGAAAGAGATAGTATAGATCGGCGTCGCGATTAGGTTGTGCTAGGCGTGGTTTGGCGACAGCTAGCTATAACTATCTCTTTCCCTCTCAGTCTATCCGTCTACTACCACGATTCTACCATGCTTACGTCACATATCTCCTACAATTATTGTTTTTAAAAAAATACGGGTATTTTATTTTTTCTGTAGTATCATATTATGTAAAAATAAAAATTTGATCACATACCCTATTATAAGGATATCTCCACAGACATGTAATAGAAAGTAAATAGAATTAGTCTGTTCAGTAAGGGGCTAGTCTACCTAGAGCAAAAGTTCGATTTCAGAATTGCCGTAACAGAAGTGCAGAGGGACGAGGGGAAATGTTTGGCTTGTCGCATTTACGTACACTGTTAATATGTTACAATAATTATTTCTCTCCCCGCCACCGATGGTCTGATAGTTTTACTTCTACAGACAGCTAGGTAAACTGTGCGATTCAAGAGTGGATGCGCAGACTCAGTACCTACTCAAAATATAAAATTGCAAAGTCATTGTCAAGTTTGGGTATCAGAAAAAAGAATTCACATTTCATCTTGTAATTTTGGCTTAGTTTGTAAATGAAGAACAGTAAAAACAAGTACAAACATAGTAATTAATCATTTATATAAATCATGTAGAGGTAGGTAATTACGAGATCGAAAAAGAATCAATTGCTAAACGGGACTTCCGGTTTAATAATAGACAAAAAGTATATTTTTTGTCAAAAACACCTGACGGCCTTATAGGAGAAAGAGCATTAATTGAAATAAAATGTCCATTTTCGGCAAATAAATTGATCCCTATGAAGCAGTTAAAAATAAAATTATAAATTACTGTACAATTCTTTCTGGTAGGTACTCAAAAATTAAGTCTGAAAAGAATCAATTATTATCGTCAAATACAGGGACAGTTGCAGTTGAGAAAAAGATTATTTTTTTTTTTATATATGAACGCCTTTGGGAACGTCTATATATAAAATCGATTATTAATGATTTTCCGAGTGATTTTCTAATCATGAACAGTTTTATTATAAGTAATTATTCTATATACCACTGATAAATAGTATCAAAACTTCACTATAAAATTTCCAGAATATATAATGTCAGTAATATCTATTCCTGCCCTTCAGAATCCCACCAGTAAATTGGCATCAATGTTGGGTGATGTTATTTTTACACACATACATGTGTATCAGACCTAGTGTAACAAAAAAATAATAACATATTCCTGAGCTAATTTTGAGCAAAAAATGTTATATGAAGGTATCTCCGGAAACTTCTCGTTACAGAGTTACAGGCCTTTAAAAGTACATCTGATAAGCACATTTTTATTAATAAAATTTAGGTAACAATTAAGAAACAATGAAATTCACACAAATTCATTCTTTGATGTCCACGTCGATATTCTCTGGACGTACGACAACCATTACCTTT
This sequence comes from Ophonus ardosiacus, assembly GCA_943142095.1. Taxonomy (NCBI): domain Eukaryota; kingdom Metazoa; phylum Arthropoda; class Insecta; order Coleoptera; family Carabidae; genus Ophonus; species Ophonus ardosiacus. The sequence continues at coordinate 27,890,143 of OW964828.1, read as the reverse complement.
ACAATATCTATAAATAAACACCATATCTACATATTCACCAACAGCAACATTTTACACTTTTTTTAATTTACAAAAAAATTACTAATATTGAAAATAAGATAATTAAACAATAGTTATAAACAAATTTTGTGTCGCTTTTTCTATTTTGTTCTATTTTCTATGGTAAATTGATTGATTTTTAACTGTTAACTAAATATTTTGGATAGATACGTGACATTTTCTTAAAGGTAAAATATCTCAAAAACTACTGCGTTTATCAAGTTTTATGAAAAGTACATTTTTGCGTATTTTTGAATTGTATATGTAATATTTTATATGTAAAAATGTGAATAGGTAAAAAATAAGGATAAAAAACCTTCATTACTTCCCCATATGAGACGCCTCTGGTTGGGATACAGAAACAAAAGAAAGTGTAAACATGCATCTCAATAAGTAGTATCCTCATGTCAATTTTCAAAATTTTAATGCGACTAGTACCAGAGTTATTAATAAAAATATGTCATTTGAGGTGCAGTGTTAAAGGTCTATAACTCTGTAACGAAAAGTTTCCGGATATAACTTCATATGACATTTTTTGCTCAAAATTGGCTGAGGAATACGCTATTCTTTTTTGTTACACGAGATCTGATACACTCTGTATAACTAGTAACATAGTAATTGAAAGGAATATTTTAAAAGTATTTGATAATTTATTATTTAGAAGCAATAGAACTCGCGTCAAGTAATTCTATTCTTGTGAAAGAGAACATAATACACTGTATTAAAATTGAAGAGTACTAAGTAGGATCTATTTATTTTTTTCTGATAATGCATTTACACATGCATACGATTGGCGAGTCGAATCGCAAGTTCGCAAGGCGAGTGGCGGGGCACATGTGCAGTCAGTAGTCAGTTCTCAGTTCACTCTTCACTCATTATTCGAATCGCTGCTCGCCTTGTCGCTAGCAATTCTTGCTCCGGGAGCGGTTTTTTGGGGCCGAATCAAAGGCTTGTAACGACAAGGCGAACTCATCGTTCTGTGTACTTAGGAAGAGCAATGCGGATGCCGCCTCGACTTTAGTGAACAATCAGCGAGTCTGATATATACAGGGTGTATCAAGATAATGGAACAGTACCTTTTATTCATATATATGAAATGACACACAAAAAAGTAATTAAGATATTTTGTAAGGCATAAACTTTATTATTTTAAAGCCAGTGGTACTGGAACTATAGGGCAATATTATATTTTTTTCACTGGCATTATATATATAGTTAGTATTTTTTCTATTATAATTTTTTAAGTAGTCTGAGAAAATATTCAATCTTTAATAAAATCATCGATCATTTTCGTATATCTTTGTTCCATATTATAATTACCGTAGTTTTCTTTATCTTTGTTATGATTAATTTAATAATGGCAGCAGAGTTTAAAATACTGATTGTTTTAATTTATTGATGTGCTACGATGAGATCCGTCAAAATGCCGTTCTAGCATGTAATTTTTTTGCGAAGAGATATCCCACTAAACCAAGACCAAATCGTAAAGTAATCATGCGAATTAAAAAAATATATAACGAATTTTGGAACATTAGGTACTGAAAAAGCGCATGAAAAACAGAAGCGCATTCGAAAATATTGAAATTGATGTTTTGGTTTTTTTGCTACAAATCCAAATGCATCAAGAAGAGAAGTTGCTCATTATTATAATATTTCTTCTATGTCTGTTTGGAAATTAAAAAAAAAAACCACAATTTTTATCCATATTGTTATAAACCTGTGCTGACCCTTACAGAATTTGATCCGCCAAGGAGAATAGAATTTTGTGAAGAATTTTTAATCAAATACCAAGATGATTATAATTTTCTTTCAAATATCATCTGAACTGACTAAGCCAAGTTTACAAATGAAGGATTCTTCAATAGAAAAAACTTCTGGTCTGATGAAAATCCAAGACTTATTAGGCCAAGAACTACAAAATTTAAATGGAGCTTCAACCTGTGGATTGGCATTAGAAATAATGTAACAATTGGACCATACATTTATGAAAATAATTTAACAGCGCAACTTTATATGGAAATTTTAAATACAGTGTTACTTGGATGATATTAATCTGTTTGAAAGAAAAAGAAAAACACACATGGTTTCAGCAAGATGGTGCCAGCCCACATAATTCAAATTTAGTGTACTGGCAATTGAACAATATGTTTGAAGATAGATGGTTTGAGACCAATGGACCTTGGAAATGGCCTGCTCGTTCTCCTGTTCCAACACCACTCGATTTTTTATGGGGCTTCTTAAAAGATACTGTGTGTGTGTGTACGCTAGTCCTGTAACCAAGGCCGCATTTATATCTTCAGAGGCCCGAGGCGCAGTGACCTGTTGAGGCCCCTATTTTTATATACTTTAAAATATATCCGGTGAAAAACAAATGTCTATTTTAAATTAAAGGATAAGTTGTTAATGGTTATTAATCAAAATATTATAATATTAATCACCCCAATTCTGTAAGGTAGTTGTTAAGTCTTAGCAACGTTGCTAAAAATTGTAACCATTAAAAACAAATGTAAATCCTGTAATTTTCATGTTTTATAAAGTGTTCGTAATTATTATTGGTTATTTGCTATAGCAACGTTGTTAAGACTTAACAACTTTTTTACAGAATTGGGGTGAATAACAATTATGAATAGATTCAAAATCAAAGCTTAAAATAGCAAGTGTTTTAAGTTTTAAGATTATTTTTTGTAGTTTATGAACAAAATAAAAATGTACGAAAAGAACTTTTTTCTGAGGTCCTCCGGAAGATGAGCCCCCCAGCTAGCGCCTCATGCGCCTCTTCTTAAATGCGACCCTGCCTGTAACCACAAAAGACAATCGTAAACATCGCGTCCGGTTCGCTTGTAATAATTGCAATTTTAAAGATTTAATATTGGTTTAAATATTTATTTATTTCAGAATGTAAATATTTTTGACAGAAAAATAAATTATCATACACATCAATCATATCAATACACTCTATAGTAACAATAATAAATAATGAACAACTTATTCAAAGCATACTTTTAACACTTTCCCTCTTTGAATAAATTGTTAAGCTAAATAATACATTTCATTTAACAAACATCTAATAAAGTCCTAGAACCTTCATAAAATTAATAATTCTGGGTTTATTTATCGGTTTTGTCATCACGTCTGCCAGTTGTTCTTCTGAAGATACTTTTTTGATGTTAAGTTGTCCATCCATAACAATTTCTCTAACGAAGAAATGTCTCAACCTGATATGCTTGGTTCTTCGATGATACTCCGGATTTTGGGCTAATTTAATAGCTGCTTCATTATCAACATGCAGATAAGGAATTGTTTTAAAATCAAACAAATCTTTTAACAAACGTGTTAACCAAACTATTTCTCTCGTAGCTTCACTTGCTGCTACTATTTCGGCTTCAGTTGTAGAAATAGCTACTGAAGTCTGTCTCTGACTTAACCAAGACACTGTTCCGCCAGCATACATACAAACAACTCCAGTAGTTGATCTTCCAGTCGATACATCTCCTCCGAGATCTGCATCACTAAATCCTTCCAGAATTCCCTTTTTGTAATTTGTTTTGTAATGTATACTAACTTTACTGGTTCCTTTGAGATATCGAAACACTCTTTTTACGCGAATCCAGTCTTCCCATGTAGGGTTTTCTAATTTTCTAGATAATACACCTACTGCGTAAGCTATATCTGGTCTCGTTCCAACCATTAAATACATTAAAGCACCTATAGCCTGTCTATACGGAAAATCTTTCTCTTTCTCTTCTTCTTTGTACTCATTTGCTTTCACTGGCTCAATATCTTCTTTAATTATTGGAGTTGGTGCAGGTCTACAATTTTTCATTCCAAATCTTTCTAATATTTTGTTTGTGTAACCCTCTTGATTTATTTTTAGATGATTATTTTCATTTTTAATTTCTAAGCCAAGAAAATAAGATGCTGACTTGGTAGTAATTTTAAATTCCTTTTTCAGTTGGTTAATGAATTCTCCACTATCTGTTTTATTGGTGGTAGCAACTAACCCATCATCTACATAGAGAGCAATTATAATTTTATCCATATCTCTTTTTCTGATAAATAAACATGGGTCTGCTTGGGATTCTTTAAAACCTATCTTGAATAAATAGTCCACAAAACGTCTGTACCAGCAGCGTGGAGCTTGCTTGAGGCCATACAAGCTTCTTCTTAGTCTGCAGACTTTTCCTGAACCGTCGTTAAATCCCTCGGGTTGTTCCATATATATTTCTCTTTCTTTTTCTAAGTTTCCATACAAAAATGCTGTTGAAACATCAAATTGAGTTAAAATCATGTTCTCACTTGCAGCAACACTTAATAAAGTCCTAATTGTACTCATCTTAGCTACTGGACTGAATGTCTGTTCGAAATCTATTCCTTTCTTTTGTGCAAAGCCTTTTACAACTAGTCGTGCTTTAAAACGTTCAACAGAGCCATCTGGATTTGATTTAATACGATAAACCCATTTACAGGGAATTGCTTTCTTGTTCATTGGTAGATTTTCCAAAGTCCATGTATTATTTTCATTTAAAGAGTTAATTTCTTCATTCATAGCATGAAGCCAACTTGTTGATTCTTTGCTATGCGTGGCTTCACCGTAGTTTTCTGGAGTAGCTATTTCATTCATAAGATTCATTGCTACTGAGTCCACGTAATAACAAAATCTGTCTGGTGGTTTCAATGTAGAACGATCTCGAAGTGTACTTCTTTTTGATTCTTGTTGCTCATAGAATTCATTTTCTTTATTTGAATTTTCAGCTTCTTCTATTTGGTTTTCTGTATTTGAATCTTCATTTATGAATTCATTACTGTTCGGTTCTTTCACCTTTTCTTCTGCATTTTTTAAATTTGACTCTTCTTTAACCACTGTTTCATAATTAGAGAGTAAAATCTTTTCTCTGAAAATTACATCTCTAGAACGAATTAGTTTATTTCTTTCTTTACTCCATATTCTATATCCACCGTAATCATATCCAATTAATATGCCTTTTTCAGCTTTGCTATCCATTTTCTTTCTTCTTTGTTTTGGAATATGAACATAGCATATCGTTCCAATGATTCTGAGATGTTTCAAACTTGGTTTTCTTCCAAACCATAATTCATGAGGTGACTTGTTATCTACTTTTGTTGGACCTGTTCTGTTTAGGATATACTTAGCAGTATTTATTAATTCTGCCCACAATGACTGAGGTAGATCTTCATGTGAATATTTCATTGCCCTTGCTGCTTCTACCAAAGTTCTATTTTCACGCTCACTACACCCATTTTGTTCCGGAGTGTAAGGCATAGTTAAAATCTGTTTAATACCGTTTTCTTCTAGAATTTTCCTTACAGTTTTATTATCAAACTCACCTCCGTTGTCGCTTAAAAAATTCTTCACTTTATGTCCTGTTGCTTCACATTCTTTCAAGAAATGTTTTAACTTATCTTGTACTTCCGATTTTTCTTTTATAAAATAAACAAATCTATACCTTGTAAAATCGTCTTTAAATAATACAAAGTATCGATAGCCTGAATATGAAGCAGCAAATGGTCCACACACATCTGAATTTATTAATTCACCTGGAATTGTAGCCCTTTCCCTGGTTCCAAACTTCAGTCGATGAGCCTTTCCATAGATGCATCCTTCACATAATTCACTGTCTAGATCAACTTTAATACCTAATTCTCGTTCTATTACTAATTTTACATGTCTCTTGTTCTGATGACCTAAACGTTCGTGATATAATTGAAGTAAATTTTCTTTTGTTGATTCTACTGAAGATGCTTCTTTTGAATTTGGAATAACATGTTTCATCATCAACTTGTACAAACCTCCAAAAGTTTCACGATGGCCAACAAGTATCACATTTCCATTTACTTTTAATTTACAGATATTTGCAGTTGAGACAAATTCGCTGTTATTAGGATACTTGTCCTGTGCTGCTAAAACAGAAAATAAATTTTTCTTTAACTGGGGCACATACCATACATCAGAGAGCGTCATCGTATTCCATTGACCGTTAACTTGAGCTTCAACTACAATATTTCCTTTTCCGACTGCCTTTACAGAGTCGCCGCTAGCAGTGGTTACCACATGAGGACCAGAAAATCGGTTAAATGAAACAAACAAATCAGATCTGTTGCAAATGTGGTTTGTTGCACCATTGTCAACAAACCAATTATGATTATCACATTCAGAAAGAAAAGTGCAACTTGTCGAAGTTATCAAAATCATGTTAGAAGCAGAACTTTTTTCAGCCGTTTTAGATGGTCGACCGTCAGCTTTCCATTTGTAACAGTTTTTAATGCGATGACCTGTTTTCTTACAGTAATGACAAACCATATTTGCATCAGAATTTTTAGGTTTAAATTTGTAATTATTTTTCTTTGTAATGTTAGCCTTAGTGACAAGAGCTTCTGCATTACTTGCAGGATCTTTACTTCTCAATGTTAATGCTCGTTCATGTGAACATAGCTGACTTGTTAAATTGTCGATACTGCGTTCGTTTTTAGGAATCAGAAGCCAACTAGACTTAAAAGAAAAATATTCCTGGGGTAATGTTCCCAAAATTTTACAAATTAATAAAATATCTGGCAAACCATTTTCATTATTGCATTCTTTATTAATTTCTTGTACCAAATTATTCCACAAATTCTTCAATTTTGAGAGATGAGCAGCTATATCATCTCCAGTTTGCATTTGGTACATAAAGAATTGCATACACAGATCATAGGCCTTATCATCTGTCACTCCTTCGTATAATCTATGCAGTTCCAGCCACACATCTCTTGCATTGGTGAAACGCATGATCTTCTGAAGTGTTTCTTCTGACATGTTTGTTGTTAACACTAAAAGCGCATTCCCATCAGCTTTTAAGAATCTATCTATTTCTAAATCATATTTAGCTATTTCCTCTTTTGATGCAGTTGAATTAGGTTCTACCGGTTTCTTTAGAACACCCTCAACAACATTTAATGCTCCTGGAATACTTCTTAGAAGAATTTGCACCTTATATTTCCAAGTTGCCCAATTAACTTTTCCGTCCAAAATACCAATATTAATTCTAGGATCCATTGACTTGTGAAGAAAACTCTTCCTTATACAAAACTGAGATATTTAGTCAATGCAATAATACCAATTCACTCAATTTAAAGCATGAACTGGGCCCCATAACCTTTTAAAGATTTAATATTGGTTTAAATATTTATTTATTTCAGAATGTAAATATTTTTGACAGAAAAATAAATTATCATACACATCAATCATATCAATACACTCTATAGTAACAATAATAAATAATGAACAACTTATTCAAAGCATACTTTTAACATGCAACACCTGAAATGTTAAAGCAACTAATCGTACATTATTAAAAAGAATAAATTTATGTTTAGGTAAAAACGGAAATTTCATCAACATTTATAGTTGTATATTTATAATTGTATTTTTATTAATAAATGAAATTATAACTTTGAATTAACTAATTTATTTTAAATGTTGAACTTATTGCCAAAATCGTTGCCTACTTGAATGTAATAATATTAAAATAAAATTTTATTTTGATTTATTCATTGAATGTTAACTTTGAATTAATTTTTATCAAATTTTTCGCAATGTAAGACTATGATATTATTATATTGTTGAATTCAGAACATAATTATCTATTTGATGTGGTAATAAAAAGTATATAATGCCATTTAAAAAAATATAATACTGACTCATAGTTTGAGTACCACTGGCTATAAAATAATAATTTTCATGCTAAAATGTGTCCCCTCTATGCCTTACAAAATATCGAATTGTTTTTTTGTGTACTTTTCACATACAAGAATAAACGGCACTTTTCCATTACTTGATATTGATACATGAAGGGTTAAAGTGGGAAGACGACCCCTCCGCCCATTAGCTTTTTTATTATATGTAATAGATAATTAAGTTTTATTATTTTAAATAGGCATACTATTTAATGACAGATATAGATATTTTTTATAGTCAGGCTTACAAGATACAACTATCAATATGTATTTTTTAAATAGCAACCTATAATTATTTTACTAAAATATAAACCGCCATTTTCTTCTCTATGGGGTCCCGTGGCCGCGTGCCTGAGTGTCTGGTCGCGAACCTGGGGGAACCGGGTTCGATCCCGACTGACGCCAAATATTTCCAATTTTAAATGGCACAAAAGTGACCCCTGTGGTGCACTCTCCACGCCAGCTATGAGTGCCCGTGAGGTGACGCCTGGTAAGCGCCCATACGGTAAAATATATCGTCATCATTACCGATGTCTACATGTGTTGTAGATTCTGGCACACCCAGAAATGGGTAATATGCCGCGATGATATATTTATTATTTATTTATATTTTCTTCTCTTTTAAACGATGTAAATGTTTGTATATCAAAAATATGAAAAAAATTAGGTAATTGAAAAATATAATGAAAATGAATAGGCAGAAGACTTACGTCATCACCTGAAAAACCTTATAAAATGAAATATAACTTGTAGTAATTATTTATTTTTAAATACAGAAGAAAAAATACCAGTATTAAGAAACGTATATATTAATTTCTAAGTCAATATCTATTCCTTTTACAGAATATAAAATAATTTGAAATAATTATAGTTGATTTTTATACCATACGTTGGCACGACAATGTTTACAATAAATTCTATATAGATCTTGTATCGATCCTGTCTTTATTGTCACTTGGTTGTTAGTTTTCTTTGCGTTAACTATTTGTGACTTGTGCTACAGTATTACTTGGTTGTTTTAATAAGTACTATACTATAATAAATCCATAATAATGCCTAAAGTTTTAACAAAGCAATCTCAGAAGCTAACCATGCATGTCGTGAACTATACGGAAAGAAAAAAGTTAACCGTATTAGATAAAAACACACCCTAAAATCGTGAGAGTGAAAAACATATCTACATCGGTAAATACGTACTTCTAGATTTGTTTTTGCTTAAACAATAAATACAATTTATAAGAAAACATAGAAATAACATTTGTAGGATGAGTAAAAATGTGTCTAGCATAGTACAATACATTTACTGTACAAGCGAATATAATATACTCACGCGATAGATTATTTTTCAAGTAGCAAATTCAATATAGTGAAATATATTATAATATTAACAAATTGTGGTATAAGTTACAATACATTTATTGTGGAGTTATGGTTTCATATGTTATTTGGTGTAGAGTTGCTATTTAAAAATTTGGGTCGAAGACAAGATAATATATGCATTTATTTATTTATTTATTTAAATATGTATTATATTTCCGTAGGGATATACGTGTGTGGCATATGTATAAATTTATAGGTTAATTTCTTTTCAGTTAATTTCCGATTCCTTTGAAAAAAAAGTATCAATAATTTATCAAAGAAAAAGTTAATTATGTAAATGCAAATAGTCTGTTACTGTGACATATTTCTTTTCTACTATTTAATTCGAAATATATATATCTTTCTCTAGATTTATTAAACTATCACAACTTTCTTATTTTATCTCAGAGTGCGGCATTATGATCTTGTTAATTAAAACGTTCTTGTATTTAATACTAATGTGAATGTGCTAATAATTCACGTTTTGCTTTTTTGTTAATGAATAATTTAAATAATGAAAGCATTCTTGAAATGTCTTAATATTAACTGTTTCTTTCTGGTATTAGCGTTTTAAAATTACATGAGGAACTAAAGTGAAAATAATGGTATGTTATAAGGTAATATAGTTATTATATCAGACAACATGAATATTATGAACGGCATCGTTCGAAGACCTTCAGTATAACGTAAATTGTATGTTTACATATTACGAAATGTATTTAATATTTTCAAAATTACTCGTACACCGTGTTTATTAATTTACAGTTGCAATTATTGTGAATTTAATTATTATTACAGTTGTCTCCAATTCCAATGTTTGCGACTGCGTTGTTTCAAATAATAGGTGAAATTAGTTATGGTTTTTTTTTATTTTTAATATTAGTGTATTAAGTTTTAGACATTATTTGTTCTTAAAATTATTTTAATTTGTAGTGGAGGAGCGCTAACTAATTATCTCGGAACCGGTTCAAACAACTCCGGTTTTGATAATTTTTTTTTTTAATGCCAGTAATTACAAATACTTCAACCTTTATAGTTTGAAAATTGACGCTCTTTGTTTATTTATTAAATTACCTATTTAATTTTTTAAAATTATTAATATCAACCGACCGAGGTGGCTTGGTGGTTGCGTACTAGCTTCACGTGCCAGCGGTTCTGGGTTCGAATCCCGGGTAAGGTATGGAAGTTTGTGTGTGTCTCTTTCATTATCCCATATTCATTAATGCAACGTATACAACGGAAAGGTTATAAAATGAAATATTAATTCATCACCATTATCAATTTGTAATAACATGTAAATGTTTATATACAATAAAGAATTATTATTAAAAAAAATTATTAATATCATCGTTAAAATAACGTTATTTATTAAAGTATAGTATTTAAAAACGACATCCAGTGACCTTGTATATTGAATACTGAGAAGTAAGATCTATTCTAAAATGATTGGAGTATATATAATATATAATCTGATGTGGCCAGCACATAACCTCTCGCCGGATATTTTACCTGGCTGTGTGCATAAAACAAAGATTATTTTTACAAATGCAAATACATTCATGTATAAGTCTTTGACGTTCAAACTTCTTTATATATTTTTCACATATATTTACAAAATCTGTAGGTTATTTTAATATAAATTATGTACAATAAATTTCAAAATATATTTTACCATATTAAAATTTTATGCAGATAACAGGGATTATTAATTCGAACAATATTCTTGTTTGTTCATTAATTTTGGGCGGTCTAAAATGTATAAGGTATATTTGGAAATGTGCGTATATTCGTACATAACTTCTATCAAATTTTCTTTTTTCATACATGTATCTAAATAACACATTGATTTTATTTCAGTAAAGTGATGGTGAGATTGCGCTCTTTTTATACTAATATCGATGTGTAATGTCGTCAATATTATATCTTATTTAAGAAGAATTTGATAACTTCTTGCATTTCAATGTTACTGTAGTCTACAGTGCTCATACATTTTCCCATAATGTTTGAGATAAATTTAACAGTCCTTTGACGTAGACTTGTCACCTCAACAATAGTCGCAGGGCAAACCAATCATTAATAATAATAATAATAATAATAATAATAATAATAATAATATGTTTATTACCCAACAAGTCACCATTTACAGGGTAAAATTTACAAAAAAAATATAATAAAAAAATATATAATATACGAGATTCTCTAAGTATATTTTTCTTAATTCACTTTCATCTTGTGTTTATAACATTTATATATCGTCTTCCTTCTCGTAGAGAGTCATCTTATTCGCACTTTGTTCGGCTTGTACCGTCTACAATTCAAATGTCTTGTCTTCTCGTAGGCAATCTGTTGTATTTTTGTTATATTTGTAAGTTTGCCTTGAAAAACAATATTGATTGAGTTGACATTCTGTAATTAATTTAAAAGTGATTATAAATTGTAAAATATAATAAATAAAGGTTTACGTTAGTTTAAATATTGTTGTTTGTAATAATTATTATATATCGAATATTCATCATTTTGGCGACGAGGATTTTTATAATAAAACATGGTAAAATTTGATTCTTTTGATAGTACAAAGGAAACATGGAAAAGATTTGTCATGCGTTTGAAATATTACTTCACAGCGGAAGGAATAGGCACAGAAACAGAAGCAGAAAAGGACAAGCGTAGAGCATTATTATTATTGCATATGGGTGTTGAATTATATGGTCGATTCCTGGATTCTAAACCCGCTACGTATGATCCAAATAATAGTACTTTTGATGTATTAGTGGATGAAATAGATGTCCTAATTAATCCTGCTCCACTAGAGCTAGCTGAACGGTTTAATTTCGGAACTTACAGACCATCTTCGGGTACAAAAGTAGACGAAATATGGGCGAAATTAAATAAGTTAGCATTAACGTGTAATTTTCAGAATGATACAGATCCAAGAAAAGCACGTATACGAGACGCATTTATCTGTGCTTTACCAGATAACGCTATGCAACGTTATTTATTACAACATGATTTAACATACGACAATGTATTATAGTTAGAACGGACATTTGAAATGGCAGGCATGACTGCAGATCTTTTGAAAACTTCAACAGAATTTTCAGAAACAACCCACGCTATAAATAACCAAAGAAAACAGAATATAGAAAAGACAAATAATCGTTGTACAGTATGTGGCAAAGACAAACATTCTGCGAAAAATTGCTGGTTTCGAAATAAAAACTGTTATCGATGTCATCAAAAAGGACATACATCGTGGGTATGTTCCCAGTCAGACACACGAGACCAAAGAAACAAAAGTACGTCAAAGAAGATGTCAGAAAGAGCACATAATATAGAAAACGAACAGAATAGTGAAATGAATGATAGCGAAAATATGAATGATAGCGAAGATTTACAGTATGTGTTTGCCATAAATGAAAACGAAACTGTACCAAAATATTTAATTAAGGTAAATATTAATAATAAATCCATATTGATGGAATATGATACAGGAGCTGGAGAAACCATGATAACACACGCTGATTGGAAATTTATGGGATCGCCACAATTAACTAATACTAAGAGAAGATTTTGTGGTTACGGAGGAGAGGAGCATTCAATTGATATTCTTGGAAAAGGAGAAGGTATTGTGAGTTTTAAAGGTAAGCGACTAAAATTATGTTATTTTGTCGTAAATAAAGGTCCAAAAATATCGCTATTAGGTCGTAGATGGCTAGATACGATAAACATTAATCGTTCAGATTGTAAACGTTGCGAGAATATGTCTGTCATAAAATCCATTAGTCCAAAACTGTCAAATGATTCTTTGAAAACTTTAATTAATGAATATTCAGAATTATTTGATGGAACGTTAGGATGCATAAAAGGAATAAAAGCAAGTCTGACTTTTAGACAGACACCTACAAGAAAATTTTGGCCTTCTAGATCAGTACCGTTTGCACTAGAACAAAAATTACGTTTAGAAATTCAGCGGTTAGAAAAACGGGGCATTTTAGAACGAGTAGAACGCGATATTTCAGAATATGCTTCTCCTATTGTAATAGCTGCGAAACGAGGTTCAGATAGTGTCAGGCTATGTGGAGATTACAAAGTTGGGATTAATAAAACACTAATAGTCGAACAATATCCATTACCTAAAGCGGAAGATCTTTTCGCGCGATTAGGTAGTGCAAAAATTTTTACTACATTAGACATGACCGAAGCTTACCATCAAATAGAACTTGATCATCAAGCAAAAGAAAAATTAGTCATAAATACAAAATTTGGACTTTACCGATATTTAAGATTACCCTTCGGAATCTCATCAGCACCCGCAATTTTTCAAAGGACAATGGATACGGTTTTACGTGATATACCAGGTGTTATCTGCTATTTAGATGATGTGTTAATAGCAGCTAAAAATGAAAAAGAACATATCGAAAGGCTGCGTGCAGTATTTAGGCGATTCAAAGAATACGGTATTCGTTTAGGTTTGGCCAAGTGCGAATTCGGTTTAAAGTCAGTAAAATATCTTGGTCACATAATCGATAAAGAAGGTTTAAAAACTGACCCAAATAAAATTCATAGCATAATAAACGCACCAGTTCCGAAAAATTTAACTGAATTACGTTCTTTTTTGGGATTAGTAAATTATTACGGAAAGTTTATAAAGAATTTAGCTACCCTATGTGCTCCTTTGTATAAGCTATTACACAAATCGGAAGAATTTTATTTTGGAAAAGAACAACAACAAGCATATAGAAAATTAAAACAAACCTTAACTGGGCAACATTGTTTATGTCACTACGACCCAAATCTTCCAATTGGATTAGCAGCTGATGCCTCTAAATATGGTGTTGGTGCTGTTATTTTTCATATTTTTCCAAATGGAAGCGAAAGACCAATTGCTTTTGCATCCCAAATTTTATCGGAAACACAGAGAAAATATGCTCAAATTGAAAAAGAGGCTTATGCGATTGTTTTCGGTGTAACAAAATTTCGACAATATTTATATGGTAGAACGTTTACTTTAATAACAGACCACAAACCATTATTATCAATTTTCGCACCAGACAAAAAAATATCCGAAAGAACGTCTTCACGATTGCAACGGTGGGCACTAATATTAATGGCATACTCATACACATTACGATTTAAGACAACAAATAAACACGCCAATGCAGATGCATTATCGAGACTACCCATAACTGACGAAGACGTGAAAGGGGAATTTACTGATATTTTCAATTTAAAGACCTTTGACGATATTTTTGACCTCAATGAATGGGAGCCGATTGAATTTTCTAATAAAATGGTTGTACGAGAAACTCGTAAAGATAAGATATTATCTAATATTATGCGTTATGTGGAAACGAATTGGCCTGAAACTGAAAATCCGGAATTGGCAGCATACCGACTTAGAAAAAACGAATTATCGGTAGAAAATGATTGTTTATTTTGGGGTTCACGAATAATCGTACCATCATCAATACGGAAACATGTTTTAAACGAATTACATGAAGGTCATCCAGGTATAGGCCGAATGAAAGCATTAGCAAGATCATTAGTATGGTGGCCAAAATTGGATGCAGATGTAGAAAATATAGTAAAACTATGTTGTCATTGTCAGTCAGTTCGCCCTGAGGCACCGGCTGCTTCAGTTCACCCTTGGGAATATCCTGAGAAACCATGGTATAGGTTACATATTGATTTTGCAGGGCCTATTCACGATATGTATTATTTAATAATTGTTGACGCACGAAGTAAGTGGCCTGAGATTTTACCAATGACTAAAATCACAACTGAAAGAACAATTCAAGCACTACTAACAGTAATGTCTCGTTTTGGAGTTCCAGAACAAATAGTTTCTGATAATGGGCCACAGTTTACTAGTGATTGTTTTAGACAATTTATACATAAATTTGCTATTAAGCATATATTAACAAGTCCTTACCACCCACGATCAAATGGCGAAGCAGAACGTTTTGTACGCACATTTAAAGCAATTTTAGGCTTTAAAAAACTAGGTGAATTCGAAAGATGTTACCGAATTAATCGTTTTCTATTATCATATAGAAATACTCCTCATACTACTACCGGAATGACACCAACCCAATTATTATTTGGAAGACGTGTTAGATTACCACTAGATGCATTACGAAGCCAACCGGAAACAACTGTGCGCAAATCACAAGAAAAACAAGCTGAAAAATCAGGTGAAAATCGTTTATTTTTCACTGGCGATAAAGTATGGGCTCGCAGTTATAATGATGGAAAGAAGAAGTGGTTACCTGCATCAGTGTTACATCGAACAGCACCATTGACATACATTGTACAAGTAGGAAATCAAATATGGAAACGTCATATTGATCAATTATTGCGGCGACATATAGTTTATTCATCAGAAAATGACGATCAAAAGAAAATAAACCACGACGAACACATAAATATAATACCAACAACAAGAACAACTATCGACCAACCAAGACCAACATTAATAATACCAACAAGTGCAACTGTCGACCAACCAAGACCTGCTATCCTGACTACAACATCTACCTCGACAACAGACGTACCGCAATCTTTACAATCATCTTTAACAACAGAAAAACTACAATCATCTTCGTTTCCCTCTACCACACCAAGAACTTCAAGTTCATTTGGGAATATTCGAAGGTCTAACCGTGAAAATAAAGGAAAGCCACCAGAACGTCTTGGATACTGATTTAAAGGAAAAGGATAATGTTGTATTTTTGTTATATTTGTAAGTTTGCCTTGAAAAACAATATTGATTGAGTTGACATTCTGTAATTAATTTAAACGTGATTATAAATTGTAAAATATAATAAATAAAGGTTTACGTTAGTTTAAATATTGTTGTTTGTAATAATTATTATATATCGAATATTCATCACAATCCATCCACCGCCTTTTCACTCATCCATGTGCGCTGAGGGCTGCCCTGATTATCTAATCTTCTCCGAAATTAGGAGCATTTTGGATATCTTCATTTTTAATGCGCTCAGCTGGGTGACATTCAACGACTACTCGTATTTCATCCATAACTGTGTAAAGCCTGGTCCTTCTTCTTTGCAAACAAAAAATGAAAATTTATAACAATTAGTATAACATAGTAGAATTCTTGATATTTGAATTTTGGATAATCCATTTGTTATATTATTGGCCAATTTACCTTGCATAGCAGATGCAGCGATAGAACATCTGAAAAAAGTTGATTTACAAGTGCCGTTGTGGCTGGGTAATTAGTTTTCACCGATTGAATGGGGGTGGAAGCTTACAAATTTTTTAATACCAAACCCCATGGACCAGCCACCTGCTCCAGAGCAATTATTGAAGATAATATTCTGCAGATGTAATCTGACTGTACTTGGAATTGTGGGTGCAGAAAAATCGGGCTATTCTGTACGCCCGCTTGTACGGAATACAGCGGTGAAATTTGCACAAATTGTACTCCACCACCAATGACTACAAACAATGATGACGAAATAGAAGACAAAGAGAATGTTGACAACGAATTAAAGTAGTCATCATTTTTTGCTGCATTACACTCATTATATCGATCTTTGAAGACTAGTTAATATAATAAATGTATTTTTAGAATATGTTTTTACTTTTAATTTATTTTATTTTTTTCAACAGGAATATTAAAAAAAAAATTGTTTTCTAAAAATTTTGACTGTCGAATTTTGAATTTTTTTTTTGGCTAGATCGTCATTTTTTAACCTATAAAGGTTAAACTATTTTTAATTACGGACATTTAAAAAAAAATCTATTAAAATCGGAGCTGTTTTGACCGGTTCCGAGACAATACCCTTTTTCGAGCTAACGCTCCTCTACTATTGCTTTTTGAATGGTTGTCTTTGTTGATTTTGATATAATTCAGAAAGAGTTTTAAAATAGTTTTAGGGATAAGAAAGAAACAATAGGTGTGTTTTTTTTGGTCAAAATCTCAGTTCGTGTCAGCTAACTCCAGATGAACTCATTAAATTATTATTTTTTTTTATCCTAACTGATCTGAGCGTCGGAACCGAGGTCGGAACATACTGATTGTACTCACATCCTTCCTACAAATGCTGCTGCACCCGCAAAATAAATTCACTAAGCCATTCAGTTCAGTAAAAGGGGTAATGTGAGAAAAATAATGTCAGAAGTATTTATAAGATTGTTGTCTAGGTGACACTAGTAGTAAAGCGATTTTTGAAGTAAAACTTCTTTAGGCGCACCTTACACACTTTTTCCTGGGCAGTAAACAAAGCGCCACGCCAGATCCGTGACGCGTCCGGTTATTCGGGTAAAATCATAGAGAGCCGAATATGACGTCACGTTAATTCAGGTCATAGCCTACATTACGTTATTAATATTAGGCCGGAAAACATCTCAATATCTGTAAAAAATAAACTCTAGCTCCAAACTCGTCGTTTGGCGTGATTTATTCCAGCTGTCACTGGTGTCATTACCCATATCTGTGTACAAAGCAGATTGGTACAGCCAGATTAGCACACCCAGCAATGGGTAATATGCCTTGATATATTTATCTATAACTTTTCAAATTGAGACTAAACAATTTCAAATTAAGATTAAACAATTTCTAATTGAGAATAAACAATTTCAAATTGAGAATAAACAATTTCAAATTGAGAATAAGCAGTTTCAAATTGAATCTAAACAATTTCTAATTGAGAATATACAATTTCAACAGAATTTCGTTTGCAAAGGCTGGAAAATATTATAAGAGAGAATATTAATATTATTAATGTTAATGCCAGCGATATGTCTCTCATATTCACAAATTTAAATAATTGAAAAATAATTTAAGTTATTCAAATAAATATTTATTAACACATCTTAATTATAATATATAATAGTTTTAATTTAAATATTTAAGATGAAATCATTTATTCTTCAGTACTGGAAAAAACTTACATTACAACCGGTAAATTGATTTTTTGATAGTCTAAAAATGATTTTTAAATGACAAAGGGAATAAAATCGCGCCCTCGTCACCAGATTTAAAACTAGAGTTTTTGGGGTTTTTAGTTATATTTTAAAATAAAATTTGAGTTGTTTCCCAGCCTTCTACCAAGAAAATTTACATTCTTTATTGAAAATTTTATTAGAATGCTCATAGGATTTTGACACGTTATAAAAGAATATGAATGTAAGCCCAACACACTTAAACATTTAAGTTTATAAAGCTCCCGGGAGCAATCAAGAGATGGCATTGCTGTGCGATCCAAATATCAACCATTTAAGTTTTCACCTCGGACGTGCGGTCTTAACACGTAAATTATTTGCAGCCAGATCACATCACGTTCGTGCGACATTTCAATGTAAATTATAGGGAAATATATTTGGTAGGTAGCAAGCAAAATGTAAGTTAATTTAGTTTCGGTGTAAACATTTTTTAAAATTATTTATGCTAAGTATTAGCATTGTGGCCGTGGGAGATTAACGCTGGTCGACATAAAAGAAAAATCAAAATGATGCTGAAAAATTTTCGTTTTGTACAATTTTTTTTAAATATAACTATTTTAAATTAAAATATAACCAAAATATGAAATAAAAATTTTTGGCCCGAGGGGACCTAAAACTTAAATTTCTATTGTGGCACTTTACGTGTTAAGCACAAGCAGTTTTTACATTATTTATAATTTTTAATACCATTTTTCACGAATTATACAACCCTATACAATATTTAAATCGCTGAAATCAGATAAAAGTATCTAATGGATTAAAATATTATATAGGATACCATTTAAAAAATATAATTTTATTCTACTATTTAGAACCCCTGTTTGAATTTTCGGTTCGTTATTAGTGATAAATTAGCCCCTTATTCTTGATCATTATATATATATATATATATATATATATATATATATATATATATATATATATATATATATATATATATATATATATATATATACGCGCAGAGTATCAAATGGAGTCTTGTATAAAAATATACACTCAATGCAATATATCGTAGTTATTGGGGTCGCAAACGTAGGATTTGTTCTAAAACTGTAGTTCTAAAATTTCAAAACACACCAAATGAAAGTTTACTTCGTTCCATTTCGTTTCTATATTATAATCATGAACCATTAGGTTATATATAAACATTATATTCGTATTTACCTACATAGACATATTATGGATATTATTTAGAGATAAAAAATTCTAATGATATTGTTTCATAAATCTCACAACCTGTGATAATATAACCATAGCAACAGTTAAATATATTTTTATACATCAGGGAGTACTATGTATTATGAAAAGTGACATACGTCAGTGTCAAGTGTCATTTTCATAGTATGCTCGCAAAAGATTTATTTCAGAAATATTTAGCCTAGTGTTATTGAAAGAAAACAAGAAAAAAGAAGTATACGGAGGTAATGGAAGGTCTTCTGCTAGCCACAACAGATTTTTATTATATTTTGTTATTATATCTTAAGAATGTCAAACCAATTAAAGTAGAATTTCAGTCAATTACTACATATGGTAAAACATTAAATAGTGGAAATTTTGAACATAAATAATAATGCAGAGTAATAAAAAAAAAAACTGAGTCTGTTGGGGGATCTTTTTATCCTACAACTACGTTAGGCAAAAGCGGAAATACTATTGCCATTGCCATGTGATCTTTAGAATAAATACAAATAGGAAGTAAAGATCGTCATACAAATAGGAAGTAAAGATCGTCATTATTTGCCGAGAGCGAATATTGAATCCTGAGGGCGTTATATACAATATTTTATATACAAACGGAAATGAAAAAGAATGAAGCACATTTCTATAAACGAAGAAAAACTATTTATTTTAAATTTAATTTTGCAAAAATCATTATATTTTTTTCTAAATTAATATAATTAATAATATACCTTATTTGTTAAACAATATCAATTAACAAAGGACTTGAATCACTTTATTTCCCAAGGGAGTACTTTATTTCCCCAGGAAGTACTTTATTTCCCTAGGGAGTTCTTAATTTCCCTCGATAAATAATGAAGCACATTGAGTTGTGATTTTGATACGAATAAAGCTAACATTATTTACCGGTTGTATATAAATGCATTTAAGTTATCAAATGACACTGTCAATAACAGAAAATATTTTTTTTGTATCAGTGTTACCAATTTCAATTAATTTTTGTTATTACTAATAGTTTTTTTTATCACTCTGTAATATTATCGCTCAAAAGGATAAATAAATTGAAGAGAAGGCTATGTTTTTTTCTTGAGAAATATCATTCATTTAAAATTTATTATCGCAAATTTTTTGGTTAATAACGTTCTATCATTAATTCTGGCTAATTTTCAAATAAATAATAATTGTAATATGTTAGTTAAATGTTAGTTAATAACGATCATTCATTAATTATACGTGATTTTTTATCACACCTAGCTAATTTTGAAAGAAATAATTATAGTATCGCTAAAAACGAGAAATAAATTGATGAAAAATTCATATTTTACTGGAGAAATATAATTTGAATATTAAATTACTAAATTTTGGTTAATAACTGTCAATCAATATTTATAAGTGTATTTCGGTATAACTAGCTCATTTTGAAATGAATATTAATTGTAGTTGTACTATGAATAAATGTGAAACATAAATTGTTGAGAAAGATATACGGACACATGGACGATTTCAAAATTAATATTGCTAAATGTTAGTTAATAACGTTAAATTGATAACTATAAGTGTATTTTGCTTATACCTGGATAATTTTGAAAAAATATTAACTGCATTATTAATAAAAATTAGAAATAAATTGATGAAAAAATATATATTTTACGCGGGAAGTATGGATGATTTGAAATTTAATATTACTAAACGTTGGATAATAACGTTCATTCATAAATTATAAGTGTATTATGGGTATACTTGGCTAATTTTCAAATAAATATTAATTGTAATATCAATAAAAATGAAAATTAAATTCATGAGAGATATATATATTTTACTCCGGAAATATCGAACATTTGCAATTTAATATTGCTAAATGTTAGTTAATAACGATCAATCATTAATTATACGTGATTTTTCATTACACCTAGCTAATTTTGAAAGAAATAATAATTACAGTATCGCTAAAAACGAGAAATAAATTGATGAAAAATTTATGTTTTACTGGAGAAATATAATTTGAATTTTAAATTACTAAATTTTGGTTAATAACTATTAATTAATAATTATAAGTGTATTTCAGTATATCTAGCTAATTTTTAAATAAATATTAATTGTTGTTGTAGTATGAATAAATGCCAAACATAAATTGTTGGGAAAGATATAGGGAAATAAGGACGATTTCAAAATTAATATTACTAAATGTTGGTTAATAACGTTAAATCGATAACTATAAGTGTATTTTGCTTATTCCTGGCTAATTTTGAAATAAATATTAACTGCAGTATTAATTAAAATTGCAAATTTTTAAATAAATATTAATTGTTGTTGTAGTATGAATAAATGCGAAACATAAATTGTTGAGAAAGATATAGAGAAATAAGGATGATTTCAAAATTAATATTGCTAAATGTTAGTTAATAACATTAAATCGATAACTGTAAGTGTATTTTGCTTATTCCTGGCTAATTTTGAAATAAATATTAACTGCATTATTAATTAAAATTAGAAATAAATTGATGAAAAAATATATATTTTACGCGGGAAATATGGATGATTTGAATTTTTAATATTACTAAACTTTGGATAATAAGATTCAATCATTAATTATAAGTGTATTATGGGTATATTTGGCTAATTTTCAAATAAATATTAATTGTAATATCAATAAAAATGAAAATTAAATTCATGAGAAATATATATATTTTACTCCGGAAATATCGAACATTTGCAATTTAATATTACTAAATGTTAGTTAATAATGATCAATCATTAATTATACGTGATTTTTCATTACACCTATCTAATTTTGAAAGAAATAATAATTACAGTATCGCTAAAAACGAGAAATAAATTGATGAAAAATTTATGTTTTACTGGAGAAATATAATTTGAATTTTAAATTACTAAATTTTGGTTAATAACTATTAATTAATAATTATAAGTGTATTTCGGTATATCTAGCTAATTTCTAAATAAATATTAATTGTTGTTGTAGTATGAATAAATGCCAAACATAAATTGTTGAGAAAGATATAGGGAAATAAGGACGATTTCAAAATTAATATTGCTAAATGTTGGTTAATAACGTTAAATCGATAATTATAAGTGTATTTTGCTTATTCCTGGCTAATTTTGAAATAAATATTAACTGCATTATTAATTAAAATTAGAAATAAATTGATGAAAAAATATATATTTTACGCGGGAAATATGGATGATTTGAAATTTAATATTACTAAACTTTGGATAATAAGATTCAATCATTAATTATAAGTGTATTATGGGTATATTTGGCTAATTTTCAAATAAATATTAATTGTAATATCAATAAAAATGAAAATTAAATTCATGAGAAATATATATTTTACTCCGGAAATATCGAACATTTGCAATTTAATATTGCTAAATGTTAGTTAATAATGATCAATCATTAATTATACGTGATTTTTCATTACACCTAGCTAATTTTGAAAGAAATAATAATTACAGTATCGCTAAAAACGAGAAATAAATTGATGAAAAATTTATGTTTTACTGGAGAAATATAATTTGAATTTTAAATTACTAAATTTTGGTTAATAACTATTAATTAATAATTATAAGTGTATTTCGGTATATCTAGCTAATTTTTAAATAAATATTAATTGATGTTGTAGTATGAATAAATGCCAAACATAAATTGTTGAGAAAGATATAGGGAAATAAGGACGATTTCAAAATTAATATTGCTAAATGTTGGTTAATAACGTTAAATCGATAACTATAAGTGTATTTTGCTTATTCCTGGCTAATTTTGAAATAAATATTAACTGCAGTATTAATTAAAATTGCTAATTTTTAAATAAATATTAATTGTTGTTGTAGTATGAATAAATGCGAAACATAAATTGGTGAGAAAGATATAGAGAAATAAGGATGATTTCAAAATTAATATTGCTAAATGTTAGTTAATAACATTAAATCGATAACTGTAAGTGTATTTTGCTTATTCCTGGCTAAGTTTGAAATAAATATTAACTGCATTATTAATTAAAATTAGAAATAAATTGATGAAAAAATATATATTTTACGCGGGAAATATGGATGATTTGAAATTTAATATTACTAAACTTTGGATAATAAGATTCATTCATTAATTATAAGTGTATTATGGGTATATTTGGCTAATTTTCAAATAAATATTAATTGTAATATCAATAAAAATGAAAATTAAATTCATGAGAAATATATATATTTTACTCCGGAAATATCGAACATTTGCAATTTAATATTACTAAATGTTAGTTAATAATGATCAATCATTAATTATACGTGATTTTTCATTACACCTAGCTAATTTTGAAAGAAATAATAATTACAGTATCGCTAAAAACGAGAAATAAATTGATGAAAAATTTGTGTTTTACTGGAGAAATATAATTTGAATTTTAAATTACTAAATTTTGGTTAATAACTATTAATTAATAATTATAAGTGTATTTCGGTAGATCTAGCTAATTTTTAAATAAATATTAATTGTTGTTGTAGTATGAATAAATGCCAAATATAAATTGTTGGGAAAGATATAGGGAAATAAGGACGATTTCAAAATTAATATTGCTAAATGTTAGTTAATAACATTAAATCGATAACTGTACGTGTATTTTGCTTATTCCTGGCTAATTTTGAAATAAATATTAACTGCATTATTAATTAAAATTAGAAATAAATTGATGAAAAAATATATATTTTACGCGGGAAATATGGATGATTTGAAATTTAATATTACTAAACTTTGGATAATAAGATTCAATCATTAATTATAAGTGTATTATGGGTATATTTGGCTAATTTTCAAATAAATATTAATTGTAATATCAATAAAAATGAAAATTAAATTCATGAGAAATATATATATTTTACTCCGGAAATATCGAACATTTGCAATTTAATATTGCTAAATTTTAGTTGATAAGGACCAATCATTAATTATAAGGGTATTATGGGTATACTTGTCTAATTTTCAAATAAATATTAATTGTAATATCAATAAAAATGAACATTAAATTCATGAGAAAGATATATATTTTACTCCGGAAATATCGAACATTTGCAATTTAATATTGCTAAATGTTAGTTAATAACGATCAATCATTAATTATACGTGATTTTTCATTACACCTAGCTAATTTTAAAAGAAATAATAATTACAGTATCGCTAAAAACGAGAAATAAATTCATGAAAAATTTATGTTTTACTGGAGAAATATAATATTGCTAAATATTAGTTAACCTTAAATCGTTAACTAGAAGTGTATTTTGCTTATACCTGGCTAATTTTGAAATGAATATTAACTGCATTATTAATTAAAATTAGAAATAAATGGAGGTTTCCATCATTATCAAAATAATGAAAAATACACTAGTACACTAATAGACAATATACATTCATAAAAACACTAATTAAATGTTTAAATATGTTTCAATTTTTTTTAAATGGATGAAAACATTTTACTACGTCTGAAACGCTGCCAAATTTGTGACGTAAAGGCCCGGGACGGTTTTACAGTTTAGTAGTAATAGATGGCAGCACATTCAAATTGTAACATTACATTTAAAAGTATTTGAGGTGAATAGTAATTTTAAACTAATTAAAATTGTAAATACAATTATTATTGTTTACCTTATCGTATATTAGTGAAGCATTTTCTATATTTTATAGACTTTTGTATCTCGTCCATATATTGAGCGTTAGCAGAAAATTGGCGGGAGCGTACGCAATCATTGTGGCAGTAAAAATTAGCCGTTTAAACGAGAAATGAAAAATACCGTTTTCAATTTTTTTTTACACAAAACCTGTTATAATAAAAATGTTTTCTTTATTCTAATATATATACCTTTTCATAAAGAATAACATATAAAAAAAATGAAAATTAGTGGAAACCCCCATTGATGAAAATATATACAATACATATATTTTACGCGGGAAGTATGGATGATGTGAAATTTAATATTACTAAACGTTGGATAATAACGCTCAATCAATAATTATAATTGTATTTTGGTTACACCTGGCTAATTTTGAATTAAATCTTATTTCTAGTATAACTAAAAAAGAAAAATAAATTCATGAAAATGATATATTTTTCAAGGAAAAAATTGATGAGTTGAAATGTAATACATAAACTAACGGGTAAGAACGTCTGTTCATAATTATAAGTGTATTTTGGTTATATCTGACTAATTTTGAAATAAATATTAATAGTAGTTTCAATAAAAATGTGAAATAAATTGATGAGAAGGATATATATTTTATTCGGGTTATATCATCCATTTGAAATTTATTATAGCTAAATATAGATTAATAATGATCGGTCAATAATTATATTTGTATTTTGGATTCACCTGGCTAATTTTAAAATAAATATTAATTTTAGTATCACTATAAATGAGAAATAAATTGATGAATAGGTTATAAATTTTACGCGGGATATATTTTCATTTGAAATTTAATATTACCAAATGTTGTTTAATAACATTCAATCAATAATTATAAGGGTATTTTGGTTATACCTGGCTAAGGTTGAAATAAATTTTATTTGTAGTTTCAATAAAAATTAGAAATAAATTGTTGATTATGTTATACATTTACGCGGGAAATTCATATTAAGGAATTTGTGCCATTTGAAATGTGATACTCTCTTACAATTATTGATAGTTTGTAGACGGAAATATTTGAAATTCAAATTTAAACAATCAAGAGATGTTGGCGCCACACACGACGTAACATTGTACCATTTTGACAAATTATCTTGCTTCAAAGAAATAAATTATAACAAACTATTTTGTATTTAATTTTGATAAATTGATAGCGCACACATCTAAATTCCATTGACAGAGACCAAGGAGGAACAGGGACACTTTTACTGTCCTCATAATTGAAATAAAAATAACTAGATGTCACTTCTATTCGTACCAAATCTTTAAAAAAATGACAAATTTTTATATGAGAAAACAACAATATGAAATGACTATAATAAGCTTTGCGCAATTCAATGAAATAGGGTTTTTCAGCCATAAAAGTTGAAAGATAAAATTAAAAAATCTGTTGTGGCCAGCACAAGACCTCTCGCCATTTCCATATTAGACTATATAAGTATTGTATTGCACTTTGCTATCGAACCGTCGTTTTATAACAAAATATTACAGGACTTTACCCAAATATTGTTTTTTATTGTATTTAACATGTCTTCTGCACACATATAATTCTAATTATTTATTAATTTCATTGTATGAGGGAGTTTCTAAATTTCACAAATTCTTCCAATTCATTAACCAGATTGGCGGTATTTCTGATGGATATATGCATATTACCTATAATTTCAAATATTTAATTAATAAAACAATAAGAAAGATTAAATGTACTTCCCAGAAAAGATATCAAAATGTCACTAAAACTGTTGATTTTTGACACTGCAATCTGTCATTTACAAATTATGTTATAAACATTTGAATTTGTCAACTGGTTTCCTTAGTGTAGTTTCGCCTACTCGACTTATTATATCCCGATATTCTATATATTATAGCGTCTTTATCTCTAAATTTATAGAAGATATAATAAAAAATTTAAATGTATCAGGTGTAGAATTTTGTTCTTCAAAATTAGTAATATCAAAAATTTTCAAAAATTAATATTTGGAAGAATTTCTTTTAAAAACTACTATTTCCGGTTGTTCAATTGTTACCAAAACCTTTTCAGCTCTTCCCAGGAATGTCAGATTGAGGAATCCATAGTTAAACAGTTCTTAAGTCTTATAGTTTTTGAGGAATCGTGGCTACAACATCCAGACATACACACATACACACATACACACACACACATACACACATACACACATACACACATACACACATACACACATCCACACACACACACACACACAGACATTATTTTAAAAATGTTATAAACGGATTATAGGGACCTTAAATCGTGCTTATTCACTAAAATCTGGGTATGCGAATTTTAGCATGAATCCAATACCTCTCTTAGCGAGAGGTAAAAAACAACAGAAGTAAAGTGTGTATATGAAATTTGTCTAATGCCCATATTCATAAACACTCGTAAAGTGTCAAAACGGTTCGTTATAATTTTTGACAAATAGAATCAAACTTGACAAATAAAATTTCGATTTTTCTTTCAATGTCGACTGTTTTTATTGGATAAAAATTATAATGAACTGTTTAAAATTTTTACAAGTGTTTATGAATACGGGCATGAGACAGTTAAGATATAAATATAAAGACCATATGATAGGTGTAAATTTTATTCCGTTTCCAAAGCCAAATGAAAATTTACAGAATAGCAAAATATGGTTAGATGCATATGGGCGAAAATTTTTACATAAACAATATGAAACGCAGTACTTACTTACATATAAAATTTTCATTGGCGGCAATAAACATCTACAGGCGATAATTGAATCAAAGGAGATAAATAAGTCAAATAAATAGTAAATGCGATCTCCACCATTTCCTTTCTACAGAATTTTGTTCATTTGTTATTAAAATAGCATCTCCAAATTTTGTATTTGTCATTTTTTTAAAAAATAAATATATATAAAATATATCATCACGGCATATTACCTATTTCTAGGTGTGCCAATCTGCTTTGTCGCAGATATCGGTAATGATAAAAAAAAATGCAAATATTATTTGCACCTGTTCGCGAATATTATCAAGCTCTTCATCATCATATTGAATCTTTTCATAATGAAAACAACACTTTATTCCACAATCTTTCAATTAGTTAAAAATAAATATGGTCGTAATTAAACACAGACATCTTTTTAAGGGAAATAATCCCATTTTTTGCGTGTTTTAATATTAACTGCTAGTGTGTTATTATTTATCTCACTATCGGGTTCGATCCGGACCGACGCCAAATATTTCGAATTTTAAATGGCACAAAAGTGACCCTTGTGGTGCACTCTCCACGCCAGCAATGAGTGCCCGTGAGGTGACGCCTGGTAAGCGCCCGCACAGTACAAATATGTCATCATCATTACCGATATCTGCGATAAAGCAGATTGGCACACCCAGAAATCCATTTTAAAATAGTTACATACTTGTTTAACTAGGCACTAAAATACCACATTTACAACAGAGGCTTCGCCTCGTCAATGAATGCTGCCGAAGCTGTAAATCTGTGTTTATTGCCGTGTTAAACACATTGGCTGATAGCACAAGCCCTGTTTTAACTAAAACGCTGTTTTAAGAATTGTCAGATTTCATTATTTAATAACAAAAATAAATAGTATCATATTTATCAAAATATGATTTTAAAGCAGAACATAGTTTGTATTCAAATAAATATTTGTTAAAAAATCGTTCTTTAAACATAAAGGTGAAATTAAATATTGAAATTTGAATTTGACATTGACTTAAAACAGTGTTTTAGTTAAAACAGGGCTTGTGCTACCAGCCAATATTTTTTGCCGATATTAGAATTAATATTAATTTACAGCCCGATTCACAAAAAAGGTTAAGCTAATCCTCAATTTTGGATTAGTGAATTCTATTATAATTTTGACAGTTTATATTTTAAATTATAGTCTAATCTATTCCTAGAATCCACGTTTTCTGATAATATTATGAAGATTAAACTTTAAATATCGGAATAGAATAGAATTCACTAATCCAAAAATGAGGATTAGCTTAAACTTTTTTGTGAATCGGGTTGTTAGTGATTATTTTTAACACCTATTATGAAAGTTATCGCCACCAAATTATATTGCTATGCGTTTGATGACCGATTACTGTTACTGTGCGTTTTTGAGCGGTTGCGGTTGCTATGTAAATATAGCAACAATAGATAGTAAAAATATATTTTTGCACATTCGGGCGTAAAAGTCGAACAAATAGCATTATTTTAAGGGTGAAATGATACTCTATTTCGACCGAGGGCGAAAAAGTAATCATTTTCGCCCTAGAGCTTTTCATGCCCAGTTAAAATAATTACATCTATCATTAACTTGCTTGTTTTTATTGTTATCCGTGACAACGTCAAATAGACTACTATGATCTAAATTTGATTTGGACACCGTTTTACTTTGATCACGGTGATGAAGTAACAGTACTCCGGATGTGCAAAAAATATTGTATGTATTACGGGCGAAATATATTTTGGCCCTAGGTGCATTGTAAACCTCCGCTACGCGTCGGGCTTCAATCTTGCACCGCGGGCCAATATCTATATCATTTCGCCCTTAATACATAAATAGCTATTATTGCCTGGCCAGTAAAAGTGACATTTTGAAGACTGTAAGCTGTCAAAAATCCAATTTCTATGTCAAACGGCAAAAAATTCATTTTGAACACCAATACTGCATTTACAATTTGAATCATTATGGTTTGTTTGTCTGCATAGTTCAAGAATTTACCGCAGTGGCGCCAATTGTGTCGTCACTGGCGAAATCCCCTAATGGCCATGAGGCCATGGCTGTAGCGAATGTAATAGGAGCTACTGTAACCGCGTCTTTAGCTTTAGGCCGGCGCCATACTTGCGGCACCGCCGCGCGGTGCGGCTGCTGCGGCGTGACCGCGTCGAAAATTTTGCTCGTTCACACTTGGCGGCATAACCGCAAACTGATGTGTTTTTCTGACAAAAATTTCAGATAACAAAATGTCAATGAGTACGAAGGAGCTTGTATGCGTAATTTATGCCCTACATAAAAGAACTAAACGTAAAAGACGATACTGGGTTCACCCCTTAAATATGAGACGAATTAATTTTGGGCAATTTAGTTTATTGTACGGAGAGTTACGAAAATACCCAGAAAAATTTTTCAATTACTTCCGAATGCCAATTAATTCGTTTGATGAGTTACTTTTCCTTATGAGGAACAAGCTACAAAAAGAAAACTCCAGGTTTCGTGAATCCATAACTGTGGAGGAAAGATTAACTGTAACATTAAGGTAAGAATATTTTATAATTATTTAAAAAAAAAAAAAATAGTTTCCTAAATATACCCTTTGTGAGATTAATATATAGTTGACTGAGCTGACTGTCAATATGAAATAAAAAGAAAATAGACTATTATATAGAACAAATTAACTTTTATATTATTATTATTATTTATATTTTATAATACAAAATGAAATGGAAACAGAGAATCTAGTGAAGTCGAGTAGCGGCCGCGCCGCAAGTGTGAACAGGTCCATAAGAAACAATGCAGCACACTCTTTGCGGTGGAACCGCTGTACGCGGCGCGACCGCTTCATGTTGCGGTCAAAGAGCGGCGCGTCGCGGCGTTACCGCAAGTGTGTCATCTCTCATAAGAATACATTGATTGCACGTAGAGCGGCCACGCCGCAGCGGCAGCGCCGCGCGGCTCTGCCGCAAGTGTGGCGCCGGCCTTAGGACCGATCAAAATTGTATGTGGTCTGTGAAATATGTTATTTGAATTGAAAGAGTTTGTTGTGAACGAACCATACTAGCGCCAAATTTAAACAGGTGTCATCTGTCTAATTTGAAAACTAGAAAATTTAATGATGTTATTTTGTTACAAATTACTGTTTTATGTATTTAAAGTAAAAGAAAAAAAAATATATGCTTAATTTGTTGTTTGTTTACTATTTTTAATGACACCATAGTTTATGGTGCAAGAAATTCGGAAAACAAAAAATATTGTGAAGGCAAGAATTCACGTAGAAAGAGCCATAAATATACATATGATTCTCTTTTTTAATGTTCCATGCATCATTCACCTTTAAAATTTGTGGGGCTTTGACAAATTTTCAATACCCGCTTATAAGGGAAGTCGAAATATTTAACAATGAACAAAGTATGTAATCGAATTTTTGTAAATTATGTACAAATGCCTACATAAGTACACAGGCTGTTAGTGAATACGTGTTACAAATTTATAAGGTATGTAAGGGATGCAAAATATATTAGCTTTTACTAATAAAGTCATAAAATTGATAATTATCTTTCTTAATTTTAGTTGGCTGTTAGACCTCTCACTTCACATAATAATTTTTAGTCCAGTCATTACGTAGAAAAATAAGGGTTTATTCCACAAAAGATTGGGTATTTTTGATATGTTACATATTTAGGGGTTCTAATAAAAAATGTAAGTTTTCAACCTTGAGGGCCTACGGGAAGCACCGCCAATTTGAGAAAAAAAAAATCTGTTGTGGCCAGCACAATACCTCTCGCCAATTTCATATTAGACTATAAATATTGTATTTAACATTTCTGAAACACACAAAATATTTTAATTACATTTATTCTATATATTTCAATTCATTCTATGATAAACTTTCCTGCTACTCTTCTAAATGGTCGAGATTTTTTCAATTTATTGACGAGATTGGCGGAATTTCTGAAAGGTATATGATGAAATATATGCATAGCAAGTGCGTGTTTAGTTGACCTGTTACTGTACATACTTTGGCTTACAAATGATTCTCGTTTCTGTTTATACCAACTTTAGATGTTGATGGAATCTTTTCCTTATAAAAATAGCATATTTTAATTACTATTACACCTCGACTTGTCCAAGTACGAATTTTAGGATTTCCGCATTCAAGAAGAGAGTTAATTTAACGTGCGGCAGCTATATCTATAATTTTAAATATATAATTTATAACAAAATAAGAAATATTAAATTTATTTCCCAGAAAAAGCCTTCAGTAATGTCTCTGGATTTTTGATACTGACTATGTCATTTACAAAAATTTTAATTTTTCAATTGATTTCCGTGGGCTATTTGATGGATACAATGAAATATTTTGTATATTTATAACTCTCTATCTCTAAATCTATAGAAGATATAATAAAAATGTTCAAAATACTGGATAGAGTATTTTATATTCTTTAATATTTGTAATAACAAATTTCAAAAAAATAATATTTAGAAGATTTTTTTAAGAAACTACTACTTCCGGTTGTCCAATTGTTACCAAAACCTTTTCAGCTCTTCCCAGGAATGTCAGATTGAGGAATTCATAGTTAAGTCTTATAGTTTTTGAGGAATCGTCCCTCCAACATCCAGCCACACATACACATACACACACAGACAGACATTATTTTAAAAATGTTATAATCGGATTGTAGGGACCTTAAAACGCGCTTATTCACTAAAATCTGGATATGCGAATTTTAGCATGATTCCAATACCTTTCTTAGCAAGAGGTAAAAACGCAACATAGCAGTTTTTTCAAAATATCTCGTCACCTATTGGCATTAGGGCATTTTTTTAAATTTGTTGAGAATAAAATTTCCTGTAACTTTCATCTAAAACATTTTTTTCCTGTAACCAATAGAACAGCGAGCTACAGCGCTTCAAACATAGCAAATTTTTGAAAATTTTCTTAATGCTTCATTTAGACCATATTTTATTATATATTTTTTTTTACTTTTTTTTACAAATTATTATTATTCAATAATTATTATTTAACTACTTTACATATGAATGTATTAATTATTGTTTATTCTTTCTTTTAATTCCAAAGACGATTTTATTCCAGGAAATTTATGATTTTACCTCAAAGTATTTACAAAAAAAAGCTTTTTAACGGAACCTTGTCCAGAAAAATGCGCTGAATAACATTTCAAAGTTTTTAGGAATTTGGTGCACGGGAACCTCCCGCCTATTAGGAAAAATGGCGGCATACTTAAGTTTGTGGTCATTTGCTCAAAACAATTATGAAAGAAATTTAAATTATTAAAAAAAAACAAACAATATTATATATTTAATACGTAGTCTAATAGGGTTCACTATTTATAACAGTTTAAATTCGTCGTGGCATCGAAAGAAGTAAATTATTTTCGATTTTTTACCTTCCGTCACCTTTAGGTAAGGAAGGCATTGTCTTTGGTCAAAAAATTCGGTGGAGTTTTTAATGAATAAGCACGTTTTGGGGTCCCTAGAATATGAATTTACTATTTTTAAGATGATGATGATGATGATGGTGTGTGTGTGTGTGTGTGTGTGTGTGTGTGTGTGTGTGTGTGTCCGTATGTGACAAATTTTTCTACGGCGACAACTCCAATACTACAATTCTAAAAATTATAATTCTTTCGTATTCCTCTTCTTTACATCCATAAGAAGAGCTTATTAGATTTTGGTTATAATTGATCTATCGGAAGTACCCTTATTTGAAGTTTTTAACAGTTTTTCTTAAAAGAAAATGCTCTTCTCTATACGATTTGATTAAATATTTTCCTTCATATTCAATAGATATAGAGTTAAAGCATTATAAAGAGATTAACTTTTAAAAATCAGTCAGCTTTGCTATTTATTATGGAAACAGCTGATATATTAAAAAAAAAAAATAATTGACAGATGTCGGTGTCAAGTGTAAAACCAAATATGGAAAGTATAGGATCTGAAAGCAGTATGTCATAGTGTCCCTTGCAAGTGACATGCAGTTCCAGCCTCGTCTCAATGCCGGGAGTACGAGGAAGGTAAAAGAGAAGATGGAAGGACTGTATCGCAAAAGACTTGAGAGAGGAAGATCTGAGTGAAGAAGATACGTTGTACAAGAATGAGTGGAAGAGAAGAGTGAGAAACAGCGACCCCTAATAAAATAGGAAAAAACTGAAGAAAAAAGAAGGAAGTGTCAAGTGCAATTTACAAGTGTATATTCATGTCAAAATTTTATTGGATTTATACAATATTTTCAAAGGAACTTTTGGTATGGAATTTGTAAAAAATAGTATGTGGTCGTATCACAATTTTACATGATATATAGAATCTTTTCCAAGGAACTTTTGGTTTGGGATTTGTACAAAATACATCAAATTGACGGAAGGTCTTGTGCTGGCCACAACATATTTTTTGTTATAATATAACAAAATCACAATCAAAATAAAATAATTTATTCACTTCAACGTTTCGGCTGTATTGCGGCCTTCTTCAAGGAATGAATAGTCAATAATTAAAATAGTATTATATATGTGTAAAATGTAATATTGGTGAAAAACATCGTCATCAGAATAAAAATTATATAAATAAATAAAGAAGAAGGCCGCAGTACAGCCGAAACGTCGGAGTGAATATTTCTTTTATTTTATTGACTGAAACCACTGATTTTGTTATATTATAAACCAGACAGTCACGATCCCTTCCACGTATATTACTTTTTTGTTATGTTTACGTTTACTTGTAAATTAGTTATTTGTTCGTTATTTTGGAATTTCTTACATTATTTAAATATAATACATCTGTCAAATTCGTTTTCTATGTTTCAATTTAAATATATTGATGTCAATCAAATGTGAAGTCGTAACCATGGATATGACAAATCCCATGTTTCATATTAAAAAATATTCACGTTATTTACAAAACAACTCCTTTATTATTTAAATTTGCAATTGGGTCCTCCACTCTAATTTTTTTATTATTTTAAATGAAAG
Organism: Ophonus ardosiacus; assembly: GCA_943142095.1. NCBI lineage: Eukaryota > Metazoa > Arthropoda > Insecta > Coleoptera > Carabidae > Ophonus > Ophonus ardosiacus. Next base: position 27,855,474 of record OW964828.1, on the reverse strand, counting down.
TTCGTTTAATTTTGAAGCAATTTGTAGGATTAAAAGTCATAATTGTTTTTAGTTCAACTGCATTTGATTTTTAACTAAGCCTATAGCTATCTTTCTCGTACCAGTTTCTGTAGTAGGCTGCGCGAGAAAGATAGCAATCGTTGTGACGTAGATGTATAGATGCTTAAAATCACAAATATTTCAAAAACTAACAAATTTTAAAAAACTTATCAATCATGATTTTACCTTATCTACTTTCAATATAACTAACTTTTTATTCAATTTTCTATTATGGTGGAGGACCCTATTTTTCCAAGATTAAATAGAGCACAAAATTCTTAATTGAACTTTAATTTATGTTTTATTTTCGAAGCTCTAAACACCAACCATAAAGTCTTATTTATAATTTTATTTATGTTTCTTATTTTCGTAGCTGTGAATGAGCCTTTAAATATTTTACACAAAAATAAGCACATACATAACAACTGTCATTTGAGCTGTCAATTTATCTTCTGACAAAAAGATTTTAATTTAAATGCAATTTTAAAACACTGTTTTAATAGGAAGGTTCGCACATATGATTGCGTACAGTGCTTTAAAAGGTATGAAGTTGTTATAACTGCTTGTTAATTATGAATATATTAAATGACAGTTGACGTTAATTTAAGTTTTATTTTTTGAAGCTGTGATCGCCAACCACAAAGTCTTATTTATAATTTTATTTATATTTCTTATTTTCGTTGCTGTGAATGAGCCTTTATTCGTTGGCTAGGTTTATGAAGAATTCTATATAGTACCATTGATTTTATATATAACGATAGTATATATAATCAATGATAGTACATAGTACACTACAGTTAAAAAGACCAATTTTATTTTGTTGTCAAAGCCTAAGCTATGTATTATTTACGTGTAACATTTCGAGATATAAATATTGTACAGGAGAGTTATGGAAATATTTAATTATTCAATAGAAAAAGATAATAATAAAAAAAATAATTATTTAATTATTTTATTTTATTGAAATGAATAAAAAATAACTGGCGGGAGGTAATGTACAACATATTTTCACCTTTCTCATTATTCCGACACTAATGTGCACGTTTTACAATCAATACATAAGTTAAACGTCTTTCCCATTATAATTCAGGACTCCGCATTTTTAGACCTGTTTTGTTTAGATCAACTTGCCTTGTAAATTTAGGCTATTAAGAGTGAAGACCCCGAAGTGACCACTTCCGGACCCCTCATTGCCAAAAAGACCTCACATGGTACGTTGCATAAAATTTCAGGACCTCAATTGATACTCTGGGCGTATATATATATATATATATATATATATATATATATATATATATATATATATATATATATATATATATATACATACAGGCTGTCTCAATAAGCTTGCTCACTATTGGTAATTTTTTTATTTGAAGAGATACGAGGTTGGTTAAATGAGAAAAATTGTGCCATTTTATATTAGAAAATTAGTCATGTAGAAAAAATAAAAATTGTGTCAGCGGTTCTCAAAATTTGGGACAAAATATATATTTTTTAAATGAAACCATATATTTTTTATTATCTTATTGGAAAGAGTATTAAGGTAATGTTGTCTATGTACAATTTTTTCAAATAAACGAGTTATTTACGTTTAAAGATAAAAATTATCTTTTATTAGTTTATTTAGTCAAGTAAACCATGGAAACATTTGTCTTTTATAAAATTAATATTTTATTTACTTATTTTACAGTAATAACAAAACAATTAAAGAAAATATTCAAATTGAAAGCCATTATTTCTTTCGCACATTTCAGCTCTTTTGGAAAGAGAGCCGACCGTTCTACGTAACTGGTGTCTAGATATAACTTTCCATATAGCAAGATCATATCTAACTTTTCTTCATTCGTAAAGTTATTAAACATTATTAAACATAGAGAACTGAGAACTTTACGGGAGAAATTATTAAACGTCAAAAAACAAAGAATCAATTGTTTCCATGGCTTACTTGGCTAATGCCCAGTTGCACCACTGACACTTAAAATTTAAACATGACAAATTAATTAATTATAATTTTTTATCAATGATGTACCTCAATGTTGATTTTTTTTTTATAAAAAAATGTGAATATATTGGAATTTTTTGGTAGGTATAATCAAAATTAATTTAATTTATTGGTTCATATTGAAACTTGTAATTGCAAACCTACTTTAAATTGTCTGTTTTTACGAACCAACAACTGTATCACGTCAATTGCACCGATGTAGAAATTATACTTGTTGGAAGAAAATATGCATGGAGCACATAATAAACTTGTAATTTATCAGGGAAATCGGTGATTAAACTGCACAGTTCCGAATGAAATTATAGTTCGGATGAATGATTGTCGCATCTCGATAAGTCATGCTCCAATAGCTAGAACTTCTATGTTAGGAAATCCGAAGTCATTAGAGGTGAAAAATTTGGTCAGTGTCGGTGTGTGCTTGCTTAATTGGTATCGTGCCAAAGGCGTACCAAACTGTAAATTTAATATTCTGCTTTCTTATAATAAATTATGTTAATAAATTAAGAAAGGAAACATTTTATTTTTATTTTTTGTGATGCAATAGAGTAGTATTTCACCATGTTTCATGACAATAATTTTATTAGTATTAGTTTATTCGTAAAACTACTGCAAATATTATTTTTTTGTTTGAAAGAATCATTCTTTTTAAATTAATATATTTTATATCTTATTTAAAAAATCTGATGTGGCCAACACAAAAGCTCCCGCTATTTATTTTTTATTAATTTAAATACATACATACCTACGTATTTACTAACGCTGTAAACTGTTCCATTGCAGAAAACTATTGCTTTATTTACTATTTTCGTTTTAAAATGTCACTATTATTAATTTGAAGTGATAAGTTTTCTGACAGTGACATTTACTGTCAGTTACATTCATTTGAAAAATGAACTGTGTAACAACGGAATAGTTTTTATCTTAGGCTTCGCGACTAATAAAAAAATTATTTTTAAATTTATCTGTAAAATATATAGAAAAAATATTAATGTATTCCTGTAGTAAATTCAATAATCTTTAATTTTCATAAGACATAAAATTCGAAAAAATGGCATTTAATGGTATTTTTTGAAGAAAAACCATTATGAGCTTCAAGTAAAGTACCATTTCCGTTTATCCGATTTACACCCAAATCTAATGGCTTCTATTCCTATTAGAATAGGTTAAAAATACAAGGTTTCAGAATTTTCTGAATGATAGTATTTGAGTTAGAGTGCAAACAAAATTCGTACACATACACACATACATACACACACACACATACATACACACACACACACACACACACACACACACACACACACACACACACATACACACATACAGACATCATCGTGAAAATGTTAAAAATGGATTTTAGGGACCTTAAAACGTGGTCATTTACTAAAATCTCGATATGAGATTTTTAGCACGATCCCTATACCTCCCTTACCAAGGGTAGCGGGAGGTAAAAATATATTGGCACTGTTGACATACCTACTTTTCACATATATATAATCTATAAGTGCCTTGAAGTAACATTACCTTAATAATCCAGTCAATAGAGGTTTTTACCCTACGAAAGGTGGGGAAAAACGATTTTAGCATATGTTGTTTGGGTCGAGACGGGGATGAAAAATTCAAAGGTGCAAAAAATGAGTTTTTTTCTATTATCTCGAAAACAATGGCCCGTATCAATATTTTACAAGAATACAAAATTAAAGCTCGGAACTTTTTGTACAAAAAAGGTTCTTCTATTTTTTTTTACCTAGGACGAACTCTCAAAGAGTTATGTTCAAAAATATACACAATATTAAGTTTTTAATACTTAGTCCAATAGATTTTGTTATTTGTAACAGTTTACATTTGTCGTGTCATCAAAAGAAGTAAATTATCGATGATTTTTAAATAATTTTTGTCAACTCTTTCCCACAAATTCATCAACCACTCTGACCCGGGTAAAGATACGATACCCCAGTTTAAAAATTTTAATTCAGCTTGAAATTCTCCTTCATGTCATGTTAAATGGTTTTTGCTCCGATGAGGGGTTAACGAATTATTAACAATTTAAACTTATATGAAATTTCTCTAAAATCTGAAATATTTGCAAATCGGCTTAGTTTTCATTATTTCTTTTGAAATTTCGACACGTATTAAATGCACAATAATGCTTATCTTTAATCATGTCCAAATTTCAGAAGAAAAAGTGAAAACTAAGCCGATGACATGACATGAAGGAGAATTCCAAGCTGAATTAAAATTTTTAAACCGGGGTACCGTATCTTTAACCGAGTCAGAGTGCTTGATGAATTTATGGAAAAGAGTTAACAAAAATTATTTAAAAATCATCGATAATATATTTCTTTTTATGACACGACAAATGTAAACTGTTGCAAATAACAAAATCTATTAGACTTAGGGCCGGTATTATAAACGTTCAGTTAAATTTAGTTCCAAAGTAAATTTAATTAAATGAACAAGTGCAACTCGAATTTTTGACAGCAATGGTTTAAATGTCATACGAACTTGGAAATTGATTCGAATTTGTTCATTATATTAAATTTACTATGAAACTAAATTTAACTGGACGTTTATAATACCGGCTCTTAGTATTAAAAACTTAATATTGTGCATATTTTGTGTGATTAAATTTTCTTTCATAAATTGTTGTTCTGGTTACTTATTTTTGAACATAACTCTTTGAGAGTTCATTCTAGGTAAAAAAATGCACGAACCCTTTTTGTACCAAAAGTAACGAGCTTTAATTTTGTATTCTTGTAAAATTTTGATACAGGCCACTGTTTTAGATAATAGCGAAAAACTCATTTTTTGCACCTTTGATTCAAGATGGCCGTTCACGCCGACCCTCCCCAGGGTCACAAATTTGAATTTTTCATCCCCGTCTCGATCCAAACAACATATGTTAAAATCGTTTTTTCCCCACTTTTTGCAAGGCAAAGGTCTTTTTTGATCTCCATTGACTGGACTATAGCAAGAGCAATACCAGGTCCGTACTGGGACTAAAAAGATAAAAAAAAATATAATTTTGCTTATAATAACAGAACGCTTTGGATGAAATTTAGTATGAAAGTTCGTATGTTTAAGTCATCTTTTAAGATGATACTTGTTATTATTAGTGAACTACTGGTGTGTGAAACTTAGGTGTCACAACATTGATTAGACCGTAACTTTTTAATGGTCACGCCGATAACGTGAAATTATTATTATTATTTTTTTTTTCAGGAATATACATTCAATAGAAAAATTTTCTCTCTCTATGTAATTTGTGATATCTATTACGGTTCACAGAGAAAAAAATAAAACCTGAGTGTCTGCACCGTGAAATTTTTAAAATAATTTTTGTCTAGCAGTCTATCCAAATGTCAAACAACTAATTTTTAATGACAGTAACAATTGTTTATGTTTTTGTTACACATTATTATAATTAAGGTAATTATGTACGATGGAAGTAACTTTGACGGGCCGGTGATTATGGTGGGAGACTTTTTTGACCGAATGAATTTTTGACGGGCCGGTGTTTTGACCGCACGGTGTTTTGACCGCGCGTTGATTTGACGGCACGGATTTTGACGGCGTGGCATGCTCCGAATGTGTCCACCTCTGTACATAACATATTCTTTAATCATTTTATCTTTTCAAATATACGAATAAAAGGCACTGTCCCATTATCTTCATACACCCTGTACATATTTAACAACAAAAGAATTAGATAAATAAATTTATCATCGCAAATTTTATTCATGCTGGATACGAAAATATGTTTTATAGTGATGAACTTATTATAGAAGGCGATTACATGGTTACAAGATATCACATTATGTCACTGGCACTCTAAACTGTGTTAGAAAGTGCGCTACAAGTTAATAATATATATCTATCGCATTTCACTGGTGCGAGCCTTTGTAGAAAAAAAAAACGTGTTTGTAAGTAGTTTAAATTATAGGTATATTTCAAAAAGTTTCTATAAGCATTCAAAATTGAAATTTCTTATTTACTACGTTTTTTTTTAGTTTAATATGTTAATAACAAAAACTACGTCTATTCTTAAAGAAATTTCAATAGTTTGTTATTTTTTACAAAAACAATTTTTGTTTCTTTAGCTACATCAAAAACAACAATAGTGCGTTTAGTGTTGCTTTCATATTGTGCGTTGCGGTTTAATAATTCACCGTTTGTCTCCTTCTAATTGTGAATAATCTGGGTATTCTAGCCTGTAGTTTGACAAATTACACGATTTTATTAAGTTAGTAGCGAACATTAGGTTTGTAGAGCATGAATCAAGGCTTACTGCGATCCCGCAGTGTTAATGCGACAATGTGTGGGAAATTGAACGTTTTCAGAGCATGTTTCTTACCGCCAGCTCTAGGTTAAAACACAAGTAACACTTATGATATTATAGAAAATTGTTCATAAAATACCAGAAAATAGTTAGAAAAGCATAGAAAATGAAATTGATTACGAAAGGAGTCATAAATTGAGAGAAATTTATACGTCGCTGGCGGTGTACCACATATACGTCTTTTTTATTTATGAAATTTAAAATATATCGTACAAATACATTATTCCTTGGAATTTATTCAAGTAAACTCAAGAAAGTGTAAAATATTGAATCGTATTCTTTCCTCTTGAAATAGCTATTTCAAATTTTTAAGTTTTATTTTATGATTTTTTCTGTAAATTAAATCTAAAAATTTTAAATAATATGTACAATTTAAAACAAGTTTTATTTCTTTAATTTTTGTGATTAAAGTTGACACTTGACAGTCGAAGTAGTAATTTCTCAGAAGCAGCGCTACTTTAAGGGGTAGAGAGAATACGGATTATTTCTACATCGATAAAGCTGGAACGACATTTGTATATTCAACAATTACATTGCATGCATATTTTGCATAAATATTCTCAAAAAACATGTTGACATTAATAGCTCTGTATTCTATGAAATATAGTTCTTGGTAGGTGTTCTATCCATCGATTTGATTATTCGCGCTCACGTCGAGAAACACTGGATGTGATTTTAACTATTTCACTATAATACACAGAGTATTTCTGGAGGAAGGTTTACATGTATAAAATGTTAATTTATAGTAAAATGGAGTCCAGCAGAGGTGATTTTAGTGAAGCATTTCGAGCATATACTGACTAGAGAAGTAATTCCCTATACCAGTAGTGGTAGCACGCACTATAGAATTCTATCATAGAAAGCAGGTGCATGCGATTTTACTTTTACGAATCTTGGTAGCATGCACTTTAGAATTCTATATTCGCTTTTTGTTTCGGATTTTTTTTTTTTGATTTTATACTATTAAAATAAAAAATATTATGACAATTGTATAAAATAAATGTATAAATTATATATAAATTGGCTTTGAATATAATTGTGGCAAAATAATGACACTCTAAACTCTAAAGTGCGTGCTGTCACTACAGTGCTTAGGATGTTGTGATCGGAATGTAGGCGGGGGGTTGGAAGTCATGGTGAATTGCGGGCAGTGTTTTGTTGTGTTATATGTCACTACTTGTCATTTCACTGTAACCAAACCTTATTTTTTGCCTGTAGTTTGTGAGTATATCTCGGAGTAGGTATATCAAATTGTAATGAAAAATACAAAGAAAGTAAGTACGGATATTTCGTTTAAAGTGTAAGTAACTGAGATTTTTATTTTACAAATAATATTATAAACAAAGTGTAATTTTTAGGTTTCCTGCTAATAATGACGTAAGAGTAACGAGACTGAAATTTATTGGAAATAAAGGTGATTTTTTAAAGTAATAATTTCATTTTTATCAGGATTAATTGTTATCGTATCTTTAACAGGATCACAGGTATGGATGAAAAAAGTGAATATTTTTAGGAAAACTTTGACAAAAATTATTTAAAAATCATCGATAATTTACTTTCGATTCCACGACAAATGTAAATTGTTATGAATAGTAAAACCTATTAGAATATGTATTAAATACCGTAATATTGTTTATTTTTTGAGTACCTAGTTTAAATATTTTTCATCAATTGTTATTCTGGTTAAATATTTTTTAACGTAACTCGTTGAGAGTTCATCCTAGGTAAAAAATTAAAAACCCTTTTTTACCTCCCGCTACCCTAGGTAAGGGAGGTATAGGGATCGTGCTAAAAATAGCATATAGAGATTTTAGTGAATAAGCATGTTTTGATGTCCCCAGAACCCAATTTTAACATTTTTACAATGATGTCTGTGGGTATGTATGTATGTATGTATGTATGTATGTATGTATGTATGTATGTATGTATGTGTGTGTGTATGTGTGTGTGTATGTGTGTGTGTGTATGTGTGTGTGTGTATGTGTGTGTGTGTGTGTGTATGTGCGCGCGCGCGTGCGTGCCTGTGTGTGTGTGTGTGTGTGGATGTGTGGATCCTGTGGATACGATTACTCAAATACTATCAATCAGAAAATTTTGAAATTTTGTATACCCATTCTATACTAATGTGGGAAGAGCTCATTAGTTTTTAGTGTATATCGGATAACCGGAAGTATCACTTATACAAGCTTTTAATAGTTTTTCTTGAAAAAAATACTTTGATTATAATTTTTCTGCAACTTTTACAAATACAAATTGAATATAATGGTACAATCTTTAATTCTACGATAATAACATTTAGTAAATAATTCTAAATAATTTTAAATATAAATTTATAATATAATTTATTTTCATACATCACCTTCCCTATGCGTCAAACAAAAACATAATATTTTAATAACGATTTTGACATATTTAAATAAATGTCACTGTCAGGAAGCAATTATATTAAAATTCATAATGAAACCGTGTTAAAGAGAATGTAGTAATAATATATGTATTTGAATCTAATAAAATTAAGATTTGTAAAAATAACATATTTTCAATCATACATAAGTATTAGAAGTACTATTGATTTGCTTCATTGTCTTCGGCTCTGAAAAGACTTCGTGTAAAGATGCGAGTACTATTTTAATTTTTTTAAGTTTTCCTATTAGTTTTGTTAATATTTGTGAAATTTATTTTGTGTATGATATATTTGTTAAATGTAAAATAAAGATTGTTACGTGTGAATATAAAAATATTTGTACATAATGATTGCTTGCTGCTTGCAAGTTAAATACCCAGTCAGTGGCGTACCCAGAGGGGGGGCGATCGCCCCCCCTAGACATACATTTTTTTTTATGTACACACACACAATTCAGGGAACGCCAAAAAGCTTTGTATTTGAAAAAAGTATGTATTCTCTGAGTTTCATATTTGTGTTGGACATTCTTGATCTCTAAGAAATAAAAAAATGACAATATGACACCCAAATATAGCCACCTAATAAAGATTGAGTATCATTTATGGAGGTCGTAAATATTGCTCGGTCTTTAGTTTTATTAAACATGTATATTCAATTCGTATTCATTATAGATCAAGAGTTAAAAATCATTTCTGCTTTTGTCGTTTTTCAATTTTAAGTATTTAAAGTCAAAAAAAATAACATTGCCTGTTAGTACAGAGTCGCCAGAGAGGAGTTTTTGAATACTTCATCGATTAAAGACGTATTTACGAAATAAAATGGACGAAGAGTGTTCAACAGGTTTAGCACTTCTATACATTTACCAAAATATTAATAAAGATGTCGGAAAAGTAATAGAACGTTTCACAAAAAGATCTAACCGTAAATTAGACTTCGTAATATAATCTCTTGTCTTCTTTATGTGATATAAAAATATACAGGATGTTATAAAATATGTATTAACAAACTACGAGGACAGATAGTACTGACCAAAATAATTTTAAAAAAAAGTTTAATCAACATGGATCTGATCTTTAACTATTTCTGAGAAAGAGGCCATTTTGTATTAGCATAGAAGAAAAACTAACAAAGATAATGATTGAACAAAATTTTGTCTATGTTAGTAAATAGACCATAAAAAAACAATAAAATTTAATATGAACCATTTTTTTAACTTTCTAATAGCTATGAAGTTATTTGAAAATTAAATATTAGCCAACATTTATCTTACCACAATTAATCGATTTTTTCTTGAAAAACAAAAACACATCTAAGATCCCCTGTGAAAGGTAAACAAAAGTCTCATTAAGTCAAAGTTGTAACAACTCTTACATTTTTTCGAGATGCAGAGGTAAATCCCGAAAAAACTAATTTTTCAGTGCCTTGTATCTCGGAAACTATTGAAGATCGGAGCCATGTTGATTATTTTTATATGTACTCATTTTGGTCAATACTAAATTCCCTCATAATTTGTTACACTTATTGTTTAACAACCTGTACAATATTTTTTTTGTTCGTGTTATTTAAAATATCTTATTTTCTTGTTTAACGTTTCTTATATTTTTAATGTTAACCTTTCTACCTTAATACCTTAAAATATCTGTATATTATAAAATATAAATATGAGAAAATAAGTACATGAAATTATTTTTTCGCCCCCCCTAGACCAAAATCCTGGGAACGCCACTGTACCCAGTGGGAGGTTATGGGCTGGCCACATCAGATTTTTTGTACAAAAAATTGCCCATTTTTCTATACAGGATTCCATAAAAAACTTTTTCTCTAAACTACTATGGAAATCACACATTCTGTAACTGAAAACTCTGAGTGAACACATTCTGTTACAGAATATTATGCAGTCAAAGCTCGCTAGTTTTTCAATTCACCCATTTAAAATACATAGGAAAACGCAATTGTTTTCAAAATCAAGCCAGCTTTACGTGCGGCATTGTTTCTTTAATTTTGTCCCACAACTGTCAAATTATAAAAGAAATTTTTACAAAAACTAATTATACGCATTATACGCTTTTGGAATTTTTTACAAAGTAAGTTAAATAACAAGTTACATATTGCTTTTGTAACATACCAGTAATATTTTATTAGTTTTAGCAAAATGTCAAGTGACGAGGAAAATATTTTTTTATATAGTGTTAGAGAAAGTATTGTCTAAAACTCGCATGGAATAGTATTTTCGCCACTCGCGAAACCACATTTTTCGCTCTTGCGGAAATTATCTATTCCATACTAGTTCTAGAATATACTATTTTGCAGTTTATTTGTGGTTAAATCATAAATTCCCTGGACAATCAGACAATAGTTATTATAAAACATTTTTCTCTATAACAAATACATCACATAGGATAGTAGCAACCATTAAATTGTAATTTATAATAGTCTACCAATGGTTGTCAGTGTCGAACAATGAACGAAAACATAAAAAAAAAAATTAAAAATTGTTTGATAAAACGTTATATTTAGTACCTAGTGTGAAATGTATATTAGCCTATAAAGAAAATTAACTTCTTTTGTCATTAATATGTTACATTACATACTCGTGTAATAAATAACTTTTTATTATTATTATTATTATTATTATTATTATTATTATTATTATTATTATCCCAAGTTATATGTAAAACTGTGTGATACAGTCAGAAATATGGATGAAAAACTGTGGTGATATATTTATTCACTTATTATATTTATTATATGATATGTAATTACTTTATTTGGATCTTGGGCAATAAATCATTTATTGAGTATTTAAACTAAGAAGGTGAGAACTGCATAATAGGTAAAGAATAATTTCTTCCTTGTAATTTGCATGTGGTACAATATTTTGAATTTGAATACAATTAACGGTGTTTTTGTTAATTCAACATTTACAAAGCTTAAAGTCTGCAAATTTGTATTCAAATGTGTACAGTTGGAGAAATTAAGAGAACGGAACAGAATCCTCTACATTCTGTTTTATTGGTCTTGTAGAAATAACTAAGTATGTACTAAGTAAATAGTACATCCTACCAGAATTCATTTACAACAAATTAGTGTTACAGATATAAGTAGAAAGAAATATATGCACAGATGAAGAAACTTAGATTTATTGTAACAGGATAGAAATTATTAATGCGAAAATAAGACAAATCAATGATCTACACAGGTATATAAATATGCATAGAAATACATTTTTGAAATTATTATTCTATTTTAAGTAGATCATTTTATTTTTAAAGGCACTCATACGGTCGGATTGCAAAAGTTGCGATATAAGACATAGTAGTTGAGTGTTAAATGCACGAATAGTGTAATATTTAAGTAAGCTTTTCTCACAGATTTCTTTCTATAATTTTCTACCGGGACAGAAAAATAATTTGAAAAGCATTCCACATTTTTATGTAAAATATGCAATTTGCAGCAGGTAAAACTAATTTCAATTAACATAATTTAAGGCTAAGTATATATTATTATATTAAATTTAATCTAAACTAACCTAAGTCAAATATTGTGAAACTATAGTAGGTTACTTCATTAGGTTGCTGTGATGCATTATTTTGAGTAAAATATGGATGAATCATAATTTAAAATAAAATAAATAAAGGGCAGTGCCCTGGCCGTCGGTACCGGTTATAATCTGGACGATTTTACTTGGCAAGCCTTAGGAATGCAGGTCGATTCACAATTCCTACGATGCGGTGTGTTAAATATATACATTTTCTTAGATACCGCACTGCGTTAAAAGTAAAATAGTGATTTTATGACCATTTATGGCCTAACACAATAGAAAAACATTCCGAACCGCACGATTTATGATACTTATATTCAAGCAGTTCTATTTGCACATAAGCGTGCATTAATTTTCTTACTGGCGATAAGAAATCTACAAATGATTCAATTTTTTGAATATTTATTTCAGATATTACATATAACATGTTAGTAAAGTAAAGTATAACAATACTTCTGGCGATTTAAATTCAGAAAATTTAAAAAAGATTACTGGAGGAGCAATTAACAATATTACTGAAGAGAAATGGAAAAATTATATTAAACACACAACATCCAAAGAAGAACATTATTGGAAAACAGATGGACAAATCGAGGAAGTTCTCGATACATTTAGGTATAATAAATGTTGGCGACAATGATTCTACTACAGAATGAGAATCTAGTAGTGAGGATGATGCAGAAAGTGAGTAGTTACATTTTTTCTTTGTATGTATTTATTGTTTCATATTTTTCATTAATTTTTAATATCTATGACTTGCTGATATACAGGGTGTTTCTATACTTATAGACCAAACTTTAAACGGGTGATAATATTGTTAGAAGTAAGTCTAAAAGTCTTAATCCGCACTCCAATTCTCAACTGTTTCCGAGATATGCTCGTAGATCATCATTACTGATTTTTCGTCTTTTTTCATTATCTTGAAAATTATAAGAGTTACAACTTTGGTCAAATGAAGAATTTTGTTTATCTTCTCGTATGTCCAAAAATTACTCAAAATGTGACAATCAACTGATTTTTGACTATTTCTTTTTTTTGAGAATTGGGTTTTGCGGATTAATGCTTTTTGACTTACTTTTGGCTCTATTATCATCCATTAAAGTTTGATCCATAACTTTAGAAACATCCTGTATTTATATAGTGTAATGTACATATTATGTATTTTATTTTATTTTTTTATTTGCATTTCGTACTTGACATTTTTGTATTATTATTTTTTAAATGTAATAAATAAATTATTATTTTCTGTACTGTTTGTACATTTATTAAATCGATTTTTTTCCGGCGCGCCTATGGTTTTTATACCTTTACCGTAAGTACAGGGAAATCCTTTATTACTTCAGCTCGCCAAGTAATATCGTCCAGACTATACCATATTTGCAGCTGATACCAAGTAAAGTTTTCCCATGTTAATATTATCTTTAAAAAATAATGCCAATATTAGCACTCTTTAAGTCTTTATGGGCTTCTTTTTTTTATGATGCAGCCAGATAGTAAAATTCTTCTTTTTATAAAATGTATTGTCATTTTCTAAATGAAAATTTGAATAGTTTCGCTTTCAATTTTTCTAAACATATCAATGTATCTAATAAGTTTTTCCACGGCAACCGGCGCCGGCAACCAAAGCATTACCTAAAAAATAATTCTTTTTCACTTTGTAAATGATAAGATTTTATTTATTGTGCCACAATTGCTATTTTGGGTATAATTGGTTAACTAGCCTAACTCATTATCTTTGACGAAATAGACATTGATTAGAAAATTACTTTAACTTAACTTCCATCATCCATTCAACATTTCCTTTAACACTGCTTTCAACTTGAAATTAGGAACCCTACATCCTAGAATACATCACCCCTATGCTGTTTCTGTTTATAACAACTCGTACATTTCGATCCCTTCGTTTGATAGCATATCAAGCCCTGTTGGCTACGCTACGTGACCGTGTGTTGGTGCTGGTGGTACGGAGTGCACTTCCGGTGACGTCATCCGGCATTTCGGGCAATGCGTGGCTGTTCAATGCTCCGGCGACGGTGACGCGATCGCGATGTGGTGTTTGGAAAACCGGACAGGTGTAGGGTGCGCACGCGACCGTAACGAAACGTCACGGTGAAATGGAGAGAGGTAGAATTTTGACGGGAAGAGAGGATTTTTATTTATATTGGGCAAATAGGGTTTGAAGGTTGGGAAATTCATTTGGGAATGAACAAAATGTAAATTGTGAGTTAGTTCAGTAAAATAATATAAAATGTTAGTACCTACCTGTCCTGTGTAGGTACTATCATTGACATTGAAAAAATAGGTCAAATGGCTATGCTCTTGTTTATTATTAATTTTAGACGTATAATTTAAATTACAAAATTGGGAGCGTATTCAAATGCCACTTTTTGGTCTGAAAAGGTACGCCGGAAACAATATAATCGTTGATTTTTTACCTTCCGTCACCTTGGACAAAAAAAATCTGTGGTAAATTTGTAATGAATAAGTACGTTTTAGGGTCCCTAGAATACAATTTTACTACTTTTACGGTGTTGTCTTTGTGTGTGTGTGACAAAAATTTCTGAATATGAAAAGCTTATTAGGTTTTGGTTATAAAATGGTCAACCGGAAGTTCCCTTATTTCAGGTTCTTAAAAGTTTTTCTTGAAAAAACGCTGTTTTAATTGTGTGATTATCAATATGAAAGAATATGTTGTGCACCGTATAGGTTTAATTATACATTTTCCTTCATATTCAATACATATAGAGCTAAAGAATTATAAAGAAATTAAATCTCATAAATCAGCCAGCTTTGCTATAATCATAGAAACAGCTGATATATTCAAATAATTCTAATTGGCAGATATGTAAGTGTCAAGTGCAATTTACATAGTGTATATTCGTGTTATAATTTTATTGGATTTATAGAATCTTTTCCGAGGAACTATCGATACGGAATTTGTAGAAAATAGTGAATGTTCGTGTTACAAATTTACTGGATATATAGAATCTTTTCCAAGGAACTTTGGTATGGGATTTGTACAAAATATATTGACGGAAGGCAATGTACAGGTGTCTCATTTTCGATGTTTTTCTAGGGTATCTCGGGAAATATTACTGATAGAGCAAAATCGTTTGCACATTCCAGGGTCAACTTTTTAAGAAAAGTTTAATAGTCACCACAGGAATTTTCGATCTTTTTTTGTTTCTGAGCCACAAGCAAAAACTTGTTTCTCGCTCATTTCGAAAATATCTCATAACTTATTTATTACGGTAGTTAGAGAAAAATTGTTTAAATAAATTTTGTACCGTTTTTTAGGTAAAATTTAATTTTTTGAAAATTTCATAATTCTCGAGATATAACACAAATTTTTGATTTTTTAAATGGCAACCGAAGTTGAAAATAGTATCTTTTTGCTTATTTTATAAGCTTTTCAACAATATATGACAAGTCTACATTCTTTTGTTTTACATATGAATAAAAGATGATTTATTAATTTTTTGGGGTGAAAAAATTGAAAATTATTAAGAAACAAATGAAAAAAACTATAATACCTAGTTCATCATTTGTTTATTTTGATTCCATATCTATTAATTATGTTCTCAAAATTATTCTAAGCCAATTATTTTCGGATTAGTTAAATTATTATTTATTGACGTCACAGTTGGCTTTGACACAATTCGAAAAAAATGGTTTAATAGTCTTTTAAAGTAAATAAATTAAAAATATGTGTAAAACTGAAGCAAATAATATTAGAAATAAACAAATGACGAACTATAACAGTTTTTTCATTTGTTTCTTAATCATTTTCAATTTTTTCACCCCAAAAAATTAATAAATCATCTTTTATTCATGTGTAAAACAAAAGAATGTAGACTTGTCATATATTGTTAAAAAGCTTATAAAATAAGCAAAAAGATGATACTATTTTCAACTTGTGTTGCCATTTAAAAAATCATAAATTTGTGTTATATCTTGAGAATTATGAAGTTTTCAAAAATCTAATAACGCCATTTTGTTTTACCTAAAAAACGATACAAAATTTGTTTAAACAATTTTATTTTAACTACCATAATAAATAAGTTATGAGATATTTTCGAAATGAGCGAAAAACAAAAAAATCCTGTGGTGACTATTAAACTTTTCTTAAAAACTTGACCCTGGAATGTTCAAACGATTTTGCTCTATCGTTAATATTTCCCGAGATACCCTAAAAAAACATCGAAAATGAGACACCTGTACTGGCCACATCAATTTTTTTTTTAATGTAATGATATATGCACGTGAACAACAGAATCCGTGACATAGGCGTTTAACATGGGAAAACTTTATGTGATGTATCGTAAATTGAAATTTGGAGAATAAAATTCTAAAATTTTATGTGCCAAAATTTGTAATTTTACTCTTTTGGTGAGGACATTTTGGGGTTCCAAAGCCAAAGCCCTCTGAGATTAAGTACGATTAGCGCGTCCGACCTTCGAAACGGCCGCAAATGTATGGTATGTAATCAACAATAAAGAGATTCCCCGAAAGGCCGCCCACAGTCATTTTATCAAAATTTAAGGCAGGAAAATAAAAGTAGAAAATTAAACTTTTAAATACTTGTAAATTTTATTACTACACTACACGTGAGACTTTAAAAACTTTAATTTGTTTTGAATGACTGAAGTACATATACAGGGTGGCGCGCTTAAGTCGATCCACCCTTAATAACTTTGAAACGAATTGTGATAGACATACCCGGTTTACGCTAAATGTTTTAACATCTAGGGGGCCACATTTTATTATTTTTGTTTTTTTTTTAATTCACTAATCTCACCCTCACCATTCTCGACTTTTAAATCTTAAGTGGCAATATATCCCTTGTGATATACCTATCAAATGAAAGCTCTTGAAAAATGATATACAGGCATGTCAATAAATTGATATTTGAATAAACCGTTTTAATGTTAGAAACAATAATGTAATTTTAATTTAATTTAAAACCCAAAATCAAATACTCAAATTGAGCGCCATTTACACCTAAATAATGGTACAACCTATCACTAAATGCTATTTGCACCCGCCGAAATGTTTCTTCTGGAATTGCATGACACTCTCTTCT
This sequence comes from Ophonus ardosiacus, assembly GCA_943142095.1. Taxonomy (NCBI): domain Eukaryota; kingdom Metazoa; phylum Arthropoda; class Insecta; order Coleoptera; family Carabidae; genus Ophonus; species Ophonus ardosiacus. The sequence goes on along the minus strand of OW964828.1, from coordinate 27,838,063 downwards.
AATTCTATTTTCTAAATCTTGGAGATTAACAGGTGGAGTTTTATAAATAATTAATTTTAAATATCCCCAAAGAAAAAAATTGTTGGGTGCCATATCAGGGGGCCAATCAATTGCCCCCCTTCTATCAATTCATTGTTTTTTTTTCATTTTGTCATTTCCATAGCATTGCATGCATTAAAATATTATAAACTATTGTTTCTAACTTTAATACGGTTTATTCAAATATCAATTTATTGACATGCCTGTATAGTATTTTTCAAGAGCTATCATTTGATATGTCTTAACGTAAGGAGTATATTGCTATTTAAGATTTAAAAGTTGACAGTGGTGGGGGTGAGATTGGTGAATTAAAAAAAAAACAAAAATATTAATACAATGTGGCCCCATAGATGTTAAAACATTTAGCGTAAACCGGGTATGTCTATCACAATTCGTTTCAAAGTTATTAAGGGTGGATCGTCTTAAGCGCGCCTCTCTTTATATACGTACATATATGCCGCTTGTCTGTGTGTCTGGTCGCGAATCTGGGGAACCGGGTTCGATCCCGACCAACGCCAGATATTTCGAATTTTAAATGGCACAAAACTGACCCCTGTGGTGCACTCTCCACGCTAGCAATGAATCCCGTTGAGGTGACGCCTGGTAAACGTCCGCACGGTATAAATATGTCATCAGTACCAATATCTGTGACAAAGAAGATTGGCACACTAGAAATGGATAATATGCCGTGATATTTTTATTTATTTTTATATTAATTTAAATTACTCTTCCATGTAAATTATAAAATGTGAATGATTTTGAGTAAAATACATTTTGCCATGACCCAGTTTGGACAATAATTTTGTTTATTACAGACATATTTGGTTTTCCTAAATAAATTTAAGTTATTTATCGTCAGACTGTGTTAATATTTGGATTGTCTTTCGATTTAATTTTAATTGGATGCATATTTTTAATTTTTTTTTTTAATAAATGTGTGTACATATATCCTTGCGCGAGATACTAGTATTATATAAGTTTCAGATATGCTGACAAAAAAAAAAGCTTCAGCATTCAGTAAGTTAAACGTCTATAAAAAATATAGATAGAAAAATTATGTATTATGTAAATTCATTTAAGAGAAACAATGTATAAATCTATGTATGTATTATAAGGTTGTAATATATCTCGAAATCTTTTACAACACGGAACTAGATACTTAGTAGAAACACAGCAAAGAACATCATTAAATCATTACCATACAAAATTGAAGGCATTCAAAAAAAATGTAACATTCACGTGCTTATCTAAATGTCATAATTACCCATCCAACTGAGTACATAGTAATTTCTTCGTTTAGCGAAAGAGCATCCTGTCCATCATGTCAAATCAGCACTAAGGAGTGTTAAAAAATGGACATATATACCTAGCCTGCGCCAAAATCTAATTAGATTTTTCACTTGCTACTATCTAATTATAGTTTATTTTTTTTACACCGGATAATTTATTTTTTAATTCAAAGGAAGTGTTTTTATAGTAAACGTTTATTTTGAAATAAATATTTTAATTACAATTTCTAGACACACTCACTAAGTATTTTATCCGACAAAAATGTAAGTATCGTAGGTCTATTCTATGAATAATAGTTTGAATCAACTATAAATCTACAGGTTCTAGCTCATTTGAATCTGATGAATTTGCAGAATTTTCATTCATTTGTACCTCTTATACAGTTGCGTGCAAAAGTATTGAGCCGAACGTTTATATATTACACTTCTATTAGAAATATTAATTATATTGTAAGTAGTTGACATGTTTTATTTTATTATTTTATTTTACATGCTCAAACGAGTTTTGAAAATGGTTTTAGTGTTCAGTTAAAATTATGTGACACTGTTTACATGTATATTTCAAAAAAACTACAGATTAATTCGAAAACAATTTCGGCGCCTGCGTATTTGGCTGATGTAATGCCCGTATTCATAGTCAGTACTTCGCCTCATACTTGAGTCTGCCTTGAGTACCAGATTTCGTTTCATAGTCGCTACTTGTTTCTTCACTCGTACTTCGATCGAAGGTTTACCCGAGGCGAGTTCCAAGCAACCTTGAGTAATGCTCAAGTACTGATTGATGCTTTTTTCAAAAAATTTAGGTAGACTTGATCAATATTTAAAAAAACTCATTTCCATCACATATGACATTTAAGTTAAATAATGAACCGTAAAGATAATCTAGATTTTTAGCATTTGTAGACATAGTAGAAGAAGCCTTAAATAATAACTATGAAATAGGGTTGCTTCAAGAAGATATATTCGTGATATGATTTATATATCTGTAACCTGTGACATTATGTAGATGTCAAATATACTATTTGATAGAAAAATATTAAAATTTGCAAATATACCAACATTGTCATTACAAATTCTCTAAAATCCTCCCTAAAAAACCGAGAATTCACGAAGTTTCGATTATGAAACATATGATGTGCTTGAGGTCGAAAACAACTGGAGTAATACTTGGCGAAGTAATACTCAAGTACGAGATTGAGCATGAATATGGGCATAAGTGACAGATGCTCTTCATTTCAAATACTTCGTTTTGCCATTATTTCATTTTTTTTACTTCGTACCACTATACGCACTAAAACTACACAAATGTCAATTTATTTATAGGTTAGTACACAACACACAAGCGACAGAGACGTTATATTTTGTACGCATACGCAATATCGAAAATGAATTTTAAATGTTTACATTACTTAGTTTACATGCTGTTTTCAAAACGCTTTTAGTTTTGAAAACGCCATATATACAATGTCAAAACGAAACGGTTTTGAGTTCTCTCGAACTTGAACCTGTTTTGACCTCGTATACATGGAGTTTTCAAAACTAAAATCGTTTTGAAATCAATTTCAAAACTGCATGTAAACTCAGTAGTATAAGTTGAAAAATTCATCAAATGACAAGCCAAGATGCGGCACACAGAGTAAAACAACAATCCGGACAGATAAAATAATTAAACTAAAGTCTACAGCAGATCCAAAAAATAAATTGCTATGGATATTACGAAAGAAATTCAAACAGAAAATAGTCGTATCGCAAATGTTAACCGATGTACTGCGTCTAGATGTCTTAAAGAAATAGCATTTATATCGGCAAAACTAAATTACTTAATTCATGAAATAATCTCATATTTCGCATACTGATATCTATGCATAAATATAAACTTATTTTGACAGTTGTAGAAAATAGCACATTGAAAAACAAGTATCATAACATAAGGCAATCTGTTAACGTACGAGTCCAAGTTTTGAAAACGAGCCGCGAGTTGAGTTTTAAGGACGAGTGCGGTAACAAGCTTTATAAATGTTTTTACCTTCCGTCACCTTTAGGTAAGGTATTGTCTTTGGTCAAAAAATTCGATGGTGAGTTTTTAATGAATAAGCACGTTTTAGGGACCCTAGAATACGATTTTACTAGTTTTACGATGAGGTTGTTTGTATGTGTGACTGTACGTGTGTGTGTCCGTGTATGTGTGTATGTGTGTTTGCGTGCCTGGGTGTTACAAATTTTCCTCCGACGATAACTCCAGTACGTACTACAATTCTAAAAAATACAACTCTTTTGTATTCCTCTTCTTTATATCCATTTGAAGAGCTGATTAGATTTTAGTTAAAAATGGTCAGCCGGAAGTGCCCTTATTTGAAGTTCTTAACAGTTTTTCTTGAAAAAACGCAGTTAAAAATCATTTTTTATGATTATCAGTATGAAAGAATATGTTATTGTCTATACGGTTTGATTATGCATTTTCCTTCATATTCAATAGATATAGAGTTAAAGAATTATAAAGAGATTAACTTTCATAAATCAGCCAGCTTTGTTATAATCTTGGAAACAGATGATATGTTCAAATAATTCTAATTGAAAGACGTGTATCAAATGCAATTTACATAGTGATGCTCATGTTATAATATTGGATTTATAAAATGTTTTCCAAGGAATTTTCGGTATGGAATTTGTAGAAAATAGTATATGTTCGTGTTATAGTTCTGCTGGATATATAGAATTTTTTCCAAGGAACTTTTGGTATGGGATTTGTACAAAATACATAGAATTGGCGGAAGGTTATGTGCTGGTCATATCAGAATAAGTAGTTTCTTAAAAAAACTTCTAAATATTATTTTTTTTTTAAGTTTATGTTATAACAAATAATAGAGAATATTAAATTCTAAATCTGATAAATTTAATTATTTGTTATAACTTCTGATTTGGAGATGAAGAATATAACATATACATAGAATAAACTGATGTAATAAATTGCATAGTCCAAAATACACCAAGAAAAATCAGTTGAGAAAATTCAAATGTATGTAATATTTATGGATTTTTTTCTGCGAAGGAATTACATTTAATCTTTTTTTTACAATTTTATTAATTAAATATATAAAATTATAGGTAAAATGCATGTATTCATAAGAAATACCGCCAATGTTGACAATGAATTGGAAGAATCTGACATTTAGGAACTTCCTCATAGAATGAAAGAATAGATATAATGAGAATTTTTTGTGTGTACAAGAAATGTTAAATACAATAAATAAAACAAAATTCTGTACTTTTCTTTATAAAACAACTTTTCGATAGCGAAGTGCAATGCAATGGCGAGAGGTATTACAGATTTTTTTTCTATTGAAGTAATTTTACTGAGATTTAAAAAATATGGCTTGGTGTTTTTTTTTGTCAGTCAGCGTTTCCCGGTAACAATTGATATTTATATTTTGACCGTTTGTGTATTATGTGTTGTGAATTTTGCCAAAATACCTTAATACGCCACTGGTACTGTGCCTCAACTGATAAATTAATGATAATAATATTAATGGATATTTAAATAAGACAAAATCTTGAGTATTCTATTCAATCGAAGACAGCTTTAAAACAAAATAAATGACACCATTTCATCTATTTCTTCAGACATCTGACAAACGGTTTAGCTGTCCCTGTCAATAAACATAAAATTATTTTCCTCGCTTATTACTTCGCCATTCTTTGTTGGATTGTAAATATGTTTGCTGTGGTCATCTGCAACTTTCTTTCCAATAAAGAAAGTGAACCGGATGATCGTCTACATATGGAAGATTAAAAAATGTAATTGATAGCAACACGCCGGAAAGCGATGGAATTTATGAAGTATTGGTTGTAGACTTGTGCTCCTTTTACATAATTATTATAGACATCAACAGGAAAGATAATTTAAATAAACAGAAATTGATCAAGCAAGGTCGTTTAGTATAAAATATTTTACAGCTAACAGCTTATATATAAAATTATACCGGGTGTCTACTTTTTTTTCTGAACATAGGAAATACAATGTTAATTTTTTAAATCCCCGATATCTCTTTACCTATTAACTTTAGAGCAAAAAGTGTGGAATACTAATTTGTTTAGAATTAAAAATTGCACCCAATGAGCCTAAAAGAATTACCCAAATGAATTTATATCTCTAAAAAAAAATAGTAATTAAGTTTTACAATATTCAAGCAATTTTCAGTATGCCATGGAAAATAAAACAATACGATTGCAGAATGTTTTAGTTTGACGTTTGTGAATTTATGGTTATAAACTGTATCTGCTGTAAATTAGATTTAATAAAAATAAACTTAACGTTCTTCTTTGTGTTATGGAGAAACCCAACGCAAGTGTCAGTCAAATTTCACACCGACTACAGTTCACAAAATTTTAAAATCAGAAAAATATTTCAGCAATAATTTACAGCAGATACGGTTTATAACCATAAATTCACAAATGTCAAACTAAAACATTCTGCAATCGTATTGTTTTATTTTCCATGGCATACTGAAAATTGCTTGAATATTGTAAAACTTAATTACTATTTTTTTTAGAGATATAAATTCATTTGGGTAATTATTTTAGGCTCATTGGGTGCAATTTTTAATTCTAAACAAATTAGTATTCCACACTTTTTGCTCTAAAGTTAATAGGTAAAGAGATATCGGGGATTTAAAAAATTAACATTGTATTTCCTATGTTCAGAAAAAAAAGTAGACACCCGGTATAAACAATAGCTTTCTGATTTTTAGGTAATTTTTGGCCAGATGAAATAAAAAATTACCAGTGATTTAATAGTTTTTTGTAGTGCAAATGTGTTGTATTGCAAATAAGCACGTAGGTAATTACTACAAGTATGCCATAAAAATAACACCTCTTTATTTTTCGGGTGATAATGGTCAATTTATGACACCAGTGTTAAAAGTGACAGCTCATTGTTACTTTTAACATCTTATTTCGTAATTATTTTAATTATATCATTTTATTTCTTTATTAATATTCATTATTAAATATATATTTTGCTTTTTTACTAATTTTTCTTAATACGATTGAGCTGGATTAGCCTATTTCACATTTACATCATAAAGAGAAAATAAATCTGTTATTCAAATGCGCCTCCATATAATTTCTACAGGGGTTTTGTTGTGTCTATAGGGTAATAGTACACAAGGAATTATATTTAAAAATCTTATTTTCCTTTTACTATCGGAGATACATTTCTAAATTACAGAATGTATCAACCTTCAAAATTATATTTCTATGGAAACAACAGGTTCCATCGAGTCCTAGTGAGCCGATGTGATTTTCGTCTTTCATCCTAGCCCTAATTATAGAATCTAGACCTGCCTTAAATCTAATATGGTGTGTGCAGGTTAGACGTACAGTAATCAGTGTTTGGTGTACGGATTGGATTAAGGGTTCTTAACTATATACAGAATTTCAGTTGATACGGTAATAAATTCTGTTCTCTTATTGGTCAGAATGTACAGCTATAAGTGATATTTAACAATGTTTTTGATTTTGTCGTTATAATTTTTAATGTAATTTCTTTATATAATGCATGTAAAAATGGGCAGTTCTCCAGCGCGAAATGATTGCATCCTACGGTACTTGTTTGAGATGTCTTGACTCTGTTAGGACTGTCGTATTATTTAACGTTAAATATAGATAATTAAAAAATGAGGTTCTTTCCTTTGATATAAAAATATCATTAACAACAATTACTATTCATTAAGATTTTTCTTCTTATTTTATTCACAACTAAGTATAGGTACTAGTATTAGTTTCAATCCGGTGTATTGTAATTAACCTAAAATTTAGACATCCGTCAAAAAATTCTTTGCTGCTTGTTTCCATCATCGTACAGCATAGCATTGTTGAGGCAACATGTGACCTCTTTCACGACCGTCCTGTAGCTTCCTCTAAATGCTAAGCGTCAAGCCTAATCTATAGACAGGCTACATGGGTAGATGAGTAGCACTGTACCGCTATATGTACGCTACATACATTCAGTTAAAACTATCTCTATTTCTTGTATCTTCCAACTTAAATGACGATGTTTTTGTGTTCTCTTAAATAGTGAGTTCGGTTACTATAGATTATTAACTACAATCCTGTTTTAAACTAAGAGGAACAAAGTTAAAATTTCCCGAATAATGTCTCTACAGGTTGTCTCATTTTCGATGTTTTTTTAGGGTATCTCGGGAAATATTAATGATAGAGCAAAATAGTTTGCACATTTCAGGGTCAACTTTTTGAGAAAAGTCACCACAGGAATTTTCGATCTTCTTTTGTTTCTGAGCTACAGGCAAAAACTTGTTTTTCGCTCATTTCGAAAATATCCTATAACTTATTTATTATTGTAGTTAGAGAAAAATTGATTTGACAAATTTTGTACCGTTTTTTAGGTAAAATAAAATGGCGTTATTATATTTTTTGAAAACTTCATAATTCTTGAGATGTAAAACAAACTTATGATTTTTTGAATGGCAACCTATATTGAAAATAGTCTCAACTTTTTGCTTATTTTATAAGCTTTTCAATGATACATAACAAGCCTACATTCTTTTGTTTTACACATGAATAAAAGATAAATTATTGATTTTTTCGTCATTTGTTTATTTCTAATATATTTATTTAAGTTTTATACATATTTTTAATTTATTTACTTTAAAAGAATATTAAACCAATTATTTTCGAATTGTGCCAAAGCCACCTGTGACGTCGATAAATAATAATTTAACTAATCCGAAAATAATTGAATTAGAATAATTTTGAGAACATAATTTATAGATATGGAATCAAAATAAACAAATGATGAACTATTATAGTTTTTTCATTTGTTTCTTAATAATTTTCAATTTTTTGACCCCAAAAAATTAATAATTCATCTTTTATTCATGTGTAAAACAAAAGAATGTAGACTTTTTATATATCATTGAAAAGCTTACAAAATAAGAAAAAATATGAGACTATTTTCAACATAGGTTGCCATTTAAAAAATCATAAGTTTGTGTTATATCTCGAGAATTATCAAATTTTCAAAAAATCTAATTACGCCAATTGATTTTATCTGAAAAATGGTACAAAATTTGTTAAAACAATTTTTCTCTAACTACCATAATCAATAAGTTATGAGATATTTTCGGAATGAGCGAAAAACAAGTTTTTGCCTGTAGCTCAGAAACAAAAGAAGATCGAAAGTTCCTGTAGTGACTATTAAACTTTTCTCAAAAAGTTGACCCTGGAATGTGCAAACAATTTGGTTCTATCAGTAATATTTCCCGAGATACCCTAAAAAAACATCGAAAATGAGACACCCTGTACATCTTAGTTTAGTTAAAGGTTGAATTTTTTTTATATGAATTTAGTTTGTTAATGATGTACATTTACTAATATCTCAACTTCACCAAGCGTTGTAAGGTTTTATATTCAGAATTTTCGCCCTGAAACTTAATTACTAACAATTTATTAATAACATGTTAATTATTTTCAATTTAATTGTATATCCTTCCGACCATACTGTTATTTATTTATTAGTATTGTTAATTAAACATTTTAATATAAATCTTTGTGTTCCTACTGACTAGTATACCATTACCATTAAAATAAAACAAGTTTATTACTATAATTAATTTAATTTAGATCATTAAAGCTTTTATCGTAAAGAATATATTATTTATCAACAGGTCTGTTCTACTTAAATTAAAATTAAAAGGAATTCATTAGCTATAAAAATGGAAAAGATGTAATATAACATTATACAAGTATATTTCAAGATATGTAGCTAACCTGGTATAGTCTGTTTTTATATATAGTAGACTGACGTTAGTTGAGTTTCAAAAAGTATGAGATATCAGAACCTAACTCGAATTATTCAATATTTAATTTCATATTTATGGTTTTTATTTTAAAATGAATAAAATTATTATAAGAAGTGAGTGTGTTATTCCTATGAGAATACAAAACTAACACTCCAACATTATTGCAGTCTAATTAGAAAATATGATATTTGAATATTTGCTAATTGTACCCTGACAGATAACTATAAGAGAACTTCAAACTGGTACGACATTTGTTTCATATTTATTTAATTACTCTCTGATGCATGGCAGAAATAGTATTCAGTTATATGGCAGGAAAACCGAAAAATATGCAAGTACAATTATTACAAAATAATAAAAATATAAAATCACATTACACCCATTAAAAGGGTTTTAAAGTTATTTGGCTTGTAGAAGAACATCAACATGGTTTAGTAGAAATGGTACATACTGAATGCTATGAATTCAAAATTTAGGAAGATAATATTTATACATGAAATAGGAAGGTAAAAAGTATTAGAGGTATAAGAATTAATGAAAGAATTATAAAATAAACTCTATTTAAGATAGTTTTTCACCAAGTCTCAAAAAATTTCTTGAATCTTGAATTTCTTGTCTTGAATACAAGACAAGAAGGTAAGTTTTTATTTCTAGACAAGACAAGAATTTTAGTGTCAAGATCAAGGTTTCTTATATATAACCAAAAATTTAAAGAAAAAGTATCTGTTTTAAAATAATAGTAGTTGTTTATTATACAAGGCGATAGAGATACTGCATCGACAAGAACTATTTTTCACAAAATCGATAAAGACTTTTTATCGTCGTGTATAATATATTATTTTTTGTCCTTCTGAACTATAAACATAACAATCAAACATCCTTGACGTCTATGGTGGTTGCGATTTTACATATGCGATGACTTTACCGCACCGAATAAAGTAATAAACACCCACATTTTTAAGTTTTAATAGGCCATTAATAAATAAAACTACTTTGTCATAATAAAGAGTCTACAAAAACGCTAGTTACCGCAATTCATCGTTTAATAATAATAATAAATAAATAAAACTGAATTTCTTTTAATTAAATCTGCCAATAAAGAATTCCGAAAAGGATACGTAACATTAGAATCATTCATGTAGTCTGTTTAGGAACTAGAACTAGATATATGTAGAAACTAATCTACCTAACCTTAATTTTCTTCCAGCATAGACATTCTTAAATAAATCAAATAATCAAAGTACAAATTCTTGGTCTATGTCCCAACCTCTCAAAAAAAAGCATGAATATTTAGCTTTGTACATGAATTAAAGTCATTAATTAATTGAACAATGTATTTAAGAGTGTGAATCATCTTAATTGCAGCTAGCTTGATGAGAACTATGGTTTAAGGTTAACAAACAAAATTTATAGAAAATACATATTTTAATAGATATCTCGACCAAAAAAATTAATACATAATGTGTGTGCGTTAAGTATTTGTACAACGCTCGGTTTTATTGCAGCACTCCGCTGCTCGTCGTGATTCAATATAAAACCTCGCCTTATAAAATAACCCCTACCTTTTGTACCTGATTTTTATTCTTTATATTATGCATTATTATTATTTTTATAAAGTGTAGATAGAAAATCAAATGTGTAGATAAAATTACATCAACAAAAAATCTGTTGTGACCAGCACAAGACCTTCCGTCAATTCGATATATTTTGTATAAATTCCATACCAAAAGTTCCATATTTAACTGCGTTTTTTCAAGAAAAACTGTTAAGAACTTCAAATAAGGGTACTTCCGGTTGACCAATTATAACCAAAATCTAATCAGCTCTTCATATGATTGTTTTGTCAATATTTTTGAAATTTATTTTGTGTATGATATATTTGTTAAATTTAAAATAAAGTTTGTTATGAATGATTATAAAAATATTTGAATATAATGTTGCTTCATTTATACTACGTGGTTAAATACCAGTGATCTCTATAACGTATGTTATAGAGATTACTGTTAAACACCCTGCGGGAGGTTATGGGTTGGCCACATCAGATTTTTTTTTCATCAGTAGATTTTTTGATAAAATGTAGCCTTCCACTAACATCACTCTCTGAATCTGAATTTATTTTGTTTCTTTTGTAAAATATTTATCCCAACTAACTAACATTATTCACTAAAATATGGAAGACATAGATGCATCTGAACACGTCTCCCTTGTCCAAACTACCATACAAATTTCAATACGCGCAGTCGCAAAATTTCAAGAAATTTCATGAAATATGAAATCTTGATTCAAGACAAGAAATACGCCGTCGAGAAATGAGTAAGACAAGAAGTTATTTATATTTCGCCTTGAAATTCAAGACAAGACAAGAATTGATCGTGAAGACAAGATTACTTGTCTTGGTGAAACACTAATTTAAGATCATCTATTTCACCATGAATTAATTTGCATGTAGCCCATGTAGGCATAAGTGAACCGCGAACTACATGTAATTCACGACATTTATATACAAACTATGGAAGTTAAATTGATCTAACAGATCTTTATAAATGAAATGACAATCAAAGACAGGATATGCATATAATTTAAATTGTTTGCAGTAGGTAAGTATAAAAATCTAAGAATTTTTTTTAAATACGTGCATGGCTGTCCTTTTGAGATTCATAAATTGGATATCACATACATAATTGAAAAAAATTCCAATTTAGAACGTACGAGGACACAAGAAAGGTACTGGCAGAAAATAGATAAACTATTATGGAACAAATGGGTATTACGAATTTCATTAATAAATAAAATAACAGAGACCCTAGCTTAGACTGTATTATTATTAATCACTTCATTTTACTATATCTTAAATACATACTACTCGTATAATGAAGAAAATAATAAATGAAGTGAACCGGGTATATATAAAAGTAAAAGAAATACAGTGTTATAAATTTTTCCTGTTTTAACAAGTAGTAAAGTACTTAATTTACGAATTTACTTAATAGCAATAATACAATTAACCACTCTAAAAACTCAAAAACATTAACAAAAATTTCACTCATAAACTCTACTTGTGCGTTGTATCTTTTTCTTGACAGATGTGTTAAACTACATCTAATTAAAATGTCATCTTGCTTGGTATTACTTTCTACACGTATGTATACTGCAGTGCTAGGCCACATGCAGATTAATTTGACATTAGTTTCAAGTGCGCATGTAGGTAGGTGAAAAGAAATGTGAAATACAAGGAAAGTATTGAAAGTAGACTACACTCAAAGAAAAATAAGAGCAAGTATGTGATCAGATCACTGTTTCCAATTATAACCATGATATACTGGATAAATTTTATATTAATTTTTCAGAAATGGATAACCCAATAAAAATTAGGTGGTTATGATGCCCCGAGTTCAAATTCGACCGGGATCAACAAAAATTATTTCTAATTATTTTCAAATCACATAAAAGTAAGCAATGTGGTGCTCTCTTCACGTCAACTTTGATACCGAAATCTGCAGAGGCACTATAGAAATAGAATCACCTTTGTGCTATTTAAGTTCTCGTCGGTCAGATACGAATTCGGTAGTCCGTACTAAATTAGTACCACTGACTTTAAATGAAAATATGTATTTTGTAATTACCTACGTCATTAAATATTACCTTTTAAAATATCTAAAATAAAATTCAGAATTCTTTAGTGAATTATAATTTGGTTTTACACTTCAAAATTTGTATATTTTGTAAGTGAAATATTTTGGATTTGTAGGTACAGTTGCATGTAAATGTTTTGAGCCATACATATGTTAAACCATATGATATATTGTAAAGGTGACACAAAAATGAAACAGTTCTATCAATAAACATATGCATTTGAGCACAAGATATTTTCATATTATATACCAGAAACTATGTAAATAAACTTACATATATAGTAACAAAATAATTTTTCGCGCTGTTCAAAAATATTGCGGCAAAGACATATGTATTTAACAACTACTAAGAAAATTGGTTTAATTAAATTTGTAATACTGTCGCGTGGTACATTTTCCATTCATTTTCTAAATGGTTTTATAACTCAGCTTTATTTTTCTTGTCCGACGCGTATTTTTAACTTCAGTCATAAATATTTTATTAGATTTAAATCTGAAGATTGGGGTAGTCAGGCAAAAATTCGGACTTTTGTTGACCTACAAATTATTTTACTACCTTCGAAGTATGTTTACAGGATCGCTGTCCTGTTGAAAAATCTATTCTCAGGCATAGTATTACTGGAATAAGGGAGTATATGCTTTTATAAAATATGTCTGCACATTAGAGATTCCAAAGTACTCTTTATCTCGACTAATAGAGCTACACAGTCACGAGAATATGCACAACATAAAATCACATTTTTTCTGCCATGCTTATTGTAAGGATTTGGTATCTAGAATTATATCTTGCACTATTTGGTCGGCGAAAATATTTCGTGCCATCATTTCCAAAAAAAAATCTAAGTTTGATTAATCCGAAAATAACTCTTTTCACTAGTCGACTTCATTTGAAGTATTCATATGTTTTGCATATTTTATATCTTCTGTTAACTAAATATTTTTTTTTAACTCTGACATGTCTAATATGTTCTTCGTCTTGCAGGCGTTGACTCAGAACTTCGGCTGATATTGATAAAGTTTTCGATTAGAATTTCTTTTGAAACATCCACAACATTTTACATGGATGTGCTATAGATCTTAGTTTAATTATTTTATCCGTTCGCTTTGTTGTCTTCAAGATCTATCACATGTTGGCTTATCAGTTAATGTTTTTGGCAACTTATATTTGGTAATAATTACATTTGCTGTGCTTTTATCGATCATTAGCTCACGATAAACCTTTCCTTGTCGAGAAAGGTTTATTACGGATTTTCGTGGGTGTGTCACCATTTCGTTAGACAATAACTTAAATTAATATTAAATTGCGAATTTGATGACAAATATAAATAAACAGAGTATACAGTGTGTCCCATTTAGAGGTGCCACCATTGGGATCTCGAGAACTGTAAGAGATACGATGTCGGTTAAATGGAACTTTTTATGCGCCTTTGGGAGGCCATCTCAGATGTGCTTTTATTTTTCCAAAAATTGTCATAGGGCACTAGATAATGACGAAAAACTTAATATTGTTGATTTTTTCTTTTTCAAATAACTTCTAAACTATTAATAATTGAGAAAAAAGTTTCAAATATAAAAGATAGATATTTTTATTAATTAACCAGTGGCGTACGAAATAAATTTTTATATTTGTAATTTTTTGAGATATAACACAAACTTATATTTTTTTAAATGGAACCCATATCTTATTTTAGTCTCAAAAAAATAAATATTTTTTTCTATTTTCAATGATGTAAGGGTTATTATGTTTTATATTTGTTTTGCCTTCAAAAATTATTATTTTTTCCTTATTTTGTATTAAATTTATAATTATTTTGAAAATATTGGCAGATTTCTATTTGGAAATACTCCTTGTATTTAAATAATGTATTTCCTTAAAAATATTTGCTCAAAATTCGTATCAAATTAATTTTTATAATATTTTGTATCAGTTCGCCCTTGGCACCTCATAGAGTAATTTGTAATTATGAGTCTAGAATGAAAATATTAAGTAATAAAGACATAAAACAAATTATTTTGATCAAACACAATATAATTAATAAAAATAATAATGTGTTTTTGGGAAATAATTAGAAAATTCAGGAAAATAAAGAGAAAAATTAAATTTTAGGAGCAAAACAAATATAAAACATATTAACCCTTACACCATTGAAAAGAGAAAAAAATATTGATTTTTTTGAGACTAAAATCAGATATGGGTTCCATTTAAAAAAATATAAGTTTGTGTTATATCTCGAAAATTTACGGATATGAGAATTTATTTCGTACGCCACTGGTAAGTTAATAAAAATATCTATCTTTTATATTTGATACGTTTTTCTCAATTACTAATTGTTTAGAAATTATTTGAGAAAGAAAAAATCAACAATATTCAGTTTTTCGTCATTATCTAGTGTCCTATGAGAATTTTTGGAAAAACAAAAGCACATCTGAGATGACCTCCCAAAGGTGCACAAAAAGTTCCATTTAACCGACATCGTATCTCTTATAGTTCTCGAGATCCCAATGGTGGCACCTCTAAATGGGACACACTGTATACAACAGCTAGGCTAAAAAATATAATTACACCACGTTATTCAAAATAAAATATCTGATGTGGACACCACATGACTTCCTTGTACGCCTGTTACTTTGACGTTGACATTCAATTCTTTATTTTTTTGTTATTTTTTGTCCTAATTCATAGCAAACTTAATTACAGAAACCAATAGGTACATAATTTTTAAATTTACATATCTCGCTTATACAAAGAGCTATTTAATAATACTTGATGTTTTCGACACAGAATTCAATTCTCTAAAACTTTTATTTGAAGCTTTTATTATTAAAATCAAAATAACACCATTTTTTTCAAGAAAAACTGATAACAGCTTCAAGTAAAGTATCACTTCCGGTTAGACTATTTTACCCAAAATCTATTATGTTATTCCCATTGATATAAAAATATTATATACCAAATTTGAAAAGTTTTGGATTATACTTTAATATAGTTTTTCATTAAAATCTATTATAGGCTTCAAGTAAAATACCACTTCCGGGTAGACCATTTAAACTAAAATCTATTACGTTATTCCCATTGATATAAAAGTGTTATATACCAAATTTGAAAAGTTTTGGATTATATTTTAATATAGTTTTTCATTAAAATCTATTATAGGCTTCAAGTAAAGTACCACTTCCGAAAGTTATGTAATGACCAAAAATGGAGGTGCACAACTAGATGTTATAGCAGTCCTAAATACAAAATTTTAACTTTCTACGGCTTCCCGTTTTTTAGTTATGTGAGATACGTACGTAGAGACGTCACGCCGAAATTAGTCAAAATGGATTCAGGGATGGTCAAAATGGATATTTCCGTTGAAATCTGGAAACCGAAAGTTTTCGCGATTACAATACTTCCTTTACTTCGTACAAAGAAGTAAAAAAAACGCATAAAAATTATCTAAATATTTTTTCTTCATCTCACAATAACCGAGATATGAGGTATTTTCAAAATAAGCGAAAATCAAGTTTTAGCCTGTAAGCTCAAAAGTAAATGCAAAAGACGATCGGAAATTCCTACGGTGCCTATAATATTGTCTCAAAAAGTTGGCCCTAAAGACCTACATCAATTTTTTGTTGGGTGTATAATAAGAAAGTTTTTTTACTTCCTTGTACGAAGTAAAGGAAGTATTGTAATCGCGAAAAATTTCGGTTTCCAGATTTCAACGGAAATATCCATTTTAAGCATCCCTGAATCCATTTTGACTAATTTCGTCGTGACGTCTGTACGTACGTTCGTACGTACGTACGTACGTACGTATGTACGTATCTCGCATAACTGAAAAACGGGAAGCCGTAGAAAGTTAAAATTTTGTATTTAGAACTGTTATAACATCTAGTTGTGCACCTCCCTTTTTGGTCATTACATAACTTACGGAAGTGGTACTTTACTTGAAGCCTGTAATAGATTTTAATGAAAAACTATATTAAAATATAATCCAAAACTTTTCAAATTTGGTATATAAGACTTTTATATCAATGAGAATAACATAATAGATTTTAGTTAAAATGGTTTACCCGGAAGTGGTACTTTACTTGAAGCCTATAATAGATTTTAATGAAAAACTATATTAAAATATAATCCAATACATTTCAAATTTGATATATAAGACTTTTATGTCAATGGGAATAACATAATAGATTTTAGTTAAATTGGTCTACCCGGAAGTGGTACTTTACTTGAAGCCTATAATAGATTTTAATGAAAACTATATTAAAATATAATCCAAAGCTTTTCAAATGTAGTATATAATACTTTTATATCAATGGGAATAACATAATAGATTTTGGTTAAAATGGTTTACCCGGAAGTGGTACTTTACTTGAAGCCTATAATAGATTTTAATGAAAAATTATATTAAAATATAATCCAAAACTTTTCAAATTTGGTATATAAGACTTCTTTATCAATGGGAATAACATAATAGATTTTGGTTAAAATAGTCTAACCGGAAGTGATACTTTACCTGAAGATGTTATCAGTTTTTCTTGAAAAAAAATGGTGTTATTTTGATTTTAGTAATAAATGCTTCAAATAAAAGTTTTAGAGAATTGAATTCTGCGTCGAAAACATTAAATATGATTAAATTAGCTCTTCGTATTCTCTAATTAAGTTTGCTATGGATTAGGACAAAAAATAACAAAAAAAAATAAAATGTTGATGTCAAATTATGTCAAATACGTGCAATTTTATGATTGGGTCTGTTATAATACATATTTTAATTATTAACAAAATGTGTATAGTGTAACAGGCGTACAAGGAAGTCATGTGCTGTCCACATCAGATATTTTTTATATAAGAAACTCGAATTTGTTGTTTGTATATAAATATTTTTATTTGAAATAGTCACTGCAGTGCATAAAAATCGTTATTAAAAGTTCAGAAATCGGCACTCAAGAAATCCATTATACGATGATTTCAGGCAAATGTAGTGTTGCCAACCTTTGGATAACTGTACACAATTTGGGCAGGTGTGCAATGTACAATGGTAATATTTTTACGTAAAATGACGTATGTGCAAGGAGAACAAATTCTATGAAGAAAATAAATAAAATAAATATAAATAAATATATCATCACGGTATATTACCCATTTCTGGGTGTGCCAGTATCTACAACACATGTAGACATCGGTAATGATGACGATATATTTTACCGTGTGGGCGCTTACCAGGCGTCACCTCACGGGCACCCATAGCTGGTGTGGAGAGTGCACCACAGGGGTCACTTTTGTGCCATTTAAAATTGGAAATATTTGGCGTCTGTCGGGATCGAACCCGGTTCCCCCAGGTTCGCGACCAGACACTCAGGCACGCGGCCACGGGACCCCATATGAAGAAGAGATAAAATAAATAATTTTGAGTGTTGGTGTTTTTCACAATATGTTTAATGACAGATTAGCAACATTGAGAGAACATAATTTGTAGTATCAGACATTGAAGTTATTGTAAAGTACACTCTAAATTATTTATTTTATCTCTTCTGCATGGAATTATTTACTTCGTTCTCCTTGCACAAATTTGTCATTTTACGTAAAAATAATTAACATTGTACATCTCCCAAATTGCCTACAATTATCCTAAGGTTGGCAACACTGCACTTGCATGAAGCCGTCGTATCGGTCCGATTGAGAAATATGTAAACATGGTCTATAAAAACAAATCTTCCTTTCATTTTCACAATTATTTGATTTCAAATAAAATTTAATATGCATCTCAGACCTCGGCACTCAAGTTCCATTATCAAAAAAGTTTGTGTACTCCTGGTTTAAAAAAATATGTAATACGCTTACACTTAATAAAATATCTTTTTTTACCTCTGTTATCTATACAGGGCGAGTCTATAAAATAGCCTTCTTTGATATCTCCCTTATCGGTAGAAATACAGCAAAAATTTATTTGCAGAATTTATTTGTCTATTCAAGGAGCATTAATATTATTGTCACATATACAGGTTGATGCATTACGACTCGGCGAGAATTATTTGTCTTTTTTTAAATAGAACGTACTAGTTATTGTAATATGAAAAGTGAAAAGTTAAGAACTATTTTCTCATATAATTTTTTACCTACCGTTACCTGTAGGTAGGTAAGGAAGGTATTGTCTTTGGTCAAATAATTCGATGGAGATTTTTTAATGAATAAGCACGTTTTAATATCCCTAGAATATGATTTTACTAGCTTTACGTTGATGTCTGTATGTGTGTGTGCGTGTCTGTGCGCCCGTGTGTGGGTCCGTGTCCCTGTATGTGTGTGTGTGTGTGTCTGTCTGTGTCCCTGTATGTATGTATGTGTGTGTGTGTGTGTGTGTGTGTGTGTGTGTGTGTGTGAGACAGAGAGAGAGAGAGACAGAAAAATTTTCTCCTACGATAACTCCAAAACTACAATATGATAAATAAAAAAATAAATAAATAAAAATTCTGATACTTTCGTATTCCTTTTCTTTACATCCATATGAAGAGCTGATTAGATTTTGGTTATAAAATGATCACACAGAAGTTCCCTTATTTGAAGTTCTGAACAGTTTTTCTTGAAAAAACGCAGTTAAATATCATTTTTCGTATTTTATGTGATTGTCAATATGAAAGAAAATCTTGTTCTCTATATACGGTTTGATTATACATTTTCCTTCATATTCAATAGACGTAGAATTATACAATTATAAAGAAATTAACTTTCAAAAATCAGTCAGCTTTACTAAAATTATGGAAACAGCTGATATATTCAAAAAATTATAATTGACAGATGTCAGTGTCAAGTGCAAAACCAAAGATGGAAAGTATAGGATCAGAAAGTGGTATGAGTCATAGTGTTCCCGCAAATGACATGTAGTTGCAGCCTGGCCTCATGATTGAAACTTTCAATGCCGGGAGTACGAGGAAGGCCAAAGAGAAGATGGAAGGACTGTATAGCAAAACACTTGAGAGAGGAAGAACTGTGTGAAGAAGATGCGTTGGACAGGAATGAGTGGAAGAGAAGAGGAAACAGCGACCCCTAATAAAATAGGGGATAGCTGAAGAAGAAATGAAGGAAGTGTCTAGGGCATTTTACTTCGTGTATATTTATGTTATAATTTATTGGATTAATAGAATCTTTTCAAATGAACTTTTGGAATGGGGTTTGTACAAAATACATCCAATTGACGGAAGGTCTTGTGCTGGCCACACAGATTTTTTAAAATGTCATTATACAGGATGTTAAACTTCAAATTACTATAACTCGTCATTTTCAAATGGAACAGCCTATATTTTATTATTCAGTTGCATATCTTTATATTATCTTCAGAAGTGGCACTTTTTTCTGACACGGCAGGTGGCGCCGAAGATATTCAATTAAAAAAATTCTACCGGGTTATTTTTTTACAAAATAATGTTTGAGTAGATGAATTGAACATTTTTCTATGAAAACGAACATTTTACATTAAAAAAAAAATAAACAAATAAGAATTTAGCATAAACATAATCCAACAAAAAAATCACAGTATGGTATCAAATCGGTCGGATTTGTCAAACTGGGCGCCACCTTCGAAGGGTTAAGGGTATCCTGTGCCTAAAACTAATAATTTCGGAGTTTTTCACCATTTTTACCTAAATTTAGTATACCATCAAAATTGTAGTTAGCATTAGCCAATAAATGTAACTGTATATTAATAATATTAGTGTGAATAGGTAATAACAATTATTCTTGCGAAAGATTCAGATCAATAAATTTATTTGTGATTGGATGTAAACATGGATGAGCGCTTAGCACTAACCATTAGGGCAGGTAGGTATTAATAAATATTTACTTAATAGGATTGAAATTTAGTTTAACTAAATTAGTTTTACCGTATAATAGATTAACAAAGAAAATTAATTTTAGTTACCAACTAAATTTTAATCATTGATTAAATAGTTTTTTAATGGCTGATTGCACCAACATTATTACGTATAAAATGTGGATTTTAATTTAATTACCAATTAAAATATTAGATATTTCAATTTACTGAAACTTATATGACAACCAGTTAATTAAGTACCCTGTGAAAATGTAAAATAATTTGGAATAAATTCAAATTGCATGAAACCTCAAATCTGTTGACAAATATATACGACTTTACATAAGATTGAAATTGAAAAGTTCCTTGGAAAAGATTCTATATATCCAATAAAATTATAACATGAAGACATACTATTTTTTACAAATTCCATACCAAAAGAATCTTTTGGAAAGATTTTATAAACCCAATAAAATTGTAACATGGGCATACACTATGTAAATAGCACTTGACACTTCTTTCTTCTTCAGCTTTTCCCTATATTATTTGGGTCGCTGTTTCTTATTCTTCTCTTCCCTTGGTTTCCATGATAAATAGCAAAGGTGAGGAAAAGGAAAGGAAAATGTGTAATCAAACCGTTATAGAGAAGAGCATTTTCTTTAATATTTATAATAACATAAAATGACAAAAAATAATATATAACTGTGTTTTTATAAGAAAAACTGTTAAAAACTTCAAATAAGGGTACTTCCAGTGAATCAATTATAACCAAAATCTAATCAGCTCTTCATATGGATATAAAGAAGAGGAATACGAAAGAATTGTAATTTTTAGAATTGTAGTATTGCAGTTATCGTCGGAGAAAAATTTGTCACTCACGGACACACACGCGGACGCACACATACATTAATCATTTTAAAAAATAGTATATTCGTATAGTAGGGATTCTAAAACGTGCTTATTCATCACCCAAAGGTGACGGAAGGTAAAAATCTGATGTGGTCAACACAATACCTCCCGCTATTTAATTTTTATTAAATTAAGTACATACCTATGTACATATTAAATAATCCTGCAAACTATATTAAGTTCCTTTGCATTTATCTATTGCTTTACACATGATCCATTTCGTTAATGTGTAGTTGTAAACTAATATTTGACACTTTGATAACATGTGCTTATTGACAGCTGTTTGATTTATTTATAGTGCTGTACACATAGCAAACTTAAATCGAATCATCCTGTACATCTAATATTTATGTATGATAGAAAATACAGGGTGTCCCATTTAGAGGTGCCACCATTGGGATCTCGAGAACTATAAGAGGTACGATGTCGGTTAAATGGAACTTTTTATGCGCCTTTGGGAGGCCATCTCAGATGTGCTTTTATTTTTCCAAAAATTCTCATAGGGCACTAGATAATGACGAAAAACTGAATATTGTTGATTTTATCTTTTTCAAATAACTTCTAAACTATTAATAATTGAGAAAAAAGTTTCAAATATGAAAGATAGATATTTTTATTAACTAACCAGTGGCGTACGGAATAAATTTTTATATCTGTAAATTTTTGAGATAAACACAAACTTATGTTTTTTTAAATGGAACCCATATCTGATTTTAGACTCAAAAAAATTAATATTTTTTTCTCTTTTCAACGATGTAAGGGTTATTATGTTTTATATTTGTTTTGCCTTCAAAATTATTATTTTTTCTTTATTTTGTATTCAATTTACAATTATTTTGAAAATATTGGTAGATTTCTATTTGGAAATACTCCTTGTATTTCAATAATTTATTTTATTAGAAAATTTTGCTCAAAATTCGTATCAAATTAATTTTTATAATATTTTGTATCAGGTCGCCTTTGGCTCATCATAGTGTAATTTGTAATTATGAGTCTAGAATGAAAATATTAAGTAATAAAGGCATAAAACAAATTATTTTGATCAAATACTATATAATTAATAAAAATAATAATGTTTTTTAGGAAATAATAAGAAAATTCAGGAAAATAAAGAGAAAAATTAAATTTTAGGTGCAAAACAAATATAAAACATAATAATCCTTACATCATTGAAAAGAGAAAAAAATATTGATTTTTTTGAGACTAAAATCAGATATGGGTTCCATTTAAAAAAATATAAGTTTGTGTTATATTTCGAAAATTTACGGATATAAAAATTTATTTCGTACGCCACTCGTTAGTTAATAAAAATATCTATCTTTTATATTTGAAATGTTTTTCTCAATTACTAATAGTTTAGAAGTTATTTGAGAATGAAAAAATCAACAATATTCAGTTTTTCGTCATTATCTAGTGCCCTATGAGAATTTTTGGAAAAACAAAAGCACATCTGAGATGGCCTTCCAAAGGCGCACAAAAAGTTCCATTTAACCGACATTGTATCTCTTATAGTTCTCGAGATCCCAATGGTGGCACTTCTAAATGGGACACACTGTATATTATTTTTACAAATCTTAATTTCGTTAGAATCAATTCAATCTCCTTAACACGGTTTCAGTATTAATATTAATGAAATTGCTTCCTGACAGTGACACTTGTTTAAATATGACAAAATTGTTATTAAAATATTATGTTTTTTTTTTTTGACGCATAGGCAAGATCATGTACAAAAATAAATTATTTTTTAATTAAAGTTATTTACTAAATGCTATTATCGTAAAAGGTTGTCGGCAGAAAAATGGCGTTTAGCCATGTGCTTCATCATTAACAAATCTTAATTATCAAAATTCATCGTATTTTAATGTGTCGTTTTTGATTGTCTCTGTGTTTCTTTTTGGATGCTGGTGGGATTCCCTCAGGAACATGTTTGGAGGGAGGACTATTCGCATCCGTCTTTTATGTTTCCAATTGTTTCAATGTTGGGAGGTTTTGGGGCTGGAATCAGCCCTGCCAATTTAATTCTTTATAACTGTTTCACATTTTTTACTTCGACGTTGTATTTATGGCCATGCCTGTTGTTTGATGCTTATCTGGGAATGCTCTGATGTGATGTGTAATTTTTTTTTAAAATGACCTAAGCCGATGATGGAAGTTTTTCAGCTTCCGAAACGTTCCAAACATTGAATATGATTTTATGAAAAATAGAAATGTTCTTCATTTTCCCCACCTCGGGAAGGCGGTAATCTTTCGTGTTATTTAAATTAATTGTACAACGAGGTATTTCAAAAACTACAAACTAAATGCTATTATCGTAAAATTGAAGATAGTACTATTATATTCAATTTTTTTTAGTAAAAGTTGCTGAAAAATTACATTCAATGATTTTTTTACAAAAAAAAACTGTTAAAAGCTTCCGGTTATCCGATATACACTAAAAACTAATGAGCTCTTCTCACATTAGTATAGAATGGGTATAAAAAAATTCAAAATTTTGTAGTTGATAGTATTTGAGTAATCGTGTCCACACGATCCACACACACATACACACGCACATACACACACACATACACACACACATACACACACATACCCACAGATATCATCGTAAAAATATTAAAATCGTATTCTGGGGACATCAAAACGTGCTTATTCACTTAAATCTCTATATGCGATTTTTTGAGCACGATCCCTATACCTCCCTTTACGTAGCGGGAGGTAAAAAAGAGTAAAATAAATATGTATATAAACAGGAGACTCTTTGTTAGGAGTATTGTGGCGTTTCCTTTGTTGAAAGTTATCGGATGGTTGATTTTTCTGGCAACAACCCAAATAATAACGGTACCGGTGTAAGGATATACGAGTAGTAGGTATATTTTTACAGAACACTGATCTTAATTTTGTATTGTCGTGTATCTTCAAAATCTGTCGGTTGTTACTCTCCTATATGCTTATTTCATGTACATATAAATTGCTACAATCATATATACAGATACAAGATACAAATAAATAAATAAATATATCATCACGGCATATTACCCATTTCTGAGTGTGTCATGTATGTGTAGTATTTTTTTTATGAGCTATTGACAAAAAATGTTATGAAGGGTGTTAAAAATAAGTGTAACAAATTATGAGGGCATATAGAACTGACCAATATGAGTAAAAAAAGCTTAATCAACATGGGTCCAATCTTCAATAGTTTCCGAGATATAAGACATTGTTTTTTCCTCTGCTATCTCGAAAACTGTAAGAGTTACGACTTTAATTAAATGAGACTTTTTGTTTACCTTTCATCTTAAATGTGTTTGTTTTCAAAAAAAAAAAAAAAAATCGAATAATTTTATTAAGACAATGATGTGGCGACCTTGGCCAATATTTAGTTTTTAAATAACTCCGTAACTATTAGAAAGCAAAAAAAAATGTTTCATATAAAATGTTATTGTTTTTTCTTAGTCTATTTACTGGCGTAGACAAAATTTTGGTCAAACACAGTTGAAGATTGGACCCATGTTGTTTTTCACTCATTTTGGTCACAAATAATTTTCAAAATAATGGGAACAATTTTGAAAATTATTTCTGAAGTTAAATACAAGTTAATTGTTTTGTTGTTGATCATGCCCTACTGTTTTGTGTTATGTTAAATAAAATTTATTTAATTTTCAAATGAATTTTTCTCAATATTTTTGTTATGCAAGAACATAAAATATTTATATTTGGTTTGTAACTTGAGAGCCACTGGTTTAATTTTTTTTTTTTCTTTAATAAGTGAATGTCCCCCTTGATCTACTGCAACTTTTATTGGAATGATTTTCTTCTAATCCTAATAATTAAGAAAATAATTGGGGTGTCCCATATCCGTGAAACAGCAAGAAACACCCGTATACCTGTTATTTAATGATTATCTAGTAATAAAAAGCTGTAGATAATAATTATTTATTTAATTTAATACTAAATCAGCGCATCAAATACAACTGCCAATTGATGCTTAAATTGTTCATAAATTTATAACCTATTACAATTACACAAAAGCAGTAACATGCATTAGTAGTTTACTGTCTTTAAATATAACATACGAGTAATTTCTTAATAATTATCACTGTAATAATTATTCATACGACTGTATGATGCATGTATATATTCTAAGAGAAATAGAAATAAAACAATAGTTGTTTAATTACAATGTGCGTATGTTGAGGAACAGAAAGTAGTTATAACGAGCGTCCGTTATGTTTAAAATGCAGATTCTACGTTGATGGTGGAGATTCCAGTTTAGTAGTAAATATTAATGGCAAAACACATTGTTAATGATTGGATTTAATTAGCCAAGCGAGACACGAAGCGGCGCGTTACAGCCACTTCCTGTAAATACTTCTTGTGTCTTGCAGGAACTGCAAGTGGATCGATATCATTCCAGTGCCGTAGAAAACATTTTTCAGATACCATGAAAGAACTCACAAAAATTGATAAATGTTCCTTCTTACGTCATGACGTCGTTTGCAATAAAATCGGTACCTATAAAAGAGATTGTCCAAATTAACAGGTTCACCTTTAGGATATGGAAAGGTAAAAGATACGAAGTCGTTTAAATTAGACAACAATTACTCCATGAGGAGTCCATTTTACTGATGATTCATTATTTGAGAAAATTAACGACTATTGGGAAGCATTTCCATACGGATGTAGCAAAATATATATATACAGTAAAATTTTTGAAAGAAGTCCGATCAAGGCCATCTATGAATTAAGATTTTATGCTGTCAAATTTAGAAGTGTTGTTTACATAGTTTTTATGAGGTACACAAGATATTATGTACCCTCATAAAAACTAAGTAAAAGACACTACTAAATTAACAGCACAAATTCATAGATACAATTCGTAGATGGCCTTGATCGGACTTCTTTCAAAAATTTTACTGTATATATATAGTACACAAAATATAAATAAAAATAACAATTCTGGGTTATTCGTGTCCTGGTTTTGGTGGTACGAGGGTTAATTAAGGCTTCTTAAAATCATAGATCACTTATGGCCGATTGCACCAAACAAACTTAAATTTCAAACGTTCCTTAAATTGACAATATTGCATCGAAATGTAATGTCATATGAATTGTTATGCATTTCTGTCGCTCTCACAATTTAGATTTGTGTGTTTTTTTTTTTTTAAGAGCAGCTTAAAATTTAAGCTTTGTTGGTGCAACTGGGCATTACAACAAATTCTGAATTTCTGGTACTAGATCAAGATATAATTTATTAACTAAAACTAAATCATTAAATAAATAACTAACAAAAATTAGGTTAAATATGTACCTCTCGTACATATTTGTACACTACCAGCCCGATTCACAAAAAAGTTTAAGCTAATCCTCATTTTTGAATTAGTGAATTCTATTCTATTCCGGTATTTAAAATTTAATTTTCATGATATTATCTGTCAAAATTAGAGTAGAATTCGCTAATCCAAAAATGAGGATTAGCTTAAACTTTTTTGTGAATCGGGCTGTTCATGAATAAAATTCGAATTCGAATATTATGTCACACATGTCGTGTTTGATGTTTTTTCGTTTTGTAAAAAATATCATGAAAAATTTATCATATTTTTGTCATAAAACAAGGTTGAAATCTCTTACTGTTCTTGGACAACAAAAAACGAGATGTGATGTCCGGTGCAGAACAAAAAATTATCTTAAATGTGGGTAACGAGTTTGGCTGTTACTTACTCAACAACAGTTAGATCGTTTACATTAACTTATCTGACGTATCGTATTATTCATCTTGACGAGTAAAATGTTAGAAATTAAGATGCATATCAGACGAATTCTAATTATTTAACATTACTTGAGATGTGGGAATTAATTTAGAATAATGAAGTCAAACAAAATTGAGATTAATGATAATATTATATTATATGGAAAAAATTTAAAGGAAAGTAAAATCTTTTAAAAGTATTTAATAAGTATTGTTGTAAGTGTGTCATCTCTCATGTCATACACAATCTTTTTATATCATAAAGATATTTTTATATTTTCATTCGCATCTACTCAATAATAAATAAGTAAAAACTTGAGAAAATTATTCATTGCTTCTTTATAAATCATTTAATACGAGTATATATATATATATATATATATATATATATATATATATATATATATATATATATATATACCTATATAGGTACACTCGTATTAAATGATTTATAAACCTTGTAAACTCTACTAAGATCTTGGGCACACCAACTTGAGAGTGCTTTTTTTCTTTTGTTTTTACTAGGCGTTTATCATGAAAATTTGTATTACCCAAAAATATTGAATACAATGAACTATGTTTGTTAGAATAATTTCTTCCTGGTTTCTTGGAACTCCTCATTAAAACTTCAATAACTTTCCTCAAATCATAAAAAAGGAAAAAGAATGCTCTAAATAGTACAGTATCCAAGTCTCGCACAATTACTCAGTGAAATTATATAATTGGAGTGTCATTGTGTCCTGACTTGACATCGTACACTTTCGCTTCGGGCTTGAGGTGAAGCACACATACGATACGATACGTACGCATCCTCAACTATACGGCGGTTCATGTTACACCCAGCGTAACGTAAGTAGCCATGCGTTGCTGTCAGTGGATGGTGAACGACATAAAAAAAGCGAAAAAGTAGTCTCCAGCTTCCCATGATCTTAAAAACTGGAAATATTGATGATTGTGGTTAGGATTTACGTTTTTAGAGTGCAATACGTATATGGTTAGAAAATTCATATTGGCTTTCTAAATATAGGCAATGAATACATTAAGACAGATAAGTTTGATTGCTTATTATTAATATTTGTACCTATGTCTATAGCAATTTCTATAAACCGCACTTTCCAATTATTGCAGATACCTATACCCTGAAAATATTGTACAGTTATATATTTCGAGCAAAAATATGAGACCTGAAATTTACCTAATAATAGAGTAGATTATTAATCAAATTTTAAATTATACAAACATTCAATTTATATTCCTATTTTAATAAATCATAGCAGAAATTACCCTAGTTTTATAACCAATGTATTATAACCCTTTTTCTTCAGTTTCTTGACTTTGTCTTTCAAATATAAATCCTCGATTTGAAGAAATTTCAAAACTTATGCAAATTCAGAGTTCACATTAATTTTTGTAATCTACTCGTATTTAACATTTTAAATTTTACAGAAATGCCATTGCAATATTTATTTTTCGGACATTTGACTAACACATAAGATTAAAAGTGTATCAAATTCATAAACTAAATTGAACAAGTTTCGTTTTATTTGAATTTGTTGATCTACATGGTGTTAAATTTGTGCATATTATTTTGTTCATAAATTGGTACGTGATATATTCGTACGTACTCAGTTTCTTATTTTCATAAATATGTTATTGGTTATAAGACATATTTTTATTTTTAAAATAATTTTCCATAAGGTGCAATAATTAAATTTGGGTCGCGCCTCGAAAAGATTAAGAAACACTGATATAGTACATACATGTAATATTCTGATTCTGCCAAAAATATTTATTCAATATTCGAGAAATTAAGGCCATGGTTCTAGAAGTGCACATTTTTAATGCCACTGAACCGCGGGAATTTGTTAATAAAACTAATGAATTATTTAATCACGTAACTCGTATTAAATAAATAGCAAAGTCTATTTGACTAAGAATAAGCAGATTGAAATGTATATACGCTTGTAATTATACAATATTAATGTTGTCATTCCTTCGAAAATCACATATTTACCAACTTTCGAAGAGAATTACTACAAAAATAGTTGATGTCTGGTAATTTTTTAGGTCACGGGAACTATTGTTCGATAGTTTTATATAAAATAGTTTTGCTCTATTTTATGATTAAATATATGAGCTCGCAGGTGGTAAACCATTTTAGAGTTTTGCATTATTGTGTAAAAACTCAAGAATTTGGTAACGGGAACTGTCGTTCGATAGTTTTATATAAAGTAGTTTTACTCTATTTTAGCATTATTGTGAAAAAACTCATGAATTTCAATCTATCGTAAATGCTTCAATGATAAAATCAATCGTGGCAGCTAGATTCCTTCAGTGACGCAATTGTACATATTTCAAATTGAATGTTAATATTTTCCTAAAAATTCTTACAAGCAGTTCTATTTAAATTAGTATGATAGCGTGCAATTACTTGTAATGCACAGAGATCACTGTATGTAACGTGCACATGCATGACGCAAACGTGTACTTATAAAGATGAATTAATGTACTTTATTGTAGTTATGCGTGTTCTTCCCTAAGAACGTTTTCCTTTCACGTGTGGTCAGTGTCCGTGGTGTGTGTCTGGTCATCAGCCTTGTCAGGCGGGGTAGTTACTGCGCATCGCCCTGCCTCGCTGCACACCACTGCGCTGCTGAATACATTCAGCAACCAGGAGAATACACACGAGATCGGGTTAGACGCGCAGAAATTACTCCATTGTAACAAACATGATTAAGAGACACTACAGGTTTTTAGATTACTGGGCTCGGTGTAGGTTAATAATACTATTAATGTAATAGTAATTAGATATTTGTATGTACGAGGGCTGTAAATAAAGTAATGAGACTTTTTCAAGACGAACGTTTATTTACAATCTAACTACAATTCAACTCTATCTGCTTCAAAATAGTCCCTTTGGGAAGCCGTACACCGCCTGAGATGTTGTGTCCAGTTTGCATAGCATTGCTAGAACTAAGAAACCGGAATGGTCTTCAGCTGGTCAGTTACATCCGCTTTTGTGTTATCTGCCGTACTAAAGTGATGTCTTTGAGGTAAATTTTAAATCTCGGGAAGAGAAAGAAGTCGCAGGGACTCAAGACAGGTGAATAAGGAGATTGCAGAACGGCAGGGATGGTGTTTTTTTCTAGAGAGTGAGATTTTTTAATACCATTTTCGAAAAAAAATCCCATCTCCATTTCATTGGTCGGAACTTGATGGACGGTCCTGTGGTTCAAAATTCAGCTTGCATGCGATCAATCTGACAGTTAACCGACAGTCAAACCTCACAAGGTCTCGAATTCGTTCCACATTTTTGTCATTTCTCGACATTGATGGCCTTCCAGACCGTGGCTCATCTTGAAATGATTACCGACCTTTTAAAAATACCTTGAACCACTTGAATACTTGGTCTCTTGTCAAAACAACATTACCGTAGGCCTGTTGCAGTTTTACCAGAGTTTCAGTGTCGTACACTTGATCGCACATTGTTGCTCGTAACATCGCTTTAATGACGCAGTCAAAAGATCAATCTACAAAAAAAACTCTCACAGTTCACTAGTTGTCATGAGCAACTCACCACTCACACTGAGGTTACATAAGATGTTGGAGTGTGCCCACTGTACAGGGGATACGCCAAATGTTGCCAGTTTTGGCGATCTGTCGCCAGTCTCATTACTTTATTTACACGTCTCGTATATACGAGAAAATAACCTAACTTTCTTTTTTTAAACTTTATTAATAATTTTAAAGACTATTAGTCCTTGTCCTCTTCAAAGTACTTCTCTCCCCTATTCACACACTTTTGCCAGTGGTGTTTCCATTTCGCGAAGCAGTCCTAGTTAACTTCATTTGAAATGGCCTTTAAGGTCTGTGACGAATTTGCTTTGATGTTATCAATACTATAAAAACGGCGTTCTTTCAGCACTGATTTTAATTTCAGAAATAAGAAAAAATCGCAAGTGCCAGGCTTGGCGAGTATGGAGGCTGAGGGAGGAGAGTCAACTGATTTTCGACACAAAACTGACGAATTGGCAAAGTTGAGTATGTGGGCGCACTGTCGTGGTGCAAGAACCACGAGTTGTATTTTCACAACTCAGGTCTCTTTTTGCGGATTTTTTTCACGTAATTAATAAACGGTGAACGAAAAAAAAAATTTTTTTTTTATTGGTATTGCCCAGTTGCACTTCTTATAGTTAAATTTTAACTGTTGTTTAAATTGGCAATATTGTGTCGAAACGAAATGTCAAATGGATTATTGAATATTGCAAAAAAAAAATTTAATTTGTAGTTAAGGATCTGACTATAAGCTCAGTCGCACGGATTGAGCACAAAAATATGATTTTACATAACAACTCTATGGAAGAGTGATGATAACTACGATGGAGATACAGATTGTATTTCTAGTAAAATTATATTACGAATTTAATACGTATATCATACGTATATATGAGCGACGGATTAAATAACACTTGTTAAATATTTTTGGTCTTTGCACTTTGACCACGTCTTTAAATAAAGTTTGTATACTTTCTTGGTCACTAAAGGCGTAAATTAAAAATATGTTGTAGAGATTAAAAATAGACTATTCGGTCCATTGAAACTTTTTTAGGAAATAGAGTTTCTGATCCTTGAGTGGTTATGCTTTAAACTTTCTAAATTTATTATTTATACAGGGTTAAAAAATAAGTGTCACAAATTATAGTACAGACAAAAATGAGTAAAAAAAGCTTAATCAACATGGGTCTGATCTTCAACTGTTTTTGAGAAAGAGGCCATTTTGTATTAGTAGAATCGAAGAAAAACTGACTAAGATATTATGAAAGATTATATGAAACATTCTTTTCAGTTTCTAATAGTTACGAAGTTATTTGAAAACTAAATATTAAGCCAAGGTCGCCACAACTTTTGTCTTAGTACAATTATTCGTTTTTTTTTTTTTTTTGAAAACCAAAAACAAATCTAAGATGACCTCTGAAAGGTAAACAAAATGTCTCATTTACTCAAAGTCGTAACTCTTACAGTTTTCGAGATAACTGAGGTAAACCCCGAAAAAACTCATTTTTTACTGCCTTATATCTCGGAAACTATTGAAGATCGGACTCATATTGATTCAGTTTTTTAATTCATTTTGGTCAGTATTTTATACCCTTATAATTTGCGACACTTATTTTTTAACACCCTGTATGTTTCGAGATGGGTAATTTTCTTAATCCATAAATATTTTTTGTTATAAAATCCACAACTAAATTTGAGAAAACACGTCTGGAAAATGGAGAGTGTACCTACATAGATAATTGGGAGCGCAGTTAATAGAAAGTGTACACTAAACATGGATTCTACATTTTAGAACATATGGGAAATTGTAATGTTGCTGGTATCATTAAAATGTAACGTAAACAGTATTGCAGATTTATTGGTAATTTTATTTCTGTGAAAGTAATAACAAATTGCTAACAGTTAAATAAATTACGATGTGTAATTATTCTGATTAGTTTGTTACAATAAATTTACTTTGCTTTCCATTCTAGAATTTTCGTTGATTTGATAACGGGTATAATTATTTTGTGTTACTTAATATGTAAATAAAAGAAATTTTAACCGTAACTATTACTACTTCTATATATTCTTGTGAATTTCATTAATAAAAATGAACTATTTAGTTAGGGTTCGTTGCTTAACGTACCGTTGAAGTCTTTGTACTTATTTAAATTTCAACGACTTCTTCCAGTAGCTTGCACAAAGCTTATAAAATTACTTAGTTAGACAGGGTGTAACAGAAATAAGTACATGAAATTTAACCAGTGATAGAACTAGTCGAGAGCAACAATATTTCTTAGTAACTTTTTTTTAAAATCTTCTATATAGATATTGTGATACAAATCTTGAAAGTTTTGTAAAAAAATCATTACCTGCCTAAAAATATTAAAAAATATAAGAACTCAAAAAAAAAAATGTTACTAAGAGTCTCACCTAATCGAATTCGTACCTATCGTTTTCAAGATTCCAATGGTGGCAGTTTTAAATGGGATAATCTACATTCAACGTGATTGAAAAAATAGGGACAAATAGCTATTTTTATTTTCTTGTACGAAGTAAAGGAAGTATTGTAATCGCGAAAAATTTTGGTTTCCAGATTTCATCGGAAATATTCATTTTGACCATCCCTGAATCCATTTTGACCAATTTCGTCGTGACGTATGTTCGTATCTCGCATAACTGAAAAACGGTAAACTCTAGGAAGTTAAAATTTTGTATTTAGGACTGTTATAACATCTAGTTGTGCACCTTCCTTTTCGGTCATTATATAACTTCCGAAAGTGATACTTTACTTGAAGCCTATAATAGATGTAAATGACAAACTATATTAAAATATAATCCAAAACTTTTCAAATTTGGTATATAAGACTTTTATATCAATGGGAATAACATAATAGATTTTGGTTAAAATCGTCTAACCAGAAGTGATACTTTACCTGAAGCTGTTATCAATTTTTCTTAAAAATATCTGATGTGGACAGCACATGACTTCCTTGTACGCCTGTTACACTATTACATATTTTGTTAAGTAAAATATGTATTATAACAGACCCAATCATAAAATTGCACGTATTTGACATAATTTGACAACAACATTTTATTTTTTTTGTTATTTTTTGTCCTAATCCATAGCAAGCTTAATTAGAGAATACAAAGAGCTAATTTAATCATAATTAATGTTTTCGACGCAGAATTCAATTCTCTAAAACTTTTATTTGAAGCATTTATTATTAAAATCAAAATAACACCATTTTTTTTCAAGAAACACTGATAACATCTTCAGGTAAAGTATCACTTCCGGTTAGACTATTTTAATCAAAATCTATTAATGTTATTCCCATTGATATAGAAGTCTTATATATCAAATTTGAAAAGTTTTGGATTATATTTTAATATAATTTTTCATTAAAATCTATTATAGGCTTCAAGTAAAGTACCACTTCCGGGTAAACCATTTTAACCAAAATCTATTATGTTATTCCCATTGATATAAAAGTATTATATACTAAATTTGAAAAGTTTTGGATTATATTTTAATATAGTTTTCATTAAAATCTATTATAGGCTTCAAGTAAAGTACCACTTCCGGGTAGACCAATTTAACTAAAATCCATTATGTTATTCCCATTGACATAAAAGTCTTATATATCAAATTTGAAAAGTTTTGGATTATATTTTAATATAGTTTTTCATTAAAATCTATTATAGGCTTCAAGTAAAGTACCACTTCCGGGTAAACCATTTTAACTAAAATCTATTATGTTATTCCCATTGATATAAAAGTCTTATATACCAAATTTGAAAAGTTTTGGATTATATTTTAATATAGTTTTTCATTAAAATCTATTACAGGCTTCAAGTAAAGTACCACTTCCGCAAGTTATGTAATGACCAAAAAGGGAGGTGCACAACTAGATGTTATAACAGTTCTAAATACAAAATTTTAACTTTCTACGGCTTCCTGTTTTTCAGTTATGCGAGATACGTACATACGTACGTACGTTCGTACAGACGTCACGACGAAAATAGTCAAAATGGATTCAGGGATGCTCAAAATGGATATTTCCGTTGAAATCTGGAAACCGAAATTTTTCGCGATTACAATACTTCCTTTACTTCGTACAAGGAAGTAAAAATGGTTTTATTTTTATTTTGATTTTCGAAATAAATACAAAATACTTCAAATAAAAGTTTTAGAGAATTGAATTCTGCGTCTAACACATCAAGTATGATTGATTAAATTAGCTCTTTGTATAAGCGAGATATATGTAAATTTAAAAATTATGTCCTTTTTGGTTTTTGTAATTAAGTTTGCTATGGATTAGGACAAAAAATAACAAAAAAAATAAAAAATTTAATGTCAATGTTAAATTATGTCAAATACGTGCAATTTTATGATTGGGTCTGTTATATTACAAATTTTAATTACATATGAACAAAATATGTATAGTTTAACAGGCGTACAAGGAAGTCATGTGGTGTCCACATCAGATTTTTTGTATTACTAATTTTAAACCTATAGTTTCAATTTTTGGTTTACAAAGATCCGAAATTTAATTTTCGATATCCCCGGAATCGAAATCGTCGCTGATTTTTGAGTGAATTATACTTGCCGTCAAATAATTAGGGACTGGAGATTTCTACACTCTTGCCAATTCAGGGGCAATGTTGAAAATGCTAAGCTATGAAGAAGCGGCAACGCCGCTGGGCAAGGGTCAAGGTGCGGAAAGGGGAAATTCTATATTTTTGGAAAGTATTTTAAATTAGCTTTACAGTTTCTAATTTTTTAAAATAATATTTTAATGTATTATCACTTTGCTATGGAATTTGTGCCTTCTTTGTTGGAGGATATATTTTGATGACGTTTTATTTGTTTTGATTATTTCAAACAATTCGATTTGTCTAATATTCAAAAAAGAGTAAAATTAAAGTAAATTTAAATAAAATAATATTTTTTATTCAATTTTGACGTTTTAAACTGTCATTATTAACTCCATAGCAACAACTATAAGTAACACTTATTCACATGTGAATTAAAAATTTTAAATCACTCTCACAAAATTTTAACTCATTCTGCAATAAATAATGCATTTATTATTATTCTTTTTCACGGCACAAATGACAGACAATAAAGCATTTTAAATATATGACTTGACGTCTATTAGCGACGATTGTCATGCTTAGTCAACTAACTGATCAGTTTTTTATTTTGTCAAAATTAAATATTATAATGGTTTTTATTATTACTTCGTCAAAATTTAATAAAATATTGTACAAACCACGTGAGCTAAGAATGTTTATTCATTCGAAGAACTTAACTCACTCGCCCTTACGGGCTCGTGAGCTAACCTTTCTTCTCATGAATAATAATACCTTAGCTCAATTGCTGTGTAAATATCTATTAATTCTTTGAGAGTTTAATCAAAAACCTGATACGTCAGGTAAACGTCAAAATATATCTTCAAAAAAAGAAAGCAAAAATGTCATGGCACACTGATACTACTATTATAATTTTCAGAAATTAATACCTAGAGAATTTTGTAATAAAAATGTATTTAGCATCATCACTGTAAAGTTAATTTGAAATACTTTTCGAAAATATAAATTATATATACCATTCCATTTAAAAAAACCAACGGTGATTTAAATCTCAAAGCTTCCACATTTTGAAATTATCTGTTTAAAACCAGTATATTAATGAATAAATTCACAAAATATCTCACGTTTTCCAATATTAATTATAATTTGAATATCGTGGGTAAGATTGTTTTTTCCTTGGACGAAAAAAGTATGGAAATAGATTGTAACAAAAGAATCTGTAATAAAATTTAATTTTTTTTTAAAACATATGTTGAAATTATAATTATTAATATTTTTAGACGAGTGATATTTTATAAAATATTTGATGTACTGGCATTAAGAAGAGAGTTTGCATTTGCGATAGCCGTGACAATTTTTGTAAATAGGTATATATTAAAATAACCAAAAAATCATATTTGTCCATCATCTCTCAATATTTCTGTTTTGGATTGTTTTGCGTCTCTTTATATAACCACCAGTTATTCGCATCTATTCTGTAATTCGGTCGATTATAGTTATCGTTCGATAATAATTGTTGACAAATTGAAACAAATGTATCATCCGGATCATCCGTCAGTTTAATTTTTTATTCATTGTCTACTATAATTATTGGCCACAATTTATTATCGATCGATAAAAGTTATCGATTGAGTTTGGCTGGTTACACACTGGGTGGTTTTTACCGCGTCAGTAAATTGGCCGTCGCCGCCTACAGAATTTGATGTGTTTACACATTAAGCGGTAAAAGAGCCGCCGCTTATTAGCGGTAAAAGTACAGCCACTCGAGTTGGCAAAAAGGAGGTGTCTTGATCGTTAATTTACCTTGATTTGGCTTATTTGTGTTTTAATTTGCCAATTGATAAGCTATTTAATTTCGTCAAAGTCCTTTCTAATACCAAGGCACAACTCTTTCCATGTAGTCCTTGTAGCTTCTCGATCTAAAACTTTCTAGTGAATTATTCCATAACGTAGGTGTCTTTTCAACAAATGAAATGAGAAGATCGTTATCTACTTCACTACTCATGTTTCGATAATTTACCGCCGCGGTAAAAACCGCCCAGTGTGTAACCAGCCTTACAGCACAGGGTTGACTATTCTTATGATGTTTTGATGAACTATACCTACACAATAGTTAACTCACGTCCTAGGTCAAATACTTTTAACTGTTTCAAAACATGTCATTTGCATAAAACATAACACTTTTATAAAATTCACTAATTACTGCATAGTTAAATACTGTATTTGTAGTTATATGTAAACAATGTTTTTTTTTGTGTTTCAAATGTTGAGTATTGTTGCTAAGTTCCTCTAATTTTATTGGAATAATATATATTGTTAAAACATAATATTTCTACAAAATATGATGCATGTACATATTTTATGTTAGAGTTTTCTATAAATCAATGTTTTATTGTACTTATTTTGAATGTAAATAAACATAACTGCAATTTATTTATTTATTTGACCAACAGACATCCAACGGTAAAGCAAGAATTGAACACATTGATTTTGCATGCATCTAACGCAGAATCAGTATCAATATCAACGTGCTCTACAATTACATAATACACGACCTCATTTTCAAATTACGGTATTATCATTTTTTCAACATTTTTGTTGAAACATAATATATATCATATATTTAATACGTAAGTGTTGAGTCACTATCTTGCGGATTTAATTCATCCGGAGATACAGGGAATATCAAACGTGTAGCGAAACAAAAACATAACACAGAAACTTTTTACTTCCCGCTACCCTTGGTAAGGGAGGTATAGGGATCGTGCTAAAAATTACATATCGAGATTTTAGCAAATGACCACGTTTTAAGGTCCAATTTTAAAATTTCAACATTTTCACGATGATGTCTGTGTGTGTGTGTGTGTGTGTGTGTGTGTGTGAGAGAGAGAGAGAGAGAGAGTGTGTGTGAGTGTGAGTGTGTGTGTGTGTGTGTGCGTGTGTGCGTGCGTGCGTGCGTAAAGAAAAAGAAAAGATACCATTAGATTTTGGTGTAAAGCGGATAACCGGAAATGCCACTTTACCTGAAGCTCATAATGGTTTTTCTTCAAAAAATACCATTAAATGCCATTTTTTCGCATTTTGTCATTATGAAAATTAAAGATTATTGAATTTTCTACAGGTATACATTAATACTTTTTCTATATATTTTACAGATAAATTTAAAAATCAATTTTTCTTATAAATCTCTAAGCCTAAGATAAACACAATTCCTTTGTTACACAGTTCAGAAGAAGATGATTCTGTTTACTCTTTGTTCTTACTTTCTTTTCTTACCCAACGATGACTTTATCTAACTAGTGGACACTTGCTGGATTGCCCACCACTTTACTGAGGAGGAACGCCCTTACGCTCTCACTATCACTAAACACTTACACTTGATGATAGATGATGAACATATTTTGGATGGATGACACACACAATATTTTTATACTCCTAATTTTATTTACACATATTTACATTAATACTAACTTATAATTATTGATTACACTCTGAACACAAACTAAACTGTTACATAATTATATTGTAACCCTAATTACGCGTACTCGCGTACGCGCACCAAACTAAACCGCCGACTACATATCTGTCCTGTCTGAGTCTTTAATCTCGACTGCCTTAAAACAAAAGGGTTATCTCTTCAACAGGCATATCTGAAGAAGGGTGCGAGGGTGTAGCATCCATAGCTAAATAACAAGACTGCATGTATCATAGGCAATAACTTATATGGTTAATTGTCAAAACAATAAATGTCTACGCGGTTGACAGCTAGACTAAACAGATATATATATATATGAGAGAATAATGATTATTATTTCTAAACAGAATTTTGACTAACAAAGATAACAGAGTTAAAATGTAGTTATTGAAACTGTAATTTAGAAGTTTATAATAAAGTTCATTACTTGTTATTTCACCATCTTGCTACAGTATATTATACTGTAAAATAATAAAATTTGCAGACGTTTGAAATATTTTATTAAATAAATCAAGAATGTTTCAAATTTTGTTTTGTTGTTTTTCCACTTCACACATTTTTGATTTATTTTACGAAAGGTTTCATACGTCTACCATTACAAAAATGTAGAAAATATAAGTAGTAGGTAGTAGTTAAGTTCTATTTTTTAAAAAAATAAGTTTTTATTACTTACCCCAGAACTGGAAGTGATATGCATTTCTGGATATGGTATATTTTTGGCTATCCAGTGTTTAGCAAATTTAGGAAAAATCGCATATCTCCTCCAAGAACTGGTTCATTTTCGCGTGATCACCCTGTGTACTTTTAAAATATAACTGCGATTATCAGACCGTAGAACAACTCTTAGTTATTGGAATAACACTAAAGTGGTAATTTTTCTGCTTTAAATAAGAAGATAAATTCCAAAATTTTCATTAGAAATTGGACATTTACTGGCAATTGATGTTTGAATTTAATGGATAAAACATATTACGATCAATCATGATTCATGATCAAAGTATCAATCTAGGGATTGTAAGGTTGGCCTTTAGGCCTGGCATTATCATATCTAAACTTTACTGTCAGTTATAAGAAAAATAGCATAGAAAAATTGACACGTGTAATTTTTACGACTTACGCTATCGATGGTATATTAATTTTATTTTTAATTAACAGTTAAGTTAACAGACAGTTTAACCAGAGACCGGGCTTTAATTTATAAACTAAATACACTCCGGAAAGTGTTATATTCTCATTAAAAAAAGCTGATGTGTTCCGTCAATTCTATGTTGAAAAAATCTGATGTGGCCAACACAAGACCTCCCGCTATTTAATTTTTATTAATTTAAATACATATATATGAAGCGCCGTTTGGGTCATAATTAAATGTGGGAAATATTTATTTTTGCATCGTGAGAAATATATTTTTTTAAGAAATAAATAAAAATACTGAGAAATAATTTTTATTTCTTAAATTATTTTTTATTTTGTGTGTTATAATGAAATGAGGGAAATATTTATTTTTAAAAATATTTCTCTCGGTCGACACAGGGCGTTTCGGGAAAAATATTTTTCAAAATATTTCTCCCGATCGATGCCGAGGTTTTCGGGAGAAATATTTTTTTAAATATTTTTTCCCGGTCGACGCAGCGCATTGCAGGAGAAATATTTATTTAAATATTTCTCCCGGTCGACGCGGCGCAGTTCGGGAGAAATATTTAAATAAATATTTCTCCCAGTCGACGCGGCGCAGTTCGGGAGAAATATTTTACGCATAAAAATATTTCTCACAAAGTGCAATGCTTCGTCTGGGAGAAATAATTTTCATAACTATGCTAGTTTCCGTTAGATGGCACAGAGCTAGTTACCGCTGGATGGCGCTGAGCTAGCTGTTATT
Organism: Ophonus ardosiacus; assembly: GCA_943142095.1. NCBI lineage: Eukaryota > Metazoa > Arthropoda > Insecta > Coleoptera > Carabidae > Ophonus > Ophonus ardosiacus. Next base: position 27,797,348 of record OW964828.1, on the reverse strand, counting down.
ACCGGAGTGCGTAGTAGCATTTAATAAATATTATTTATTAAATATTATATTATATATATATATATATATATATATATATATATATATATTATATTATTATATTAAATATATATATATATATATATATATTATTATATTATATATTTATTAAATGGTAGTAGTGAGTGCTCGTGGCCGTGGCCACCCCCCGTGTTTGTAAGAGGTGTTTGTGTTCATAACATAAACAGGTTATGTCAGTTTTTCCGGCTTCACTAGATTCGCGCGTACGTACGCGTCCACAAGCAAAACACAAACACCTCTGACAAACACGGGGGATGGCCACGGCCACGAGCACTCACTACTACCATTTAATAAATATTTAATATAATAATATATATATATATATTTATTTATTTATTTATTTAATATAATAATATAATATATATATATATATATATATATACATAATAATAATATAATATTTAATAAATAATATATTATTTATTAAATGCTACTACGCACTCCGGTAATAACAGCTAGCTCAGCGCCATCCAGCGGTAACTAGCTCTGTGCCATCTAACGGAAACTAGCATAGTTATGAAAATTATTTCTCCCAGACGAAGCATTGCACTTTGTGAGAAATATTTTTGTGCGTAAAATATTTCTCCCGAACTGCGCCGCGTCGACTGGGAGAAATATTTATTTAAATATTTCTCCCGAACTGCGCCGCGTCGACCGGGAGAAATATTTAAATAAATATTTCACCTGCAATGCGCTGCGTCGACCGGGAAAAAATATTTAAAAAAATATTTCTCCCGAAAAGCTCGGCATCGATCGGGAGAAATATTTTGAAAAATACTTTTCACGAAACGCCCTGTGTCGACCGGGAGAAATATTTTAAAAAATAAATATTTCCCTCATTTCATTATAGCGCACAAAATAAAAAATAATTTAAGAAATAAAAATTATTTCTCAGTATTTTTATTTATTTCTTAAAAAAATATATTTCTCACGATGCAAAAATAAATATTTCCCACATTTAATTATGACCCAAACGGCGCTTCATACATATACCTACATATTTACTAATGCTGCTAACTTTATTAAATTCCTTTGCATACAACTATTGCTTTATTTACTATTTTTTGTTTAAAATGTCACCATTAATAATTTGAAATGATTAGTTTTTTGACAGTGACGTACTTGTCATTTCAATACATTTGAAATATGAACATGAACTACATAACAAAGGTATCTAAATCATAGGCTCTGAGATTTACAAAAAAAAAATTGTTTTTAAATTTATCTGTAAAATATATAGGAAAAGTATTAATGTATACCTGTAGAAAATTAAATAATTTTTAATTTTTATAATGACATAATATGCGAAAAAATGACATTTAATGGTATTTTTCGAAAAAAAAAAAACATTATGAGCTTCAAGTAAAGTGCCATTTCCGTCATCCGTCTTTATAATTCTTTAACTCTATATCTATTGAACATGAAGGAAAATGTTATAATCAAACCGTAAAGACAATAAGATATTCTTTCATATTTTTGTCACACACGGTCACACACACACACACACTCACACACACACACACACACACACTCACACACACACACTCACGCATACAAACAGACATCACCGTAAAACTAGTAAAATCGTATTGTAGGGACCCTAAATCGTTTTTATTCATTAAAAATTCACCACCGAATTTTTTGACCAAAGACAATACCTTCCTCACCTAAAGGTGACTGAAGGTAAAAACTCCGGAATATATATATTTACGAGTTAAAGTTGGTGTTAGATAAATGTATTGTCATTCACCGTTTATCTACATAAAACTAATTCGTACAGACTAGGTAAATATTTATTTCTTTAAATGGAATACTAGCTGTACCCGTTGCAAATATTTGCAACAAACAATATGGGATAACTTTAAATTATAAATTTTCTGTACTTGTATATAATGTTTGGTACTTTTCTACACTTTTTTAACTACCGCTGCTTTGTTGAGCACATAGGAATAGGGAGATTATTTGACACAACACTGGTAATAATAAGTAAATTATTTAGGGTCGGTTTGTTAATGCAAAGTTAAAAGTGAAGTAATGGTAACTGTTAGTTAGGTAAATTAAATGTTTGATTGACTGTTTATAAATAAAAACTGTAAATTGGGAACTGAAACTGTTTTGACAGATAAAAAATGCAGGTAACACAGGACCAGGATGGATTTTATTACTACGTAATTATTTGATGAGGAACTTTGGATATTATTGTACAAATTTTACAACAAACTACAGCAATGTTAAATTTTGAACAGATAAAACATACCTATTAAAAATATGCAATTTATACAAAAAAAAATATAATAGAAATTCTATAGAAACTACAGTAGGTATTCATTTAATTGACCAGTTTATATTATTATTTTTTTACTGTTATAAATTTAAATGAAGAAAAAGGTAAAACATCTAATAGAGATTATCCGCATATTCAATGTCTTTCAATGTTATATTTTATTATTATAAATTATAATTATGAATCAATTTTGTAATTATTCTTACTTCATTTAATTCCATTGTATAATGTATAAAATTTATTGTCACCAACAAATATTGTTATTGTCGTAATCAATGTGTTTCATTTATGATTTCAAGTTCAATTATTGTAGTAATAATTTATTGTACACAAAAAAATTATGCATTACTGTAATCTATGAGGAATCAACGTATATCTATTTTTCAAATTACCATCTTTATTCGGTTTAAAACAATATGCATAATCAGTGCATATCTATACCTTCTACAGTATAATTACACATTAACGAAACTTGATGCCACACAAAGGAAACCTGAATTCACAGTAACGAAAACTAATTTATCACTCCTGAATACCCATTTTGTAATAATGAAAACATAATTCACAATTTTAAAAACCATTTTCAGCTAAATGAAAACAGATTTTACATAGTAATCTTAAATAGGCGCCGCCAAGGAAAGGCAAGAAGGGGCAATAGTCACCTATGGAGAGGTAAAAAAATAAGGCAAATGTATTGTCCCTAAAATATATTAAAATATTTTTCTGAACTTATAAAATATTAAATAAATAGCGAATAGTATTTTTAAGAAACAACTAAAGATTAAATTTGATTACAACAATAAAAAAGCTTGATTAAAACAATGATGTAACTTGATTACAACTATTATAAAATTTGATTACAACAATGTTCGCTACGCTAGAAGTGAGAATAAGTAACCCGAGGGTTTGAAATCTGTTTTCGTATAGTTGAAATTAGTTTTCATGGGTGTGAATTCAGTTTTCTTTTACGTGAAATCAGGTTTCGTTAGTGTGAAATCATTTTTCAAAAGTGTGAAACCATATTGTAAAATGTAAAATTAAGGGGTGTTAAAGAGCGGTAAAATAGAGACATCCAACTCAGTTGTATTTAATACTTTCGTTGGTATAGTTTTCATTGGTGTGAATTCAGTTTTCTTTTACATGAAATCAGTTTTCCCTAATGTGAAATCGTATTTCGTTACTGAGAATTCACTTCTAATTTGTGTGAAATCAGTTTTCGTGAATTCATATTTGGTTAATGTAAAATCATGTTTCAAAAGTTAGAAAACATATTGCAAAAGGTAGCATTAAGGGATAGCGTTTAAGAATGGGAAAATAGGGGCATCCAAGTGGTTGATTATAATATACTCTTTTGTATTTAATGATTTATTAATTTTTGAGGGCAAAAATTCCTTATTATGGTTTCACTATAAGTTGACATATTTATCTGTTAAGGTTAACTTTTGACTTTTGTATGATAAAAGCTTTGCACGTTATTTACCTGTTACATTATTTAACCTTGCATTGATAAACCAGCCTTAAATAACACAAAATATTATTCTTGTAGCAATTTTCACAAATTGTATGTATTTTTCATCATTCTCATCTTTATGTTCAGTGCTGCCATCTATTGCTTGACAGCGGTACTTAATAAAAAATCTTTAAGGCCTTATAAAAATAGACGGAATTGAAAATCTTAACATTTTAGATTTTTGTGCACATCTACATGATAATAGCTTTCATTTAAAAAAAGAATCATCAAAATCGGTTCGGTAGAAGTCCATAACTAAGGCCCCAAAGAAAAACCTTATTTTTTTATATATATAGATGTTATCGCATAATCATAACTACAACTTAAAATGTATTTCATACATTATAATTATCTGAGTAGGTAGCTATAATAGTCTTCCATGCATGTAGCATGTAGGTTTATAAACAAAATGTTTATACATAATAACCTTGTATGAAACACAATGATTGAGCGATAAAGTTTTACTGAATTGAGCATATTTATCATATAAGTAATTGATGATGTTCAGATTTAAAGGATGCCCTCAAAGATAAGCGTCAAATTGCCTTTTCCTGCCACCAAGGACAAACCCTTCATCAACAGAATCACTAAATAAAAATGAATTAGACTCATTTTTAAATATACGGGTTTGTTAATTTATATAATTTTCTCACAGGCCTTCACGTTTCATAATTTCACGACAAAAGTATGAAGGCAGAAAATATTTATTATTAACCCTCCAGAACACGCATTAATTTTTAACAGACAAACACACACCGGTCTGAGGGACCATTCGGCTAAAAAACGTGGTATATGGCCTTATTGACAAAATAAATCCCAGTAATTGTTTAAGGTTTATAAATTAAATGTAAATTATCTTGATTTTTATAAATTATTAATACATTCTGTTTAAATCACACTTGAGATTACAGAAATAATACAAATTTTAACTATGATTGATCATTGATCCCTGAACCCTGAGACCAGTGCGTGTGCTGAAGGCGTTGTACTTTGAATGTGGTAGGATAGCATTAATTAATCTATATGTTATATCAGCTACTTAAGTAAGTATTTTTTAACTAATAAAGAAAATACGAGATGTAGTAAACCTATATTAAAAAAATCTGATTTGGTCAGTAGGTTCGTATATTATAATTCGTTATAATTGATAGTTTAGAAATTATTTGAAAAAGAAAAATTGACCTGTATTTTGTTATTATTTATTTCTATAGTGACGTATGCATTAAGATTAAAAAAAATGCACATTATTGTTAACTTAAATAGTAAATATGAATGATTCTGAATGTTATCTAAATATATTCCATTGACAAATATATAAATTTAACTTTATTGATATGTAATATATGCAGCAAACAAAAAGAAACATATGTTACATGACAACATTTTTATTAGGATTTTCACTTAATATGTAATATGCTATTTATTTGAAATTGCATATTTTCAGAAAAAAGTAAGAAAAATTTCTAAAGCCAATTTTACTTTTAAAATTACGAACATTACGTTTGATTACATAATTAATTAAAGAAATTATATAAAATATTTGTTGCATCATGAAACTATTCTTTTGTTAAAGCAATTTTTTTAAATTATCATAAAATGAATTTAAAAAGAAAAGTGCCTAATGAGAAACGAATTTGTTGAATTAAATTAGAATTTTGTCAGAAGTATAATAAATAGTCTTGTAATAAGGTAGGATTTATCTAGCATTTTTATCAATTTGTTACCATTTAAATTAATTAAAAAATACTGGCGTCTAGTAAAACATGATTAGTTTCTAATTAAAAAAATCTGATGTGGCCAACACAAAACCTCCCGCTATTTAATTTTTACATACATACATAAAATCACGCGTTTCCCACTTAGTGGGTTAGCAAAAACCCGGAAACAATAGTAACAATAAGAAAAGGGATAAGAGTAAGAGCTCAGCTAACTCACTTCACTCTTTAACAACATTCTTCTTTCGCCTTGTCCACAATCATCATAGCATTCATACATAAGAACATATTAAAGTGACTGATTTTCGGTAGCGAATAACCGCATCTGGACCACAATAATAGTTACGCAAAAATCATCCTTCCACACACATCCCTATCCATTTTTATTAATTCAAATACATACTTACGTATTTACTAACGCTGCAAACTGTTCCACTGCATAAAACTATTGACTTATTTACTATTTTCTTTTTAAAATGTCACTATTATTAACTTGAAGTGATTAGTTTTTTGACAGTGACATTTACTGTCAGTTGCATTCATTTGAAATATGAACTGTGCAACAAAAGAATTATTGTGTTTATCTTAGGCTTCGCGACTAATAAAAAAAATTATTTTTAAATTTATCTGTAAAATAAATAGAAAAAGTATTAATGCATTCCTGTAGAAAGTTCAATAATCTTTAATTTTCATAAGACATAAAATGCGAAAATGGCATTTAATGGTATTTTTTGAAGAAAAACCATTATGAGCTTCAAGTAAAGTACGATTTCCGTTTATCCGATTTACACCAAAATCTAATGGCTTCTATTCCTATTAGAATATGGTAAAAATACAAGGTTTCAGAATTTTCTGAATGATAGTATTTGAGTTAGAGTGCAAACAAAATTCGTACACATACACACATACACACATACACACACACACACACACACACACACACACACACACATACACACATACACACATACAGACATCATCGTGAAAATGTTAAAAATGGATTCTAGGGACCTTAAAACGTGGTCATTTACTAAAATCTCGATATGAGATTTTTAGCACGATCCCTATACCTCCCTTACCAAGGGTAGCGGGAGGTAAAAAAAATACATAAGACTAGTGAAGTTTTTCTCTTCTACAAAATACATAAATACATATATGTATATTATGGAAGGAATAACATAAATGAAGCATTTAAATTCGAAGCGATTTAAGTGTCATATTTAATTTTTAAGTTATTTATAAAAACTTGATTGAAGAAAACAATAACGAAATTTGTATTTTCTCCGTTTATTAATAGTGTAGGTATAGGTAATAGTTATATCCATTTTGTTAACATTTTCGTGGTTAGTATTCAATCTTAATGCGCCAAACTACGATTTAAATATAAATTTAAGTTTATATTATGTACATATTTTATCCCTACCCTTTAGCTTAACATTTCAAATGACTGGATTTTTAGCACTTACATGAGGGTCACGCTAGACTTATTGGCTGGTAGCACAAGCGTGGTTCTAACATCGGTATTAACTAGAACCATGTCAACGACTTGACACATACTTCAGGTTTGTTAAGAAAACAAGTGTTGCCAATATATTGATCAAGCTGAAAATTTACTGACAGCCATATTCAATAAATCTGCCAACACTATTTAAAATTATTTAAAATGATTTGTTTTTTAACTTGTTTCAAGGAAAAACAGTTTTAAATAATGAGGTCAAATTTATTGAATATGGCTGTCAGTACATGTTCGACTTAATTCAGTATATTGGCAACTCTTATTTTGTTAACAACCCTGAAGTATGTGCCAAGTCATTGACACGATTCTAGTTAATACCGATGTTAGAACCACGCTTGTGCTACCAGCCATTGAGAATAAGGAAATCAGGTGGACCATTGAAAACAAAATTTCTACTATCTTTTTAAACAATTATTTATCTCTCATTTGAAATTAAGTTGCGAAAGTTAAGTTTGTTGGAATTTATTTAATCATGGAATGGAATTTTCCAGAGAGAATTTTCGAATTAAGATTTATAATTTGATAGTTTTTAAAGCAGTCTGAAATTAATTTGACAGTTTTTAAGCTCCCCAATAATTAGTGGAAGGAAAGAATGGTCAAGTGTATGATTGTTAAAGGGAACTAACTACATATTTAAAATAAAATTCGAAAAATATGTGAACCATTGTACTTTCTAAATCTCAATCATTTTTGCTTGACCCTCGTTCCTCGTACCATATTAAATATTAAGATTGATAAACATAACTTTTTCGTGTATTTTTTTTTATGTATTTATTGACTCCCAAGTAACACTGACCAACGGTCGACCAAAAAGTAACGTCGATTTTAAGTTGAATTTACGTCATATGCGGACGTCTAATTAGAAGTCTATACGACGTCACTGTGACGTTGATTTTTGGTCGAAAATAGGTCTATTTAGATGTCTAATCAGATGTCTATACGACGTCACTGTGACGTTGTTTTTTGGTCAAAAATTGGTCTATTTAGACGTCTAATTAGACGATATGCGACGACACTGTGCCGTTGATTTTTAGTCTGAAATAGGACTATTTACACGTCTAATATGACGTCTATGCGACGACACTATGACGTTGATTTTTGGTGTGAAATAGGACTTTTTAGACGTCAGATTTGTGGGCCATGTGACGACTTTATTTGGTCGTAATTAAGTCTATTTAAACCTTTTTCAGACTTACATTTGACATACATTTCGTTTATTTTTACTTTATTTATAATATTATTAAATATTAATATTAATATTTCCAATTTTAAATGGCACAAAAGTGACCCCTGTGGTGCACTCTCCACGCCAGCTATGAGTGCCCGTGAGGTGACGCCTGGTAAGCGCCCACACGGTAAAATATATCGTCATCATTACCGACGTCTACAAGTGTTGTAGATACTGGCACACCCAGAAATGGGTAATATGCCGTGATGATATATTTATTTTATTTTATTTATTAAAAATATAAAACAATATATTGTTTACTACAATTATTTTTAAAATTCGAATAAATATAATATAAAACTTATTTTATACATATATGTATAATATATATTTTTATTTATGTATCGTCATCACCAAAAACTACGAATAGAAGCAAATTTGGGACACTCAGAAATGGGTAATAAAATCCGTGGTAATATTTATAGTTTATTTATTTAAAACATATATGTTTACATATTTATTTATAAATGTGAAACAGAAAAAAAAATATGTTATATTTTTTCGTATATAAATGGACATTTTAATTTTCAACATTTTAAACAAAACCTAGTAAAGGCAAGACAAACTTTTAACAAATGTTTATAATACAAAAGCAAATGTATAAACAAAGGGAAATATACATTTTGTAACTTTGGTAGATCTTGGGGTCTTCAATAGTGATCTAGCATCCTTTGGAATGTTGTGATATCTAAGAATAAATAATAATTTATTTACTGAAGATTAAGTAATATTTTCCTCAACTGCCCATTTTCTTATATCGTATATTATTGTTCTCATTACTCTTTTTGTGCACAACCGATTTTAAAGGCAAAATTTCTATAAGGAAAAAAGAAATATATTAATTAAGAATATAACTAACATTTAGTAGAGTATTAAGGTCCCAGCTGTGCATGTTTCAATTCACTTGGAATGAAGGGTTTTTGTCATTTAATTTATCGGTATACAGTAAATATAAATACTGAGAAAAACCAATTGTTTAATGAACTAAAAACTATTACTACTATCCATTTGCCACAAAACGAAAATGTAATATATGACTTTTGAATTTTCCACGCCCTTCAGACATCATTACATGTGTATAATATTAATTTCATTCTTTTTATGAAATATTATTTAGCTTTAAGCTAATAATAAATTAATTATATTTTCCCGAAATAAAAAAAATAAAAAAAAAGTCAGATTGTGTATCCATGGTGAAATGTTCCATTGCAGTAGGTACTCAAAAGAGTCAGGTAAAATTTTACATAATACTGCAAATATGAACTTTCAAAACTCAAGATAGCCATGAAAATTTTTGACGGTTAAGGGAAATAAGTTTGTATGTATAGACGCACCCTCCGAAATTTTTGACATGTCACTTAGACGCTTATAGAAGCTATGATGGCTGCGCTGCAAAGTCAAATGAAAGAGATATTAGAAAACTAGTAATTACCATGGGAGAACATTGAAAATAAAATTTCATAATATGAACATTGAAAATTTAGTATAGATATTGTAAGTAGATCAAATTGTGGTTATATTGCATATTACATTTTTTTTTTATATATATAGCTATGACAAGATATTGAGAGCAATAAGTGGCTCTGAGGAATATAAACAAGGAATGGTGAACTGTGACCTATGCACGACAATGGGCGAATAATTACAAAAATAATTTAATTAATTTGTATTTTTCGTGAATATTTATCTTTTTCAAAAATACTTTTTATGTTTAATATTTTATTGTAGGTTTATTGTTTTACTTTATTTAATATTTTCTAATTAATGTTTTATATTATAGAGTATAAATAAAACTTTATAATTAAATTATTTATTTTTCCTAGTAATTTTTCCCGACCATCATTTATGTTTATATCATAAAAATGACGTCGAAACAACGTCTTAAAATGGCGTCTAAACAACGTCTTGAAATAACGTCGAAACAACGTCTAAAAATGACGTCGACACAACGTCTTAAAATAACGTCGACACAACGTCTTAAAATGACGTCAAAACAACGTCTAAAAATGACGTCGCACAGCTCCACGCTGAGACGTGGTCAGGACGTCTATATGACGGAATTTCAGACGTCGATTTTAGGTCATTTGTGTTACTTGGGCACTTACCTACATCCTTTCGAATTAAAATTCTTCAATTTCCATAATATTACATCTAAAAGTAATTTTAAAGGATAATACATTTTTCATAATTTATTTTGTATTTATTCAAGACAAATTGAAACATTTATAGAAAAAGTTAATTTTCTTCATTTCATTTATAAAAAAAAAAAACTATTAAATTATAATTAAAAAGCCTTTGATGATGATTATTGCTCTGAAAATTAAAAATTATGGATTTCTTTCAACTTTCTATATGTTATATTAGTGGCATATGCATACATTCCCATAAAACCCATAGCACCTGAGAAAGTGTATTCTTGTGCTCGTTTGGATTGCATTAATCATAGCAATAAAAAATACCTACTGGAAGGAAACTAAAGTTTGATAGACCGTATCCAAGTAACCATGACTGTTTTTTGCTGAAAGAGCTTCATAATAGATGTAATATTTTGTTTTTCACATGCATATTTTTTTGTTGAAGCATTAAGCATTATCACTGTTACTAGATAATAATATCGTTTTTAATTTCAAAATAACCTGAATTCAAATTATACCTAAAAGGCTATAGAATTACATGATGTTTTTATTGTTTTAAGTATATCGTTTTAATTCATTTTGCCAAAATTGAAAGAATCGGAAGCGAAACTATGTCAACGCTCCTGTATAAATTTCTGGGTTAAATATTCTGAAAATCGTTCTTTCATTGACGAAATAATCCAGTATCCTTGATAAATTTGTCTTATGAATACTACAATACTACGTATTCCCGTTATCATCTATAAGTGAATATTTTGTGTGTTGACATTTTAAAAAAAATATTATCTATTACTGAAACAATATATTCACTTATTACATTAATTTTATCTTAATTATACGTAAAAAAGTAACATTCATTTCATCCATTTATGGCACACTCATGCAGTCGACGGATAGTTAAACGGCTTGGTGGATCCTTATGAAACCATTGCTGAAATTTTTTTCTTACTATTGAGCTATTAAGAGTGACCCAAATACTTCCATCCAAGCTGCTACCTACCTTCTCTCTTCCAAATTAAGTCGAGTAGCCATATCTAGTCTGCAACAAAAGAAAATTTAAAATTATGTAGTACGATATAAGTGGTAACATCTTTTTGGACAACCCTGTATTATCTGTCGTTACGTCCTGGTTAACTATGGGTTGTGAAACGTATGTCTGTACTTTTTTCTTAGTAATAAACTCAAACGTCATTGTTTAAACATAAATCAAATTCAACCTAAATTAAAATAAAAATTTATTTTTGAACTGTTTTACATTAAAATGTTGACTCAGGAACATTTTCAGCACCTAGGTACGGTAATAAAACTTTTATAAAATGCTGTGTTGTGCTAAAAAATGACTTTCCTCATTTTGAATAACGTTTGACGTTTTACATTGTATGAATAAAGAAAAACATGCGTTACGCGTTTCTCAACCCACAGCCAATTAGGACCTAATTGAACACTCGATATCCTGTTAATTTTACTCCTGCAATTTATTTAGTACTCTTGTTCATAGAATGCCATATTTACTGTCTTATGCTATTTTATGATCAAATCCTAATAAATTAGGTGCTCTAACAATTCGTATTCAAAATTTATTAATTATAACTTCTTATGACTAGAAACATTCAAAGGCTAAAGTTTAAATCAATTAGATTTAATTAATTATTATTATTATTATTATTATTATTATTATTATTATTATTATTATTATTATTATTATTATTATTATTATTGTTTTATTCACGTGAATTAGAATACGACCCATTATCACTATTTATTATTTCTGAAAACTCTGAATAGAACGCAAATTGAAATAATCAATAAAGAATAATGACGCGTAATGACATTTTTTTTATTAACATGTACATGTATTACATGTTCTGGAATAAATTTAAAAATGTATGTATTAATAAATTAGTCATATTAAAGTTACAATAGTACCTACAAACTTTGTAACCATAACATACATTTTCGTTATTATATCGAGGGCATCATAATAGAAGGGCTTAATAACCAAAATATAAATTTTACAGGAGACGGTAAAAACGATGTGCAGATCACTGAAACGATTACATACGTCCAATAATATAATTTTCGTAAAAATGGTTCATACGCCCTTCTGTTATGATGCCTTCGATATATTTATAATTTCTCGTGCTAGCAAGTACAAGTTTGCATTTTTAAGAATAATCAGCATATTATTTTTAAAAATTACATATTTTACGCTTGAAATGTAGTAATGTTAAGTGTGTTAAATTGCTCATGTACTAAAACATGTTCTACTTTTAAAAGTGCATTTTTTTGCAGGTCATTATTCACACTGTCTCACATACGAAGAAAAAATCGTCTCCTTATGTGAAAAGAGAGCGACAATTTGAATTTCATACAGTATGCACAGTACTTGGCAACAATCAGCAACAACAATGAAGATCCCCACAAGAAGATTTAACTCACTCGTTAATTAGATTTAATAAAAAGATAATGTTCTACGCGCTAACATATAGATGACAATAAAAGACAGTAATGTTGTTAAACAACGATCCTTTAAGTATAAAATCAACGAATTTAGAAACAGATAAAAGATATTTTAAGAGAGTGAGGTTAAGAAGACTGCAATGTAGGCAACTATTAATTTATTTGTGCTTTGTGTGTTTCGTAAACAATTTCTCTAGTGTACACTGTAATAGACCGCCTAGATTTCTTATCGATGGGCAGACAGAAATAGTTTTAAGATTAAAAGAAGGTGCAGAGACTCCAGTCGGTAAGTTCACGTTAAATATTAAATAAGTTATGCATTATGGTGCAAACCGTTAAGTTTTAATATAATGTATTTCTAATTGCACAACCTTTTACGCTGTTTTTGAATGTTTAACATTGTTTTTATGCAAGTTACTTGAATTTTGCTGAAAGTTCTTCCTAAATACTAAAAGTAAAAGTAAATTGCAAATAATTAATTTATGGATAATGAAAAATTCAAAACAAAAGTGAAATTTTATGAAATATTGATGACATTATACATCATTCAAAATATAACATGAAAACTTTAATAAATTATTATCTAAAACATTATATAAAATACTTTATTCAAATACATATACAGTAATAAATTAATACATAAGCAACGTGAATGAGTTTAAATGCATGAAATAGAAAATATTAATTTTTATTAATTTGACTAAAAAAAAAATGAAGGATGAAAATATATTCACAATTCAATACATAAATTTTATTTTATGTGCGGTATTAATAATGGTAATTTTTAAAAATGAACACGAAAATAAAATAGTTATCTGAATTTAGGTAATATTTATATTTTTGTATCGAAATGCATAGCAATTGCACTGTCTCAAGATAGATTTTTCTTTCATTGTTTACATTGTTACAGCATACTTGATCAAAATTGTATACAAAAATTGCCACTTAATTTTAGACAAAAAAGTTTCAAATAAAAGTTGTGGATATTTATATTCTACACCTAAATCAGTAATTTGTGTAAAATCGAATTTGAAATGGCAACAATTTATTTGTTCCGCAATTATTTAAATGAACCGTATTTTATGCGGCTCAGTATTTTTCATAAATGTTCAGCATTTTTCATAAATGTTCAGTATTAATAATAAATATTCGGTAATATACTACTTATAGTTTTTTACTGAACAAATAGTAATGAACAAATATGAAAAAATACTGAACAAAAAATGTTTTTTTACTAAAAAAATATGAAAAAAATCTGATGTGACCAGCACATTACCTCTCGTCAATTCTATGTATTTTGTATAAATTCCATCCAGAAAGTTTCTTCCAAAAGATTATATATTTCACTTCACTGTCAATCAGAATTATCTTATAGTAAGCTGTTTCGATGGTTATAGCGTAACTGGCGGATTATGAAATTTTATTTCTTTCTAATTAACTATCAGCCCGATTCACAAAAAAGTTTAAGCTACTCCTCATTTTTGGATTAGTGAATTCTATTCTATTCCGGTATTTAAAATTTAATTTTCATGATATCTATAAAGGTAGATACTAAGAATAGATTAGACTATATTTTAAGATATAAACTGTCAAAATTACAGTAGAATTCGCTAATCCAAAAATGAGGATTAGCTTAACCTTTTTTGTGAATCGGGCTGTATATGTGTATATGTATCCATTGCATATGAAGTATAAAATGCAGTCAAATTGAATAAAATAGTCTTTAAAATTTAAAATAACATAAAATGTCAAAAAATGATATGTAATTTCGTTTTTTCAAGAAAAACTGTTAAACGTTGCAAATGAGGATAATTCCGGATGACATTATAAACAAAATCTAATCAAATTCTTTATAAGAATGTAAGGAAGGGAAGTGCGAAGAAATTGTAATTTTTGGAATTTTAATACTGCAGTTATTACAGGAGAAATTATCGTCACACACACACACACACACACACACACACACACACACACACACACACACACACACACATACGCACATACATCGTAAAAATAGGACAATCGTATTTTAGGGACCCCAAAACGTATTTATTTATTTATTAAAAACTCACCACCGAATTTTTTGATCGAAAACAATTCCTTTCTTACCTAGAGGTGACAGAAGGTTTTGTAACACTACTTCGCTCGCTTGCGAAACTGTAGCGTTGAGTCGTGCCCTATATCCTCGACATGACGTTCTTTTCTGTTCTCCGTAATGTCAAAGGGTTGCTCGGGCGCCAATCGGTCGGTCGGTAAAACAGCACAAGCGAGATAGTAGATCCTGTAAAGGACGCTCTCATAGCGTCGCTGAAAATGGTGGGTTGAACGCCAAAAAGGGCTCGGGTAACTTAGTGGAGATAGAGTTCGGCTTTTGACAATGAAATCAATTGAAATCATTTTAAATATTTTATTAAAATATATTAAAACAAGAAATAATAGTCAAAAGAAAAACAAAGGAAAGTAACAATCGCTGGCATACTATCGGCAAATAATCAATCAAATGAACCAGCGATACTTGTAGGATTTTTTCTCAAACATACGGTCTACAATGGCACACACCAAAGTTGAAAACGGAACGGATGGTTACAGTGTTGTCACTTGACAACACTCATCAACAATCGCGATTTCGGACTGAGACAGTGTTGGCATACACCAACACTCATTGACAATCGCGGAAACAACCGGCTACGGATACCGGTACGGTACACCTTCTGCACTCTCTCGCGGGCTGCCGGCACACACCAACAGCGCTGAGTCGGAGGCAGCCAAAATCATCACCAACCCGCTCACCTGGACTTCACCAGGTTCGCGGAAGACAGCGCACACCGTCTAAGGCTCGATGGAGAACTAACGTTCCCTTTAGCGAGAGAGAACACACTCTCTGCTTAGCGTTTGGGCTATACTCCGAAAAACCATTAAAAACTTCAAAAAAGGTTCAAATTTCAAACACATTTTTAGTCATCCTGCAAATACTCGTAAAGTATGAATAATGCGCTGTAGCTACTCGACCACGCGTTATCTGACAGGTAGACAACAATTTTATAAACATTAGCAACTATAAACAAAATACAACAATATATTTTACAACAAACGACATACAATATAACAAAACAATTATATTGTATGCGTAATTCAAATCAATACAAAACAATAAAAAATGGAAAACAATATTTTTACTTGTGGGATTTGAACTTTGATATCAATAATCAAACTTTGGCAAAAAACTGGCATGCTAACCACAAAACTGCAACGCTAAACACGAAGGATAACTTCAACTCTAGTGACCACCATCACAACTGAACATAAAATACTGAACAAAACCAAATCAAATATTGAGCACTGAATAAAATAATGAACACTTAAATGCGTGCCATTTGAAATTGTACAGATGTGGCTCATTAGTCCAGTCATTTGGTAGAAAAATAAGGCTTTATTCCACAAAAGGTCGGGCATTTTTGATTTTTGGATATATTATATATTTAGGGGTCTTAATGAAAAATTCAAGTTTTCCCCCTCGGAGGCCTTCGGGTAGCACCGCCAACTTGGGAAAAAAGGCGCAAAAGAACGGTTTTTCTAAATATCTCTTCACCTATTTGCATTAGGGCAAAATAGTTATTTTTCAATTTGTTCACTCTAAAATTTTCTACAACTTTCATCTAATACATTTTTTTCTATTACCAATAGATAGCGATCTACAGAGCTTCAAATAGAAAATTCCGGAAATCGGAGCACGGGAACCTCCCGCCAATTGGGAAAAATGGCGGCATATTTATGTTTTTGGCCATTTGCTCAAAACAATTATGAAAGATATTAAAATTACTTAAAAAACAAACAATATTACATATTTAATTCATAGTATAATAGATTTCACTATTTATAACAGTTTACATTCGTAGTGGCATCGAAAGAAGTAAATTATTGATGCCTTTTTTTATAATTATTATCTATGTTTTCCTGCATTTTTTTATTTTTTCATCCACCACTCTAATCTTGTTAAAGATACTATAACGCGGTTTGAAAATTTAAATTCAGCATGAAATGCTCTTTAACATAAAGAATTAAACAATTTTTTCCGATGAGCAATTTTCGAGTTACTAACAAATTAAACTCACATGAAATTCCTCTAAAATATTAAACATCTGAAAATCGACTAATGTCTCAATTTCTCATCAACCACTTTGACATATATTAAATACTTAATAAAGTTTATCTTTAATCGTGTTGAAATTTTGAATTTCATGCTGAATTCAAATTTTCAAACCGCGTTATCGTATCTTTAACAAGATCAGAGTGGAGGATCAAAAAATAAAAAAAATTGCAGGAAAACATTGACAATTATTATAAAAAAAGGCATCAATAATTTATTTCTTTCGATGCCACTACGAATGTAAACTGTTATAAATAGTGAAATCTATTGTACTATATATTAAATATGTAATATTGTTTGTTTTTTAAGTAATTTTAATATCTTTCATAATTGTTTTGAGCAAATGGCCAAAAACATAAATATGCCGCCATTTTTCCCAATTGGCGGGAGGTTCCCGTGCTCCGATTTCCGGAAATTTTTTCTGTTATTCAGCGCATTTTCTGGATAGGATTCCGTTTAAAAGCTTTTCTTGTAATTACTTTGAGGTAAAATCATAAATTTCCTGGACTATAAAACGTCTTTATAATGAAAATAAAACAATAAACAATGACTAATAGGTATGTATAGTAGTTAAATACTAATAATTAATGAATAATAATAAGTAATTTGAAAAAAATATTTAAAAAAATATAATAAAATGTGATCTAAATGAAGTATTAGGGCAATTTTCAAAAATTAGCTTTGTTTGAAGCTCTGTAGCTCGCTATCTATTGGTAATAGAAAAAAGTGTATTAGATGAAAGTTGTAGAAAATTTTAGAGTGAACAAATTGAAAAATAACTATTTTGCCCTAATGCAAATAGGTGAAGAGATATTTAGAAAAACCGTTCTTTTGCGCCTTTTTTCCCAAGTTGGCGGTGCTACCCGAAGGCCTCCGAGGGGGAAAACTTGAATTTTTCATTAAGACCCCTAAATGAAAAATAACTATTTTGCCCTAATGCAAATAGTTGAAGAGATATTTAGAAAAAAACTGTTTTTTACGCCTTTTTTCCCAAGTTAGCGGTGCTTCCCGAAGGCCCCCGAGGGGGAAAACTTACATTTTTTATTAAGACCCCTAAATATATAATATATCCAAAAATCAAAAATACCCGACCTTTTGCAGGGTAAATCTACCTAATGACTGGACTACATTACATACAAATGGCTATATTCTGAACAAAACTGCAATGGCCGGTTGCAGAAACATTCATCAATTCCTTGATCAATCAACGGTTCGTCAAAACAAACAAATGCAACGCGATTTTTTTACACAAATGATTTATATGTCATAAGAACAAGGAAACTGATTCGCATTTGTTCATTTTGATGGTCCGCTAATGGGGAAATTTAGCGTGGTAAAAATTCTACATAACATACTATTTTCTCACAAATATAACACAAATGACTGCTGAAATTGATATTAAAAATTAAAATTATTGCTCCATTTATTTATAATTAATATTTTTTGGATAAACTTTAAGTACGTCACAAGTCAGTTATGCGCAAACTCAGACAGAACTGTGAAATCGAACCACTTGAACGTAAGTCGTAACAAAGCGTAAAAGCGCTTCACTGGTAACCGCAACCGCGTCCGTCAGTGTATAAGTCGACATACGTTGCGCCAAACCTCTACCGACGTCATCACAGCTTAAAATCGGCTTTTCCGGAAAATCAGGGCATTTTTGAAAAAAATTAAACATGTTACATCATTTTTCAAGTCATTTCCCATGGAATAAAAAAATAAAAAAAAATCGCTAAACTTCCCCATTGAACAAGGAATTGATGAACGTTTATGCAACCGGGCATCTGTAAATCTGTACATAATGAACAAAATTGCAACGAAAGCTGCCACTCTTAATCAACAAAAATAAATGCGTTTTTGTCAGTTTTTTACAAATTTACAGATCTGTAAGTCTTACAGATTTGTTCAGAATTGGCCTAAAAATTACAAAGAAATTCATTTCGTTTGAACTGTCAGAAATTTAATGTAAAAAAAATATAATAGTAGTTATTTAAGTATTAGTTTTTAGAAATAATATCTGTGTATTGATTTAAGTGTAGAATTAAATTATCTTTAACTTTTATTTGAAAACAGAATTTCTGACAATTCAAACGATACGTATTTCTTTGTAACTTTGTTATCGTATCGCTACATACAAGGCTTCAAATGAGCAATATTTACACAATTTCAAATTCGATTTTACATGTACAACTACAACTTTTATTTAAAATATTTTTGTCTAAAATTAAATGGTAACTTTTACGCAAGGAAAAACTGATTTCCCAAGTTAAATGCTTACGTACATGTTTTTTTTTTTTTCATGTTAATTTGAACAATATTATTTGTATAAATACAGGTGTCCAGAAAGAGTATCGTGCATTTGATATTTGAATAAAACAAAAAATATAAATAATCGAAATGGTTATTTTGTCTAATAAGGTAACTAAATTGGAAAATTATTTAGCATAGATAATGTTGTCCAGATGCTCACTGTTACACTGCTGGCATTCCTCGCATCTCTGAGGAAGATTGACAATTACGCGTTGACGCGCTCTTTCATCTTCATGGAAATAAGGGCCAATGATACGTCTACCGCGCGGACATTGCAACCCAAATAATGGTCTCTACGGACTATATGGAGCATGGAGAGATCGCTGGTTCTTTTTTTGGGATTCCCCTGTGACCAGTAGCCGGTAAAGGCATCCGGCAATATCACGTTAGAGATGAGGTTATTGGCCGTTAGTATGAACAACCGATTAAGGGTGATTTTGATAAGCGAGCATCCGACTAGCATTGTTTTATCTCTGTCAATCATTTATGGATTATTTTAGGGAAAAATACTTCAAATAAAAGACGCGTACAATCAGTTTTTCTATAATTTTATACGCGTAAATGCTAGTCTTCATTTGAGATTAGAGGAATACCAGTTACGTAACAATTAACATCTGGACAACATTATCTTTGCTAAATAATTTTTCAATTTAGTTACTTCATTAAAAAAAAATCTGCTGTAGCCAGCACAACACCTCTCAGCATTTCCATTTTATGTTATATAAGTATTGTATTGCACTTCGCTATCGAACCGTCGTTTTATAACAAAAACATTACTGAACTTTACCCGAATATTGTTTTTATTGTATTTAACATGTCTTCTGCACGCATACAATTCTAATTATGTATATCGATTTTTCATTGTATGAGGAAGTTCCTAAATGTCAGAGATTCTTCCAATTCGTTAGCAAGATTGGCGGTTTTTCTTATTCTTATGGATATATGCGTTTTAATTAATAAAACAATAACAAAGATTAAATGTACTTCCCAGAAAAAGCTTTCAGAATGTCACTAAAGTTGTTGATTTTTCCTTCCTTAGTGCCTTGGCCTCTGCCATTAGATTATATATTACAGTGCCTTTATCTCTAAATCTATACAAGATATAATAAATTTTTTAAATGTATCAGATGTAGAATTTTATGTTCGTTAATAATAGTAATAACAGAAATTTTATAATCGGATTATAGGGACTTTAAAACGTGCTTAACCACTAAAATCTGGATATGCGAATTTTAGCATGATTCCAATACCTCTCTTAGCGAGAGGTAATAAACAACCATTTTGATTATTTATATTTTTTATTTTATTCAATTATCAAATAGCCGATACCCTTTTTAGATATTCTGTATAACAATTGGTGTATATTTGATCAAAATTATTAGTATTTATACACTTAGGTACCGTCAGGAATTTTGTAAACAAATTAAATTTAATTACATTACATCCTTGTTTTATTTATATTAAACAAGGCAAAAATAAATTTAAGTGAGATTTTGCAAAAAAATGTTGGTCACTAATGTGATAAGTTAAATTTAAAGAACCGCAGGGCAGAGATCATGATATTTTATCTCTATCATAAATTTTGCTGAAATTTTGAACAAAAATAGTCAATTTATAATATTTTTGGCATATACACGAAATTTTTTATTTGAAAATTGGAGAAATTTGACGGTTGGTAATATTTTTCAAATTTAAACCGTGTATATCAAATTAATACAAATAATTAATTCTAGTATTTTTCTTAATTAGAATAATTTGAGTTCTTTACACTTGTAGTTACTTCTGAATATTTCTATTAATGTGTATAAGATGATAATATTATGGTTAATTTTTGACTTTCACATAAATCAAAATTTGTGTAGGTAATTTGTTTTATAGTTCATTCACACCATATTTTCATTTTTTACAACACTTATAAAAACTGTTTATTTTAATTATAATTGTGTACTAAGGACTATGAATAAAGAATCATTTTAATAATTCGTAAGAAATTTAACAATTATATTGCAAATATTTTGCTTAATGCATTTGGGAGAAATGAGTTTAAGGTTAAACAAAATCGTTTGTCCTCAAATTAGTTACTGTATTGTGTGTGGGTGCTCAGATATGTTTAATATCATCAACTACAAATGTAGTTTTAAACTATTCGTCCTTGAATTCAGTTCACTATTTCGGTACCGGAAATATGATTTTCCGATAGTAGTGAAAAATGTGCCATAAACTCCAATTTCACATAACTGGACAGTGTAATCGTCGTTCAATAACCCAATAAGATCAATAACATTATTTTAGGATCACTGGTGTATCGATTACGAGGAGTAGATCCCGATGGAGATCGACTACATTTTAGCGTGCGACAACAGCCTGGAAGTGACGTCATCAGGGTTGAAAGCACTTCCGCTAGCGAAGCAAATGTTTACCTCAACAAGGAATTAGATAGAGAAGTATGTTTCTAATTTAAAGAGTATCTCATTTTCGATGTTTTTTTTTTAGAGACAGATAAAAAATGTTTGAATAATATTAATACTGTTTTTTTACGAAGAATAACACAAACTTAATATTTTTTAAATGTGAACTTTTGCTGAAATTAATCTCATCATTTTTCTTATGTATAAGCTTTACAATAATGTATGTATACATATATCAACATTCTTTTATTTTTAACATATATAAAACATGTATTATTAAATTATTGAAGTGAAAAATTGAAAATTATTAAATAACAAATTAAAAAATCTGTTGTGGACCTCTCGCCATTTACATATTAGGCTATATAAGTATTGTACATATTTGACATTTCTGATACACACAAAAACACATAATCTTTTTTATACATTTTTAAATTTTTTAATTTAGCAATGACAGAAATTTTCAAAAAATAATATTTAGAAGATTTTTTAAAGAAACTATTACTTCCGGTTGATTGAGGAATCTGCAGTTAAATATGTTTTAAGTCTTATAGACATCATCGTAAAAATGTTATAATCGGATTATAGGGACCTTAAAACGTACTTATCCACTAAACTCTGGATATGCGATTTTTAGCATGATTCCAAAACCTCTCTTAGCGAGAGGTAAAAAATCAATTACAAATTATCAATTGCTTATTATGATTATATCTTCATTAATTAAGTTCTCAAAATTATTCATAATCAATTGTTTTCAAGTTAGTAAAAATATTTTTTATCGACCTTATAGTTGGCTTTGAGAAATGTGATTTAACATGCTTTCTGAAGTATATAAATTGAAAAAATACGTAATAATAATAAAGAAAATAACATTAAAAATAAACAAATGAAGAACTTTTTAAATTTATTTAATAATTTTCAATTTTTTTCACTCCAATAAATTAATGATTCATGTTTGAAATAAAACAATTTATACACGTTATACTCGTGTATATCTTAATATATAAAACAAAGTCGGGTTAGTTACACCATTTATAACTCAAGAACGGCTGGACCGATTTTGATGATCTCTGATTTGTTGGATTCGTCTCCGCCCCGAATAGCAGAATGACTATTAAAATATCGATTTACGTAAAAAAAAAATAAGAAAACTACTTTTAAGGATTTTATGCTCTATCTAATTATAGTGGAACGCAGCTAATTTAGCGACATCTATCCACATAGTGGAAAAGTAAAAGTACAACGTGTTCTCACCCCTGCCGCTGTCTGTCAGTATATAACCAATAAAGGTTACATGTCGATTTGTTAGTTTTGTACGAGTGTTATTAATCCATACTAGATAATATAATAAATGCGAAAGTAACTCTGTCTGTGTGTCTGTTACGTTTTCACGACTAAACGGCTGAATCAATTTGGATGAATTTTGCTATAGAGATAGATTGGACCTTGGAGAAGGACATAGGCTACCTTTTGTCGCGAAAGTAAAATTTGAAGGGGTGAAATAGGGGATGAAAGTTTGTATGGAGAACCCATCATATCTTCCGCTGAACCAATTTTGATGAATTTTGGTATAGAGATAGATTGGACATGGAGAAGGACATAGGCTACCTTTTGTCACGAAAATAAAACTTGAAAGGGGTGAAATAGGGGATGAAAGTTTGTATGGAGAATCCGTCAAGGCGGTACAATAGGGGGTGATTTCAATTATTTTTTATCTTTGTATCTATAGTTAAGTTTTAACGTTAGTAGATATTCGATATTTGTCGGAGAGATAGTTTACATCATATGTACCTACATAAGTAAAAGTACCCGAGACATGTTTAGAAACGGGCGTTGTTAGGTGCGGTGCGGGGATTGGGTGGGCAGTGGGCGGAGCCTGTTACATGTACGATGTGAGGCAGGTTGCCGGCTCCCTACGCAGCGCATGTCTCCGAAGTAAATGTGAAAAATTACTGGTACACGTATAGCAATCGTTATTCTAGCTTTACCCGTGCGAAGCCGGGGCGGGTCAGCTAGTATATATATATATATATATATATATATATATATATATATATATATATATATATATATATATATATACATATATATATAAGGAGGAAAATATCGTGGGTGTGTCAGTGGATTGTGGGCTTTAATTAAGTTGATTTCTTTTAAAATCTGTCAAGCTTTCGTGTATTTAGTTTTTTACACATCATCAGGACAGTTTTGGTGAAGTTGTTTATAAGTCATTGATTTTATAAAACAGAAGAATTTTGACATTATTTTAGTTAAAATTTACAAAAATAAAACTTATAATAATTTTGACTAAATCACATGTTTAAGTACGTTGTAGTTGCGCAACAAGTTGAACAACGTACAACTACAACGTACTTAAACATGTGATTTAGTCAAAATTATTATAAGTTTTATTTTTGTAAATTTTAACTAAAATAATGTCAAAATTCTTCTGTTTTATAAAATCAATGACTTATAAACAACTTCACCAAAACTGTCCTGATGATGTGTAAAAAACTAAATACACGAAAGCTTGACAGATTTTAAAAGAAATCAACTTTAATTAAAGCCCACAATCCACTGACACACCCACGATATTTTCCTCCTTAACTAATCGAAACAGTGACGATTACACTCCACATATATATATATATATATATATATATATATATATATATATATATTTACATCCCACTACCATTGTGGCGTCCCCTGTGTAATTTTCTACATTCAAAGTGACGTCCTTGTGCATAAGACGTCCGTATACCGGACGTCATATGCACATGGCCTTATAAATTTTTTTCTGACATCAGGGGGGCCTCTAGTATCGTATAGCAAAATTTGTTATGGACGTCAGAATGATAGCGGAATGGAAAATGTATATTTTTTGTAGTTCAAAAAAATTCCACTTGCGGCGCTAGTGTCGTCCGGCGTATATACGCTGTATATACTGAAGTTTCATTCCAACGACATTCTGAACTCCGTACGCTTGGCAACAGTGGAACATTGGGTTACTACATTAGCACGCAACTATTCTAATCGTATTTAAAGCTTCATTGTGCACACATGATAGTATTTAAATTAATATTTATGTAATCAAACTTTTGTTTTGCAAAATCCTCTTAGTAAATACAAAGTCAAAATGTATGGTTTCAATGTAATAAATTTAAAAAATGTAATTATTTAAATACTTGTATCATTGCCGGCTCCGGTGGCTCAATGGTTAGAGCAACGCCTCTTGTCATGAGTGTGCTTGGGGTTCTGGGTTCGAATCCCACTAAGGCATGGATGTTTGTGTATGTGAACCTACTCAGTAATTGGGATTTAATCCTGTTGAGAGGTTTTTAAAAAAAAAAAAAAAAAAAAAAAAAAAAAAAAAGCTGAATTATTAATTACAAAATATTGTGTAAATTGTAAATAAAAGCCAAATGTATGGGTAAGAAGATTAATGATTAAATGTATGGAATAAATATGAGAACGGTATACCACAGTGAAATAAATAAATAAAATATTTATACACTTTTGATCTAAAATACGAAGACCGAAATTTGAAGTGTCGAAAAAGAGAGTGTAGAAATAATTATTAAAAGAAAAATCTGATGTGGCCAACACAAAACCTCCCGCTATTTAATTTTTATTAATTTAAATACATACCTACGTATTTACTAACGCTGCAAACTGTTACATTGCAGAAAACTATTGCTTTATTTACTATTTTCTTTTTAAAATGTCACTATTATTAATTTGAAGTGATTAGCTTTTTGACAGTGACATTTACTGTCAGTTGCATTCATTTGAAATATGAACTGTGTAACAAAGGAATTGTGTTTATCTTAGGCTTCGGGACTAATAAAAAAAATATTTTTAAATTTATCTGTAAAATACATAGAAAAAGTATTAATGTATTCCTGTAGAAAATTCAATAATATTTAATTTTCATAAGACATAAAATGCGAAAAAATGACATTTAATGGTATTTTTTGAAGAAAAACCATTATGAGCTTCAGGTAAAGTGCCATTTCCGGTTATCCGATTTACACCATTAATACTTTTTCTATATATTTTACAGAAATTTAAAAATAATTTTTTTTATTAGTCGCGAAGCCTAAGACAAACACAATTCCTTTGTTACGCAGGTCATATTTCAAATGAATGTAACTGACAGTAAATGTCACTGTCAAAAAACTAATCACTTCAAATTAATAATAGTGACATTTTAAAAAGAAAATAGTAAATAAAGCAATAGTTTTCTGAAATGGAACAGTTTGCAGCGTTCGTAAATACGTAGGTAAGTATTTAAATTAATAAAAAATAAATAGAGGGAGGTTTTGTGTTGGCCACATCAGATTTTTATTTTTATTATATTGTAATTTGAAAAATTTTATTATATGCGCTAGTGAGATATGTAAAAATATAAATAATCAAAAGTAATGACTTTTAAAAACACCGTATTTTTATTGCAATCTATATGCAAACTTAGAAAGAAACGCAGATAAGTAAATTAATAATATGTCTATTATTGTAATATCCGTAAAATTTCAATTTATTGCAAAAATAGCCGAAGTGAATTCAAACGGCTGCTTTTCACTATTTTATTGACTTATGAAAAATAATTTGTTGAACAAATACATATTTACTTAGAATAAGCGTATTAAAACCGGAATTGAATATTAATAATAAGCTTATTATAAATTTCATAAAAATTTGAATTTATTGCAAAAATAGCCAAAGTGTAACCAAACGATTGCTTTTCACATATTTTCACTATTTTTTTTAACATATAACAAATAATTTGTTTAACAAATACCTATTTACTTGAAATAAACATATTAATAACGGAGATTAAATTCATGTTAATCTCATTATTATAATTTTCTTAAAAATGTGTGCGTGTGTGTGTGGATCTTGTGGACACGATTACTTAAACACCATTAATCAGAATATTTTGAAATTTTGGATACCCATTCTATACTAATGTGGGAAGAGCTCATTAGTTTTTAGTGTATATCGGAAGTATTACTTATACAAACTTTTAATAGTTTTTCTTGAAAAAATACATAGAATATAATAGATAAAATGTATTAACGGATTTCTCGGCGGTGATTGTAAGGAATTATATTGTTGTTATTCCATAAAGTGGTTAATTTTATTTAAATTTCCAATATTTCGTTACACATTTTGTAACTTCATCAGGGAATAAATTAGTTTTAACTGGTGTAATCGCTTGACAAATTGATAAATTCAGAAACATTCAATTTTGTTATTGTTACTTGTTTATGCTCTGCACTGATTTACATATTATTGTAAGAATTTTGACTATATAAGTATAAAATATAAGTTACATAAAAGAAAACTTGTAAAATTTACTCAGTGAGCGTCACATGTTGGCCGAAATGTGTGGGCCCACACTTTTATTCCCTGATGAAGTTACAAAATGTGTAACGAAATATTGGATATTTAAATAAAATTAACTACTTTATGGAATAACAACAATATAATTCCTTACAATCACCGCCGAGAAATCCGTTAATACATTGTATCTATCAACAAGTACGGCGTTACTTCCTCCTAACATTGAATATAATATTTCAGTAACTTTTACTTAAAAATTAAATATAATGGTACAATCTTGAATTTTACGATAATAGTATTTAGTAAATAACTTACAATATGAATTTATAAAATAAATTATTTATATACATCATCTTGCCTATGCGTCAAACAAAAACAATATTTTAAAAACAATTTTGATATATTTAAACAAATGTCACTGTCAGGA
This sequence comes from Ophonus ardosiacus, assembly GCA_943142095.1. Taxonomy (NCBI): domain Eukaryota; kingdom Metazoa; phylum Arthropoda; class Insecta; order Coleoptera; family Carabidae; genus Ophonus; species Ophonus ardosiacus. The sequence goes on along the minus strand of OW964828.1, from coordinate 27,769,799 downwards.
AGCAATTACATTACCTTGTGTAAAGATACGAGTACTATTTTGAATTTTTGTTAAGTTTTTTTATTAGTTTTGTCAATATTCGTGATATTTATTTTGTGCATGATATATTTGTTAAATGTAAAATAAAGTTTGTTATGAGTGAATGAAAATATCTGTACTTTTTAATTGTAAGATTTTGGGGCTATTTAAATAAATAAATTTAAATAGTTCATTCTTCACTTATTTTCACATATTTACATTTACCTTCAGAGAAAATGGAATTGTTGTTCTTGTACACCAAGTGCAAGAACATTTCACATTTCTTACTTGTATACCGGGTATCTACTTTATTTTTGTTATTTGTATAAGAAATACAACAGTAAAATTTTAATTTAGAGAAATATTTTTCCTAATAATTTTAGAACAAAAGTGTTAAGTATTAAAAATGACATTTTAAATGACAAATAAGAAGTTTCATTTTCAAATTGCTTACGGATTGCCAAAAGAAATTATCATTATCAAACATTGTAGGAATCTATGATGTTTGCAGCTAAGTATGCATATTGTTGTGAAAGAGTGTGCTTTGGTTTCTACATCAGAATAATGTATTTAATATTGGCAACGCTGCTGGACGTCACTGTAACGGTAGTATGAATAAAAATATACAAATTGGACGTCATAAGTACTGATTATGTATGAAGTATATACTGTGGACGCCGGATTCACTCAGTATGGAGGAGCTCATAATATCGTCAAATGAACGGAAACGTATATCGTTATAAATCGACTTTATTGAAATTTGAACCGAAATTCATAATCAGGGGGAAAAATAAGTAGATATACTTTATAAAGTCGAAGCCTATCTCTATTCCTTTCGGTGGTTGCCACAATGTCCTAGCCATGAAAGGACGCAGCAATGATAGCGGGATGTAAATATATATATATATATATATATATCATTGAAAAGCTTAGAAAATAAAAAAATGATGAGACTAGTTTCAGCATATAGGTAGGTTCGCATCCCCAATGTATGTTATATCTCGAGAATTATTGTGTTCAAAAATAAAATAAAACTGTATAAAAAATATCTAAATATATGTCATCTATCGAAATATGAGTTATTTTCAAAATAAACAAAAACAAATTTTAGCCTGTATCTCAGAAACAAAAGATGATAGATAATTCGTATAATGACTATTAAATTTGTCTCAAAAATAGACCCTAGAATGTGCAAACGGTTCTATTCTATCATTCATATTACTTATCCAAGAAAAAAAAAAGTAATGGGGTCTATGGTCATGAATAAATTTTGAGAAAAAAGAATATGCAGTATCGGAAGAAAATAAAGTGACTCTGTAGGGATCAATAAAAATATGTTCCTTTCTATTAAATACATATTTAATATGTTTTCAAACTTCTTATATATTGTAAAATTGACAAATTAAAAAACCTCATGGATGTTATATGAGTAATTTAAAAGCATGTTGGTAAGTTTTGCAAGTATTTATAAATAGAGTGAGTTTTTAGTACCTACTTCTGCCGTGGAAATTTGTTTCTTTTAAAATCCTACAAATGAAACATAAACTTTTCTTCTTTAGACTCGCGACGAATACGCCCTCGTTCTCACTCTAACCGATGGCCGACTTGGAGATGGCAACTTTATTACTCAAAGTCTATTACTTCTGGTTGAAGATGTCAATGATAACGCCCCAGTATTTCTACCATATCAACCCTCAGTAACACTTCGTGAAGATGCTCCACAAGGTGTCGTGGCAGCCGTAGAAGCAGTGGACGCAGACGAAGGTGCCTATGGACAAGTTGTATATCATCTCCAGGTGAGAATCATCTCCTAACAGTAGATTGTGTATCACACAGGAAAGTATAGCTGGTGGTAGCAGTTAATATTACATTGGCGGACAAAAATATGGAAACTTTTAAATATTTCATTTTTTTTAAATATGTTTATAGTTCTCGCAAATTTTAATCTTATTTTCTAAAGTCAGTATATCGAAGAATAAATTCACAAGAAATCTTTTGATATTGCTTGTACGATTTAAGTGAAATAGCATACTTGTTTTTTCGGTGGACAAAAGTTCGGAAACTTATTAATATGATTTTATCGTCTTATGTTTTAGTTGTATTTTGTCATTTATTTAGTGAGTTAATATTAAGATGGGTAAAAATAAATATTTTTCGGGCGACTTACGAGAAAAGGTAGTACAGCTCCATAAAGATGGTGTGAAACAGTGTAATATTCAAAAACTTTAAAAATCAATAAAAATAGCGTATCAAAGATTTTGGAAAAAAATCTCAATATGGAATTGTTAAAACTAATATAAAAGTCGGCCGTCCAAGAAAACAAGTACTAGATTTGACAAAAACCATTCGGCCACATCCATAAGTGATCCTACGACGGCTATGTCATTCAAGATTAATAGGAAAAATAGCCGTTAAGAAACCTCTACTATCAAAGAAAAACATGAGGGCCCGAATTGCATTTGCTGATGAACACTCACTGTGGACGAATGAAAATGGAATACTGTCCTTTAAAATGATGAAAGCAAGTTCAAAATATTTTATTTCGACGGGAGTTAACATGTTAGACATCCAGTGATCCATGATAATAAATAATACAAAAACCAACTATTAAACATGGTATGGGAATGTTTTTCTCACTCTTGTACGAGACTGATTTTAAGAATAGTATAAAAATGGACCGTTTTTTTGTTATATAAGGATATTCCGGAGAAAGTAATGATATTATTTGCTGAAGAAGAAATGCCTTTGCGATGGCGTTTTCAGCAGGACAACGATCCAAAGCATTCATCAAGGTTTGTTAAAGAATGATTTTAGAGAGAAAATTGATGTTTTAAAATGGCCTTCTCAATCTCCGGAATTAAATCCTATATAGCATTTTGGGATCACGTAGATCGATAAATTCGGAAAAAAATATATAAAAAATGCCAATGAATTGTGGGAGTCGATGCCCCGAAGATGTCAAGCTATACGTACTGCAAACGGTTATGTAACAAAATACTAATTATATTTTATTAATTACAAAATAATGAATTTGTTTTAACTAAAATTAAAATAATAAAAAAGTTTACATACTTTGTCCTCCACTGTTTTTTGAAATACATAATATAATAATGAAAACAAAAATTATAACACTAGGACTGTATTATAACTTTCATTTGATTTTAATGAAAATTAATTCAAACAACTTCTACTTCATACAAACGTTAGACTTCCAAAATTAATAAACATAATAATACATTCAGATTTTTCGATTATTCCATTGCCTTTTTCATAAAAGTAGATAAAACGTTTCATAATTTGTTCTTAGCTTCATATTATCATATTATAAAAGTTTGCACATGCTCTGTTATTATATTTGATTGTTTGACTTTGTGCACTGTGGCGTGCAAGCAGCGAATTGACCCGCGTGGATACCAAAAACGAAAAAAGTCACTGAGTCTACATCACAGACATCTACATGTTGTACTTGTATCCCATTATGGGCTCTCTTAGCTCGTGAACCCGTGTCCACTTCTCTTTCGATTGCAACGCCACTGTTTGCGGACATGTAATTAATAAAATAAATTATAACTAATTACTAAAACCTAATTTTTTGACTATAGGTACAATTTGTGTAGTACAAACAAATTATTTTGCTTTGATCTTTTCACGTTACAATTTCTAAATCATGCGTGCACCTACAAATTTAAATTTTATGAGAAACTTGAATTTTTTTACAATTCCTGAAATAATTTAGCACTGCTTTTAATTCTGCGCTCGGGCTTCTGAGATAATACGCCACTGATTAATAATAATAAAATCAACAAAAAAAATAACATTTTTCATTATTTTTCTGATAGCTTCTATGAAATTTGCAAACTCTTTCAGGAACTAGACACTCCTTTTTCTGATACAATTCCACAAGAGCGTCTCTTTTCCGTGAGTACTGTTTCTGGTCGTGGCGTTGTCCGATTAATAGGTCGCTTAGACTACGAACGTCGGACCTTACACCAGCTTCGGATTCTTGCTGTGGACCGTGCTAAACAAGGCAGAGTCAATACAGCTACGGCTCAGCTTCTTATCAACGTGCAAGATGTAGAGGATAGACCTCCTGAATTCGTAAGAGTTACTCCAGTGGCCAGGGTGGCTGAGGATGCAAAAATTGGGACGCCTGTTCTACAAGGTACAAAAATTAGTGATTATTAGCCTCGAATTTAATAGTTTTATATTTAATTTTTAGTGACAGCAGTAGATGGAGACAGAGGAGTAAATAATAAAATATCCTATAGTTTATTACAAGAACTTGGAGCCGAAAAATTTACTATCAATTCTGACACTGGTGTTGTTACAACTTTCGAATTGTTGGACAGGGAAGATGATTCTTCAAGTTCTGGAGCTTATATACTTAAAATTATTGTATGATTACAGTTTTATTATTTTTTATACAGCGTGTTCCCTTTAAAACAATCAGTGCTTTTTTACACGAACTAATAACTTTAGAGAAAAATATTGTATACAAAAAATGATCAAGAATATAAAAACTAATTTATCAGTAATAACAAAGCGAAAATTCAACTAGTGGTTTCCAAACTGTAGAACAAAGTATATTTTTTGCCGATTGACATTAAAAAATGCGATTTTTTGACAGCTACAGTCTATAAAATATCACTTTTATCGCCTGTTGCTATTTACATAGCAACCGTTCAACAAATGCATAGCAACAATACAACAAACATATAGCAATGGCGATAACCTTCAAAATATATATAAAAAATAATCACCAAATTAATATTCATTCTAAAATCGACAAAACAATGATGTGTTCAACACAAAAATATAGAAAAAAAATTTAATATTTGAATGATAAATCTAATTTAAAATACAATAACCTTTATGCCAAAGGAAAAAGAAAACAATAAGTATTATTTAATGTAAAAATCAAATAGGGGTTCCATTTGCAAAAATGAAAATTTGTGTTATATCTCTAAAATTTACCGATAGAAAAATTATTTTCGTACGCTACTGAATAGATAATAATCTACCTTTTTACATAACACATTTTTCTGGAATACTGATAGTTTGAAGTAATTTCAAAATGAAAAAAAAGACTAAATTCAGTTTTCCGTCATTTTAGTAACCTATGAGAATTTTTGGCAAAATAAAAGCACATTTAAGATGGCCCTCAAATGCACATTACATGATCCATTCAACCGAAGTCGTATCTCTTATAGTTTCCAAGATCCAAATGGTGGCCTTCGAAATCCGGACACCTGTATAATTTTTTAGTCTAGTAATAAAGATTTTTTCCGATTTCAACGATATAAATACTGTTGTGAGGAAGTTGCTAAGTGTTAGCAACATTGCTAAAAAAATTAACTAATAGAAACAAATGTAAAGTCTGTCATTTTCATGTTTTATTCAGTGTTCGCAATTATTATTGGTTATTTGCTATAGCAATGTTGCTAAGACATAACAACTTTCTTACAAAATAGGGCCGTGTATATGGTTGTATAACAATTATTTCGTATTAAAAATTAGAAAGAATGTCATAAAATATGGCTTTACTACTAATGTAACAGCCAACAGTCGTATCAATACCATATTTTTCGAAATAATTGTTATACAACCCTATACATTATATATATCGCAGAAATAAGAAAATAATCTCAACCTAATAGACCAAAAATTTATATAGGGTACCATTTAAAAAATAATAATTTTGTTCTGCCGTTTGTGAACCACTTGTTTAATTTTCGATTTGTTATTGCTGATAAATCGACCCCTTTTTCCTAATCATTTTATGTACATAACATTTTTCTCTAAAGTTACTAGTTCGCCCATAAAAGCACTGATCGTTTTAAAGGAAACACCTGCATGTATATATATAGTTTTATTACATAATAATCATTTTACAGGCTGTCGAAGTAGGAACTCAAGGCAAATCAGCTCCAAGTGCACTTACGGAAGTAACAGTAATCGTTACCGATGTAAATGATGAAGCACCGACATTTAGAAGTCCTTCATACCAGTGCGAAATTGCAGAAAATGCACAAGTTAACACACCACTTTCTTTTATTGGCAATGCTATTCCAGAAGTCTTTGATTATGATCAAGTAAATATACTATTATTTTATTAAAAACCAATTAATTAAAAATATTTTAGGGAAAAAACGGTACATTCCGATTATATCTTAAAGATGATGATGATATCTTCGAAGTGACGCCATCCACAGGAATAAACGAAGCAACATTTCTTATCCGAGTCAAGGATTCAGAAGCTCTGGATTACGAACGCATCACAGAAATGAATTTCACTTTAATTGCTGAAGAAATAGTCGAAATAGATCCCAAATATTCGGAAGCTGACATCACGGTTTACATCAAAGATGTGAATGACAACTATCCAGAGTTTACTCAACTGATGTACGAAGTTTCTGTGCCTGAAAATTGTGAGGCAGGAACCACCGTTGCTTGGGTTCAAGCTTTAGATGAAGACTCTGGAAATTTTGGGACTAGAGGAGTGAGATATACAAATTTAGCCGGCAGCATTGAAGATTTGTTAGTAACAAATTTGATAGTACATATTTTTTCTAATTCTTTTTCTTTGTAGGTTGTATTTACACCCAGTTTCTGGTATAATAACAGTAAAGACAAGCGGTGGTCCAAGTTGGGATCGAGAAATGGTTACTAGACATCATTTAACTGTCGAAGCAAGAGATGATCTCGGACATGGCAATAGAAACACTGTACAGTTGGTGATTAACATTCAAGATGTTAATGACAATCCTCCTGTGTTCGCACATGCTAAATATGAAGCACGACTCAAAGAAAATGATCCGGATTTTGAAATGCCTTTGAAAGTTGAAGCTACCGACGCTGATCTTAATGGTAAAACTAAAATGTTTACTCATTATTTTTGTATAAGAAAGAATGGTGATATAGCAGGTATATAGGATTGATTCGAATAACCTCGGTTACTGTACCGGCTCTTCTATTAGTCACATAAATGTTATTTTACTAAACGTTTAATGGAGTGTAGGTAGTTTTAGAATTTAATAATGAGTTCTGAAGTAACTCTTTAGAAAAAGACAATTTCAAAGAGAGAGTTAGACCACGCCCTCAATAGATTGATCTTTAAGCAGCATGCATCGACCTTTAACCCATTTTTTCCCGGTGTTCCAAAATTGGAACAAAAGGTTTTTTTCTAAATTTTGAAAAAAGGTTCAATCAATACAGATTTTTAGCTTTCCATACTTATTCTACACACATGTGAGTATATGTTGGTGTATAGATCCTTGAATTTATTTATGATATATATATATATATATATATATATATATATATATAATTTATTTATGATATATATATATATATATATATATATATATATGTGGTTTTGTTTTAAATTTTACTATAGGTTTGTTCGCGGTAACAATCCCTGACGGATCCCAAACTTATTTCGTACTTGTTCCGTACCAATTCATATATCATGAAATACTCAAGCGTGATCCGAGATTGATTTGGGATTTTTTCTACCGCGAACGCTCGTTTTGACAATAGAATCACTTGAAAACATCTTTAAAAAATATAGAAAATATTTATGGAATTACTCTTTTACAAGACATTATAAACTTACTTTCAAATATTTATTAATTTAAAGTTTGTGAAATTGTTAAAATAAACGTGATTAAACACAGAAAAGTATGCATTGAATACTCGCAATTAGTTCCTGATTTATAGTACTTGCTTCAATTTTCGGACTGGTCTGATTAGTACGTAACCAATCATGTACCAGTCCACAGTGTTCCACGAACACGGAGTTATTAGTCAGAATAGTACCGCGAACAATTAAAACGAAACTGCGCGTGCGTGTGATGCTCGAACTAGTCCGGGATCGCTACCGCGAACAAACCTTATAAATGCTGACAAAAATGTCGTCGCAAATAGATGTAAATTATTTTTTACGTACATCATATTTTGTGCGGGGCACTATTGTATCATGTTCGTAAATGCACGTAAATTCATTATTTTTAAAGATATTACAGAAATAGTTTTTGGATTGTTTTTCACATTACATAAAACTTTATGTTCCGAAAATGGAACACCGGGGCATTATGCATGCTCAGTTGAAAACATAATTCCAAGCACAAACTACGGTTACAATGTAAATGTCGTCAACAGATTGTAAAATCTATCTTTTATATAACGCCTTGACTTATTCAACATGACTACTCGAATTCTAAAGTGAATATTTGGACATTATTGCTTGTAATTCTTCTCGACATGTTATTCATTTTATAATTTGCCTAGTCATTTTGACAATGACTTGGCGTGCTCAGGACATGTATACAGTATGGCGTATGGCCACAGGTGCGGCCCAATTCCTCCAAGGCAATAAAATTATTTATGTTTTGTAATACTAAAAAGCTATATATTTTGTTATTAGCTAAGTTTACTTTTCGATATTTTGAATATACTTTTCACTTGTAATTTATTCGCTATATTTCCAGTGACAACTCTTAGTAGACCCAGTGTTACATTTTTGGAACAAACAAAATAACTAAAATGTTTGCTTTTAATACTTATTCTTGATAGATATTAGCATAGCATTATCAAAATTTCAAAAAAATAATAATTCGGGCATTAATGGCGGGTTAAACTAGTACATATGTATATAATGGAGTATTTTGGATGATATGTAATTTTTGCAAAATAGTAACTTTTTTTCTATAGTTTAAATATTCACATATTAGAAAAATATAATAAAACATGTTCGGTGAAACATTTTCATTCATAATTTAAAATTAAAAAATTGAAATTCTTTATAAATCTAGTAACGTACTTAAAATTTGTGAAGTAGATTCGATGTATAAGTAGAACTTCGATTATTCGTGCGCTGTTTAACCGTACCGCGGATTATTCGTACATGTGCGACCGATTAGCCGATAGGAATAAAAATTGTACGCGATGCTCTGTTGTGAATCCGTAATAGTATTTAGTTATTTTACCAAATCGTTCCACACTGTTCTATATGATTTTTATAATTTTATATGATGTATTATGTACTATGCATGGACTTATTAAGAGTAATTAATTTTTATTTTCATCTATCTAACTTTTTTTAATATAAAAGCCCAAAATGTTTGATTTATCCGCCACATGCTTGGTCCCGATAAACACGGATAATTGAGATTTTACTATGTATTATACTATACTATTTCAGGTAATTTAGTTAGCAAGTACAGTACGTGCGTGTATTTTGTATTTGATATTTTATTCATTTTCTTTGATATAATTATTACGTGTTTCTATGATATTTATGTGTTTGTCCATGTTTTTTTGTTCAAAAGTTTTAAACAGGCAAATGGGTGTGTGTGAACACGTGGGTTTAGGTGCTGTAGTCCAATGAAAGTTTTAAAAATTTATATCTCGCTTGATGTATAGATTTTCTTACTTAAAATGAAATGTTCATAGTTCTACACTTTTGAACTAATGAAAAAAAAGAAAGCTGAAATATCCATGTGTTTCCGCATTATTATGGTATATATTCTTAAACACAAATTGTTCCTCCGGAGCATTTTCTGTTAACTCATTGTTATATCAAAATTCATACAATTTGCTTTTCTAAATACATGTAGGTACAGGTCGGGAGGGTATATTTCCTACCCAAATTATACGAGCTGAATATTTTTTTATTTTCAAAGTCTATTTGTCTACTCGAAAAATGTTTAAGGAAGGGAACAAATTTTATGTTCCACGATGCAATTCTAGGAGCCCTAACAATTTATTTTTGTACTGATAACAATATATTTTACAATACGTTGATTTCAAATTTACAAATTTTTGTACTAATGTAATCAGTACATAAATCGTTGCAACCTTAAATAATTTAATATCACTATTTAGTTGTACTGGAAAAATTACATAATTATAAGAAAAAGTATTACTTTTTTCCATTATACGCTTCAAATCATAAGAAATAAGTTAAAATCTTTTCTTCATAGCATTAGCTGGAAAACTTTCCACTTTTTTACATTTATATTTACACTTTTGGATTGTGTTCTGTAAAAAAAATTAAAACAAATGTCGATTGTAAATAACTCAATTACTTAAAAAGATTAAATTGAGTACTGAAAATTTTAAATTTAGTATTAGTAAGGTGAATGTTAATATGTGCATAAAAAGAAATAAATTATTTTTTAGTTAATATTACGATTATATTTCAGAAAATCTGTTCTAAAATAATAACTGTTCTAGTTTCAATTGTGTTAACATGTTGTTTTTATATTTCAGGAACAAATAACAGTCAGATAGAATATTACATCGTTGAAGGCGAATATCAGTTAAATTTCACTATCGATCCACTCACGGGTGTGATCACTCCTCGTCGTCCTCTTGACTTTGAAAAGCTGGTGGAACCTGGTTCGAGTGGAAGTAATGTTCAGTCTTTAACTCTAACTGTACGAGCCCGGGATCATGGTACTCCTATGTTATCGAATACTGTTCCTGTTGTAATCTATCTTCATGATGTGAATGACCACTCACCAGTTTTTGAACAAAATTGGTATAATAAGTCTATTCTGGAAAATGCTCCAGGGGGTACATATATACTAAACGTAAGTTGAGTTAAACTACTTGTTCGCCTTAGCAAATAAATTAACACCTTCTAGATAAACACAAGTTTGCTATATAACGCCGCATTCAAAAATATATGTTTTACTTTTACTAATATTGAATGACGGACAGCACTTAAAACTATTAAACAAAAATATAATTACTTTATTTGAATGATACAGAGTGATCCCGCTTGCTTTTCACTTAGGTAGTTTAAACTTTCCTTGCTTAAACTGTAACTTTCTTTCATACTTTAAAGTGACAACTCACGCAATGAAAATATGTAAAGGTGCTACGATAAGTAACGTCAACGTCAACAATGTGGCAATTTTTCTTCGTTCATATAATGAGCATAAAAACTAGAAACTTTTATTTTATGAATCCATTATTTAATAAAAAAAAAACTTGTTTGATTTTTGTAGGAATTTTGCATTCAACCTGGTTAAAATCAAACAAGGAATAATTATTTCGACCAAAAGTCATTTTAGTTCAACGTTTTTCCAATTTTTCGATTCTTTCCGAATAACAATTTCTTTAACCCTTCCTTTGTAATGTGATAATAAATATAGAATCCGTATATTAGGTTTTGTTTTATTGAACAAAATTACACTTATGCCCGTATTCACCAACATCAAATAAATCTTCGAATAGCTTATTCGTCGAATAAGTGAAAAATATCGCATCAAAATATGACAGCTAGAATAAATACCTTCATTTGTGTTATGGTATCGATGCGATATTTTTCTCTTATTCGATGAATAAGCTATTCAAAGATTTATTTGATGTTGGTGAATACGGGCATTATAGTGTTATAAGATATTGACATTCACTAATTTGTTTCTCAAACAATTTATGATCATTGGTCACTAGATCACCACATTCTCCCGTGCTTCTTTATTTTGCAACGTAATCATTTAAATAAGCAGGTCTGTGATATGATCTCTCTGAACGCCGTGGGCCATAATCCGTACCTAATGTTGTATATATTGTTCTAGTGGCTATGCTAAATTTTTCTTATCACTGTTGAATTTCAAGTTGATTTTTATATAAAAAGAAAATTATATCATTGAAAAGAAATATTTTTTCAATAATCCTGCTGGAGTATAAGTGTTCTCAAACTCAAAATGGAAGGAGGAAATAGCCAATTCCTGCACGAGTGGTGAAATAATTAAAACTCAAAATGAGTGCGGAAAATATCGAGTTCAGATCTCAAAATTACTTTGAAAAGAATTTTTTTGTACAAACCAGAGAAGAAATAAGTTTTCTCAAACGCAAAATGAGTACTGGAAATAGCCAATTCCTGTACGAGTGCGGAAAATAATTAATATTCAAAATGAGTGCGGGAAATAGCCACTTCCTGCACTAGAACAAAATATAATTAAAAACATAAAATTTTTGTTTTATTTGTTGTCATCAGGGTCACTAATACAATGCATAAGCATAGCCACTCTATGCCACAAATTTAGAATACATTTTGTAATTTTTCTTATTTTTATGAACAATTACAGGCAAAGTATTGTTTGCAACACATACGAAAAACGTGATTCTGAAACTCCACACAAATTTCTTGCGTTTCAGAATTACTAACTTCCAGCGAATGTTACAAAAACAATTATTGCTTTCGAACGATGATAATTTGTTCATGTTCATTTATTTCAAACCGTAAAAATGGTACAATTATTAAATTTATATGGTAAAAATAATTATGTCAATTTTCTACATAATGATCTTTTCGTTGCTTTACACCAACTTCTTTACTCTATCAGAAAAATGTTTTTTGTAAATCTTTTTAAGGTTCGGGCCTTCGACAATGACGGCTCTCGTCCCAACAACCTCCTTGTTTACCGTATTGAAAGCGGAGCATCTGATAAATTTGTAATTTCTGCTGAAACTGGAGCTGTTTCTGTAGCTGAAGGAGCTTCGTTAGATCCAGACATGGCTCAACCACGTCGAACACATTACTCATTACGCGTTGTTGCTCTTGATGGGGCTACGGGTGACGCACAGCGTAAAGCCGCTGTGAATGTTAATATCACAATATTGGATGTTAATAACAAACCTCCTATGTTTGTGGAACCTGGGACAGTTCATGTAAAAGAAAATACTTTGGTAAGATAAGAAATATGTAATGTTATTTATTATTCTTTTATTGCAACTCTTATGTAGGTTGGAACAATAATAACACAAATAGAAGCTCGTGATTTAGACTCAAACGCAATTTTAAGATATAAATTGGACCCAGAATCATGTGAAGCAAGAACTGAAAGAGGCACTCTTTTACGATTATCAGATCACGATTATTTGTCGGCATTTCGTTTGGATCCTACTGATGGTTTATTATCAGTAGCTAAATTATTAGATCGCGAAACAGTAGAAATGTTAAAATTAGGACTGATTGTTGAAGACATTGCATCTGTTACTGGACCTCAGACAGCAACAAGTAAGAATAATTTATTATTATATTATTTTAATTTTATATAATAATTCACTAGCACGCAATTGTAATAAATAGTATATTCAAAACTTAGATTATGTGCTTGGTTGAATGTACTAAGTAACCGATCTGGCATTCAAAGTTCAATTTACTAGTTATCTATTTACCTAAAAAAAATGTCTAAGATATTGTCCACACCAGCTATAAGGGTCAAGAGATTTCTTTTAATAAAATTATTGAAATTTAAAAATTTATGGTCACTTAACTAAAATAAGTATAACAGTATTTAATTACATTTGAGCAAAGTTATTTATCATAAAATAAAATGTAGTATTGGTTGTACAGGGTGTTAAAAAATAAGTGTCATAAATTATGAGGGCATATAGTACTGACCAAAATGAGAAAAAAAGCTTAATCAACATGGATCCTATCTTCAATAGTTTCCGAGATATAAGGCAATGAAAAATGAGTTTTTTCTGTGTTTCCCTCTGCTATCTCGAAAATTGTAAGAGTTACAACTTTGATTAAAAAAGACATTTTGTTTACCTTTCAGTGGTCATCTTAGAAGTTTTTGTTTTTCAAAAAAAAAAAAAAAATCGAATAATAGGGGAGTTTCACTATGTGAAATTTGAATGTTCCATTGCTAAATACTGAAAATATATCATACAAGTACTTTTTAAAATATATAAAAGTAATATTAATTCTGTTTTACTATTTAAATTTTTAAATTAAAATTATAACAATTCAAAAGAAGCGGTTGTTCTCCATTTATAATCCGCTTATGACATCAGACTTTCGACAGCGCAGTGACTAGATTATATGTGCGCAGTGGAACGTATTTCGTAGTGCAGAGTGGATAATCCGGTATAAAACATATTTTCTTCACGTTGCTGTAAAATATATATGTATTTTAAATTTAATCTATTTAAATTTCACAAAAGAATACTTACCGCTTCATGATCTCTTACTACAACCACACAACAAAATAATATAATAATACGAATGAGGTTATACTCGCTGCGGTGATACTCGGAATAGTTGAACGTTACAGTTGTCTTTTGTCTTTTTCTACACCATGGTAAACAATATATATCTATCTTCGTTCAACAAAGAACAAATTTCTAGACTTACTATTTTCTTTTATCTCTTACTAAAGACTATCTTTATTTTACAGCGAACGAAGTTTTAATTAATTTTTTTCAGCAAAATGGAGTACGTTACGAAAAAAATAAAAAATACGTAGTATTTTTTCATGCAGATTAATATATATAATTTTCAAAAATTGCGAAACTCCCCCATTGTACTAAGACAAAAGTTGTGGCGACCTTGGCCAATATTTAGTTTTCAAATAACTTCGTAACTAATAGAAAGTGAAAAAAATGTTTCATATAAAATGTTGTTGTTTTTTTATAGTCTATTTACTGGCATAGACAAAATTTTGTTCGACCACTATCTTAGTCAGTTTTTTTTTTCAATTCTAATACAAAATGGCCTCTTTCTGAAAAACAGTTGAAGATCGGACCCATGTTGATTAAACTTTTTTTACTTATTTTGGTCAGTACTATATGTCCTCATAATAAGTGACACTTATTTTTTAACACCTTGTATACAGAGTGAGTCACCGAATTGGCCTTCTTCGATATCTCGCGTATCGTTAGAAATACAGCAAAAATTTATTTACCGAATTTACTCGACTACGAAAGGGGCACAACGTAAAATTATTTAACATATACAGGTTGTTGCATTACAGCTGGGCGAAAATTGATTGTCTATTCTTAAATGGAACACCCTATATATTTTTATATATTTTGAATTGTATTACATTCCTCTATAAGAACATATGAAATTTGTTTTAGTTTTCCGCGGCGTTGCCAAGTTATTCCGTTTTTTCTCTAAAAAAGACCTAAAACACGCACTGCTTTAGAAAGGCATACTGCAGTTATTTTAATAGTAAAAATTAAGATTTTTTTTCTGTACAACTATAAACTATACTCTATATTTTCGTATACTTTCTTTTACATATTATTATACAGGTGTTAAATAAAGCGAATCAAATTTAATGAATTTCAAATGGCCATAACTCGTCATTTTCAAATGGAACAGCCTATATTTTATTATTCAGTTGTGTTCCTTTTTGTATTCTCTTTAAATGTTATTAAGGGTATATTATGCCTAAAACTAATAATTTCGGATATTTAAGCATTTCAAGGTTGTTCAAGTTCCGTGTTTGCTTGTGCTCTGTATTCTTTTCTCGAAAAATATAAATTAGCTCTTATTATTAAATTTATTGAATGTTTACGTAAAAAAGTACAATATTAACATAATATTTAAAAATAATTTCTCGACCGTCAATGTAGATTTAAGGAAAAAACAATTTTTGGGGATGTCGGTCCAGGAAATAAATAAATTTAATTTTTCTTTTTCATCGACGTTTCGGTATTTTATTTATACCTTATTCGTGATTCAAAGAAAATACATGAAAAAATACAGGTCATTATAATTTATAAAGATGAGTCAGCAATTAAAATTGAAAAGGCGACTTCATAGTGTTTAATACACGAAAACTAGCAACGGAACTTGCTAGTAATGATCTGCATTTTTTCATGTATTTTCTCTGAATCACGAATAAGGTATAAATAAAATACCGAAACGTTGATGAAAAAGAAAAAATAAATTTATTTATTTCCTGGACCGACATCCCCAAAAATTGTTTTTTCCTTAAATCTACATTAACATCATATTTTTATACACGAGTGTTTTTCTAAAAAAGGCATCTAAATTAAAAGTAAAATACAAAATAATAGTATTAGATAAAAAACATAAATTAAATTAATTATTGTTCGAATTTATTCATTGTGTGCTCTCGATTTTTTTTCTTTTGATAACTTTAACTAATTTGTTTGTAGGCACACTAACAATAATAGTGGAAGATGTTAATGACAACAATCCAAAATTTCGTAGACCATTTTATAGATTTTCGGTAACAGAAAACAGTAAAAATGGCGTTAGTATAGGAAGTGTAGTAGCTGATGATGCTGACAAAAATCGTACCATTACATATGCTTTAGAAGGGCCCTCAGAAATTACTGAAATGCTTCATTTAGATGAGGAAACAGGCGATATAGTAGTTGCTAATAAAATAGATCACGAACAGTTTATCTGGTTGAATTTAACTGTGCGAGCAACAGATTCAGGCGTCCCTACCCGATATAGTAGAGTGGAATTATTCATCCAAGTCTTGGATGAAAATGATAACAACCCAGTTTTTCTACCAGAACCACGATCGTTAACAATAGTGGAAGATGTTTCAATTGGTGAACAGGTGGCAATTTTGGAAGCGAGAGATGCAGATGCTGGAGAATATGGACACATTACCTACTTATTAGACAGAATTTCTTCGCAAGGCATGTTTAGTTTGGATCCAGAATTAGGAATTTTGAAAGTAGCTGGTGAATTAGATCGAGAAACTAGATCATCGTATCTTTTAGTTGTGGAAGCTTGGGATAATTACCAATTTGGGTTTACAAGCGGAGAAAGTCGAAACGCCTTCAAACAAATTAAGTGAGTTTCAAGTCTTTATCTCCCGCTACCTTTGGCAAGGGAGGTATAGGGATCGTGCTAAAAATTGCATATCAAGATTTTGGTAAATTTCACGTTTAAGGTCCAATAAATCCGATTTTAACATTTTCTCGATGATGTGTGTGTGTGTATCCTCTTAACGCTTTAACTTAAATACTAAATAAATAAATATATCATCACGGCATATTACCCATTTCTGGGTGTGCCAGTATCTACAACACATGTAGACATCGGTAATGATGACGATATATTTTACCGTGTGGGCGCTCACCAGGCGTCACCTCACGGGCACTCATTGCTGGCATGGAGAGTGCACCACAGGGGTTACTTTTGTGCCAATTAAAATTGGAAATATTTGGCGTCTGTCGGGATCGAACCCGGTTCCCCTAGGTTCGCGACCAGACACTCAGGCACGCGGCCAAACGGGATCCCAAACTTAAATACTAACAATCGGAAAAATTTGAAACCTT
Source organism: Ophonus ardosiacus (assembly GCA_943142095.1). Lineage (NCBI taxonomy): Eukaryota > Metazoa > Arthropoda > Insecta > Coleoptera > Carabidae > Ophonus > Ophonus ardosiacus. The sequence continues at coordinate 27,752,705 of OW964828.1, read as the reverse complement.
GTTTTTCAACCGTATTCTAATATGAAAAGAAACCATTTGATATTGGTAAAAATCGGATGACCGGAAATGGCACAATAAAAACGCGTTTATGGGGAACACTCCTCAAATGTATATAATGTAATAGCTTGCTCCAAAAAAGCGCTTGTAATTATAAAAGTGCGCTCATAATAGGGTCCTTTATATCTCTCTTACCTACAGACTACGGTGGCGAGAGGTAAAAACAGAAAATTTCTGTGGCTAACACAATATAGTTTCATGATGCTTCATTGTAAGAAATTGCATTAATAGTTTTATTTCTATAATAATGTAAAATAAATTCTGCTTTTAGTGTAACAATCCTCGACGCAAACGACAATGCTCCACAAATAATTCTTCCTCCTGGATGTGTTACAACAACTGAATTTCATGAACAAAATGCGCCAATTACTTTTATTCATGCTACCGATGCAGATGATCCAGATACACCTAATGGCCGCGTCATTATGGATATAGTCTCTGGTAATCATTTAGGGTTATTCGCACTGGAACAAACCGACGAATGGACAGGAGAATTATTTGCTATGAAATCACTGAAAGGTCGTCATGGTAATTATTCTTTGGCTATACAAGTAGAAGATCTCGGAACGCCGCATTTTATAACTGAAGCAATACTACATGTCTGTATTACGGATTTTAATGATCATGCACCTGTGTTTCTTAGTCCTCCGCATAACACCACCCTTCGAGTGCCAGAAGTAAGACAATTAAATATTTTTCTTCCCTAGTCTATAAAATCTTTATACAATTTTTAATTTAAATAAAAATGATGTATTATACTATTTTTATATATACAGTTTTTTTCTTTTGGTTTTCTTCTTTTGTCAAATGTATTTCACTATTTCTCAAAACTATTTCCCACATATGTCGTTTTGACATTAATATATAGAGATGTGAAATAGTTTTGAGAAATAGTGAAATACATTTGACAAAAGAGGAAAACCAAAAGAAAAATATCTGATGTGGACACCTCATGACTTCCTTGTACGCCTGTTACACTATACATAATTTGTTAATAATTAATATATATATATTATAACAGACCCAATCATAAAATTGCACGTTTTTACTTATTTGTACGAAGTAAAGGAAGTATTGTAATTGTAATCGCGAAAACTTTCGGTTTCCAGATTTCAAGGGAAATATCCATTTTGACCATCCCTAAATCCATTTTGACTAATTTCGTTGTTACGTCTGTACGTACATACGTATCTCGCATAACTGAAAAACGGGAAGCCGTAGAAAGTTAAAATTTTGTATTTAGGACTGTTATAACATCTAGTTGTGCACCTCCTTTTTGGTCATTACATAACTTTCGGAAGTGGTACTTTACTTGAAGCCTATAATAGATTTTAATAAAAAACTATATTAAAATATAATCTAAAACTTTTCAAATTTGGTATATAAGACTTTTATATCGATGGGAATAACAATAGATTTTAGTTAAAATGGTCTACCCAGAAGTATGGGCAGAAGTTTGTCGATATTGTGTCCGAGACTCTATAATATTATATGTATTATTTTGGGACAATATCGGTAATTATGACCGTTGGGTTCGCCATTCATGGTAAATGTGCATTCATCTGTGAATAAAATATTGCTTAAAATCATAATTTGTCTTCTCCATCATTATTTCACAAAATGATGCACGCAGTTCAAAATCTCGTTCCAAAATATGTTTATGATTTTGAAATTTATTTATGTTTCTTAAGAATTCTATGAACTGTCGTAAAATGAATATTCAGTTCTCTGGAAATTTCTCTCACACTCATTGTTTGCTCCAGTTCTATTAAAGCAAGAACATTTTTTTTATTTTCATTGTAGTATAACACTATAATCTCGAATTTGCCGTAAACTATGGCCAGAATAATGCCATTTATTAATTTGTAACCTCTTCATTTGAATAATTATTCATTTTTGAAAATAATTAACTCTAATATCGATTTATTATCACAATTTGTCAAAATAATTACTAATAATTTGACGTATAAAACGTTACGCTTTTGCTCGTCTCTTGTTTCTCATTGCATGACTATTAAATTGTAATGAGCCTATTTCACATTTTTCAAAAACTATTTTAAATGAAAGTTTATGCAATGATTTTCTTAGTAATAATTTTAATTTTATTAATTTGTTATTTGTGGAAATAATTAAATAAAAAGATTGGCGTCTTGAAAAACTACCCCGCACTCCTGTGACGTAGAAGCACATACATTACATCATTAATAACCAATAGGAAAATAGTTTTTCCACCACCTACGTTTATTCATATTATTTATATAAATAAACGTAGGCTATAGATTGTCACATGTTAATAAAAAAATCTTTTAATTTGACATTTGACGCTGTCATTGCTCATTGTAATTGAATAATAAAGTAATAATGGCTAATTCAAGTTACACTCAAGCTAAGTCGGACAATGGATGCATTGCACAAAGTGTGAGAGATAGTAAAAAGTGAGATGTTTTCAATGCGCAGTTGATTTTCTGCGCATAGAGATGAAATGAAATAGTCAGTTTTAAATTCAAAAAGCTTGGTATGAAATCCGATTCCTTAAAATGTTTACAACAGACAAATGCGAATTATTTTACTTCTGTATTAATTTTTAATGAAATTAACCACTTTTCTTCTCATTTCTGGGTTTTTCGGAAATCTATGATACGATAATAATTGCGATGACGCATTACAAGAAGCTACGGAACAATATTTTCGAAATAATTTGTGTTTCTTAACACATTTTATGTATTTCTATTTGTTCCATATTTTTGAGATATATTTTGAACTTATAACATTTCAACAACGCTTCACAAACTAAGCACATTCATTACATGACAGATAATCCAGTGTTGCCAGTTGCGTTTATTATTAAATTTAACTATTGTTTAAAACTTAATTTTGTCAAAAAATTCATTTTTCTTTATTGTATATATCATTTTTAAATTCAAAATTGCAATAATTTATTTGTTTTGACATTATTAGAAAATAATTTAATTAATACAATCCGATTTAATTATATATCAATTATGTGGCAACAGAGCATCATCTCTACAAAGCTTTAAAAAAATACCCCTAGATGACAGACTTAATATGACGTCATAGAGTAATTACTGTGCAATGCATCCATTTACCGAAGGTCGATAGCTGGGTGATGGCTGAATTTATATCAGAGAATGATTGTTTTACTGCTACCGAAATAAGGGGTGTTAAAGAGTTGAGGTAAAATAAAATATAAAAACTGACTTTACTATATAAATTGATAAAATATATTTTACTTTAAAGTTCTGGTCGTGATTTTTATATTGAATCTGCTTTAGAATAGAAGTAACAAAAATATAATGTTATCTTGAAGGTGGATGAAAGTTGAAATGATCTTCACAAACATGAAGACACTATTTTTCTGACAAATTATCAGCTCTTCGATCTACTGCTTCTAGCCACAATTTTCTTTTCTTCGAATCTTTTGGAAAATTTATAAACTCTATAGTAGGTTTGTTTCTCACAGTATTTTTGTAAGTAGGCATAATACATTATCGTTAATTACTCATTACCTTACAGTAACTTTTTATTACCTACATATTATACAACTTGAACCAATCTTAAAAATTTGACACTTGTTTGACAACTTTGACAATACATATAATTATTTGAGTATACGTGAAGATATGTACATTTTGAAAATAAAAAAATAATTTGTGAAGAAAGGTTTATTATTATATTTGATTTGACAATACACTTGACATCAAACACAAAAAAAATTACATTATAAACGGACCAATGAGAACCGCCGAAGATGTTTGTACTCTGACGTCATATTCTGTTTCAGATCACGTAACTTATTCAAAATATCCAAATTTCAAAAATTAATTGTAAAATATCTAAAGGATATTTTGTGATATTTTCAAATTTGAGGCTGTTTAAATAACAATATCTTTTAAAATTTAATGCTTAGAAGTCATATAAAAATTCTTGCAACAGCCCTATCCCGTGAATTTTCAAATTTTATTTCTGCAGTTATGAAGTAGCCAAAATGATTTTTTTTATTAATTCGCATGTAGAAATTTTTGCTTTACAACATCCATTTGAAACTTTTTGTCTAAAATAATTAGGGGAGCAACGCGCACGGAAAAACTGATTTCCCATGTTATAAACGTGTATGTTTCACTTTCCGTGATACACTCTGTATAGCGATAATGTTACTTAAGACTTTACCTTAACATTAGCTTTATGAGTTTGCATTAATAATAGAAGTATAGACAAATGCGTGCTGCGGTACATGTCTAAATTTTAAGTCATAATGCTAATGCCGACCAATAAAAAGAGTATATGTTCGTGGATGACAGCTTGATTCTGGAGATATTTACGACTGTCAATTTGACATTTGTCATCATTTTGTTATTTTTGAATATTTCTGTCACATTACCGGCCTGCTCTTATTGGTTTGCCCTAAGAAGTACATGAAACTGAAAGCGTAATTTAAAGTTTAATGCAAAGTTTAATGTTAATGCTAAGATAAATACATAAGTTTACAGCAAAGTTATGATATTATTACAGTAAAATTATATTTTATCATTATTTTAGGTCAATATTAATCAATTAGCTTATATTCTGTTATTTTTTATAAAACTTTCATATATCTTGACAATCGTATAATAGTCCATTATTTATTTGCGATCTGTATGCACTTATACAGTGTGATTGATTTTGGCGTCAGTATATGAAAAACTTTTTTATTATTAATATGGCAAACAAATTTAATCTAAATGGTCGCTAGTATGAACAACTGATTAAGAGTGATTAGCGAGCATTTGACTAGCTCTGTTCTATCTCTCTCAATCGTTTATGGATTAATATAGAAAAAATACTTCAAATAACAGTTATAGAAAAATTAATTATACGCATGTTTTATTTGAAGTATTTTTCTCTAAATTAATCCATAAACGTTTGAGAGAGATAAAACAAAGCTAGTCAAATGCTCGCTAATCACCCTTAATCAGTTTTTCATACTAACGGCCAATATGATTTCATTTAAAATTAAAAAAAGTTGTATCTCATATTAAGAACCACTGGTCGAAATAAAAATGTGTTGATAGTTTTGTAATAGTTTTGTGCAATGGTATTTATTTGCTAATTTAACCAACCTGTAGTTCTCGAGGTAGCAATGATGGCACACTTAAATTGAACACACAGTAGAAATTATATCTGCATTTTTATTAGTTTAAAGATATCAAATATATATATATATATATAGGGTGTCCCATTTAAGGTACGAATGCATTGGTATCTCGAGAACAGTAAGAGCTACGATGTTGGTTAAATTAGACAAAAGTTGCCCCATTAGGAGGCTATTTTAATGGTGTTTTGTTATTTGCGAAAAAATGCATAGGTCACTAGATATAGGTGAAAATGTAAATTTAGCGATTTTCTTTTTTTGGTTATAACTTTGTTATATGAAATAATACGAGATTCTGGTTTGCACTTTCTTAAGGCACTTTTATATGGTGAATTTGCAGAAGTACTCAAAATTTTTTTTATATCTAACCATTTACGAGTTATTGATAGCAACTTTTATTTTTCATATGGAGGTCATATTAAGCTGTGGCATTTTTAAATAGAGATTTTTTTTTAGCTTTACAATGATATAAAACAATAATAATTTTTTTTATAATTAACACTAAAATGAACAAAAATTGTTATTTATACTAAAATTGAATTGAAAAAAGTAAATCGAAGGCTGCTATGGAAACAACGAACATCAAAAAAATGCAACAATTGAATTTCTGAATTTTACTTGACAATAGTAGATTATTACGAGTAATAAAAATGAATTTTTCTCGTTGAGAAAAATATGAAATGTTGAGTTGTTACATTCGTTGTCAAAGTTCGTTTATTACTCGTAATAATCTACTATTGTAAGCTTAAATTACTAATTTTTTTGGTAACTAAACTTTTTTATAAATTTGGCCAGTAATCCAGTATTATTAGTAAATAACTAATATAACTACAAAATTATATTTCATATATCATCAGAAAAATACTATTTTCAGTTTGCTGCTGCTTACTTATTTTCAAGTAATACAGGACGATGGTCCACCGAAATATAGAGGGTGTAACACGTACACCGACCACTGCCATTATTACCTTTAATATTATAGTTACAAAAAAATACTATAGAACAAAGTTGTAGGGGACCAAGGGGGACATTCTTTCAGAGAAGAAAATATTTTTTTAAACCAGTGGTTGTCAAGTTACAACAGAAAGTTATATTTTTTCAAATGGGATTCTACATATTTTTCATGCCTATTCGATAGCATATTTTTTTCTGAATTCAACCATGTATTAGTTTTATATCCTTACATAATAAAAATATTGAAAAAAATGCGATTGAAATTTTAATAAATTTTTATTTTTAATATTATTGTACAGTAGGCTATGGATGAAAAACAATAACAAAAGAACAAAATATAGCTGCTGTCAAATAATAATTGGCGTACTAACAGTGGCGTAGCGTAGGGTTTTGCTGCCCGGGGCAGATGTTAAATTTGCCGCCCCCCCCCCCCCCCTTTCCAACAAAATTTAAAATTCTCAAAATACAAAAAGAAATTATGTAAAGGTACTTAGAGAAAAAGACGCCGCAGGCGAAATTTTTTTCATTCAAGGTCTAACGCCTTATAATAGACACAAAATTGACGTTACTACATTTATATGGTACTTTGAATCGACTTCTAAAATAAAATAAAAGTATTTAGCCTTATGCTTGGTTTATGATGAACTTTATTTACGAATTTACAATAGACACTTACAAAATTGACGTCACTGCAAGAGAGATATAGAATATTATGCATCCAAACAAACCTCCCCTCGTTGTCTTACTTCCCGTTCCTTGTTCCTATTTGTCATTGTGTTCGCATCTGTTATTCAGTGTTAAACCTAATTCTTTATTGTGATGTGTACGTTGTGCTTAATAAAAATGAGTTTAAAACCAGAAGATGTGTCTGGGGCAACTTTTTTGTTTGATAATATTGAAGATCATTCGATCATTCAACTAAAACGATGGCTAGAGTGTAAAGTCTACGGCTGATGACAGGTCTTTGTTTGTACGGGGTAACCATAGCAACCTTGATTTCTATGCTTCGCCGTTAGAGGTGCTCGTGCAAATTGCAGTTTTGTAAGTGTCTATTGAAAGTTACATTTTTTCAAGGGATGTAGAGGGGTATGAAAAAGACCCCCATATTTGCGCTTTTGAAGAAATGCTCAACTTCATTAATGTCCAATACCAATATGAATAGAAAAAATCAAATTTTAATATTTTGTAACCATGAGCTTTGTGAATAATTTAAACGTTATTTTTTTCGATTTGTTTACATTTTGTTATAATTAAAAAAGTAAAAGTGTTAAATCTCAGCTTCTATTAATAACACATTTGAAATTTGGTATGCTGACTATAAATGAAATTTTAATATAAAATATTAATATTTTTTTATTTTAAACTGATTACTTTAATTTTAATAATTTTTATTGTTAAAGCACATCATGCGTTCATACGCATAAATATTGAATAAGTAATAAAATTAAACTAATCATTTTTAAATAAAAATTTATGAATATTTTATATAAAAACTGCATATAGTCTATAAATGAAAGTGTGTTTCACATTTAAATTTTTCTTTAAGAAAGTTATTTAGTTTCAAACTCAACTGACTGTAATTATTTCCCCGTTGGTAATGGTAATCTTTTTAATATTAAGTCAACGATAAGGAATTTGCCGCCGCTAGCAAAGTGCCGCCCGGGGCGGATGCCCCCTTTGCCCCCCCTACGCTACGCTACTGCGTACTAATTGTTGTAAATTGTTATTCTTTGTGTTTTGAGATTATTTTGTGACAATATGGCTGATGTTTATATTTATACAAATGAAGATTTGTATCTTTTATTATTAATTTATGGTGAGTGTAATGAAAATGTCATACAAGCGTGCAATATTTATGCCACGAGATATCCAAACAAACCGCGTTCAGGGAGGTCAGTAATCAGGCGATTAGCACGAAATTTGAAAAACTATGGATCATTTTCACAAAATCGTGAAAGGCAACATCCCGTGAGAAAATGAAGAAATAGAAATCGCAGTTTTAGCTTCTATTGCGCGTAATCCCAATTCATCCACACGCGAAATTGCTCAAGAACATTTTATTTCTAATATGTCCGTATGGCGCATTTTGAAAAAGCATAATTTAAAATCATATTCATACAAACTATTACATGCTATACATAATAATGACAATGAACGCAGAATAGTGTTTTGCGAATGGTTTTTGGTGCAGTATCAGGACGATAATAATATTCTTAGAAAAATTCTGTGGACAGATGAATCTAAATTTTCAAATAATGGATTATTTAATAGAAATAATGAGCACATTTGGGCTGAAGAACATCCTCGTGAATTTAGAGAAAAAATAATCAACACAGATGAAACTTTAATGTATGGCTTGGAATGTTTGGGAATAAAATTATTGGACCACATTTTTATGAAGACAATTTAAACGCTGCACATTATTTATGTTTCTTGGAAAATGAATGATTAAATTAATTAGAAGATTTAAATTTGAATGAAAGACAAAATATGTGGTTCCAACAAGATGGAGCGCCGGCTCACAATACTCGTCGAGTGTACGAACGGCTCGACGAAATGTTTCAAGGTCGGTGGATAGCAACAAATGGGCCCGCTCGTTCCCCGGACTTGACACCCCTTGATTTTTTTTTATGGGGATATCTTAAAGATAGAGTATATTCAAAACCAGTGACAACGAAACAAAATTTGATGGACAGAGTTAGAGAAGCTTGCGCTGCTTTGACACCAGAAACTGTAATAAAAGCTACTTCTTCTGTTTTAAATAGAATAGAATTATGCTTAGAAAATAATGGAAATCAAATAGAACATTATTTATAAGGAGTAATTAACAATTATTTTAATTTAAATTTATCATTCTTGTTTCTCATCCATGGCCTACTGTACAATAATATTAAAAATAAAAATTTATTTACATTTCAATCGCATTTTTTTCAATATTTTTATTATGTAAGGATATAAAACTAATACATGGTTAAATTCAGAAAAAAATATGCTATCGAATAGGCATAAAAAATATGTAGAATTCCATTTGAAAAAATATAACTTTGAGTTGTAACTTGACGACCACTGATTTAAAAAATTTTTTTCTTCTCTGAAAGGATGTCCCCCTTTGGTCCCCTACAACTTTGTTCTATAGTATTTTTTTGCAACTATAATAATAAAGGTAATAATGGCGGTGGTCGGTGTACGTGTTACACCCTGTATACGTTTTCACAAGCACACAATTTGACAAAGAGATCCAGGCAGTAAGCATTAGCGTAAAATGTTTTATTTTGTTCTATACATTTCAGAAATGTATCATCTACTAAAATTTGGTAATTTAAAATATGCGCTAATAATGTACTGGTTTTGGACTGATCCAGAACTACGTTGTGTTGGGACGCAGAATAAAAGGTTGTGTCCATGGTTTAAAACTGACAACTCACATTGAAAAATTGAAAAAAAAATTAAATTAATATTTGTTTATCAATTTTGACATGACATCCGGTCAGCAACATCTCTGATGTCCGATAACCATAAAAAAAATTGAATCAAAGAAGAAAATATATAAAATATATATTTTATCAGGAAACGTAAGAAAATTATTATTACTTGATTCAAAGCAGAAAATTTTCCGTATTGTGCAAAATGTCTTTTGTGCTAATCACTTGTTGGAAATTTTTTTGCAATACTGAATATCACTCATTGTACCAAAATAAATGACAAATAGCAATAGCTAACAATCAAAATATTCTGAATAAATTAAGTTAGAATTTGTTTTTAGGCAATGCGCTTGTCCCTGACTAACAGTACAACTAAAAATTCACTGATTAATTTGGCCGTTCAAGAACCAGTTTATGTATGGTCAATTTTGTTTTGGAACATCCGATGCTTAGTACAGAATTCAGTCAAACTTTATGTTGGAACGCTAAATACACATTGCGCATGTACCCGACAGTTCGTAAAATGGTTTGGTGGTGCGTTGAATCAAACCTAATATCTCGTGTATAACGGCGATTGGTTTCGAAAACGCACCGTTAGCTGCAGCCATGGGTTAATATTATTTCTCTTGCAGAATGCTACTGTGGGTAGTGCTTTAGTCCAAGTTACTGCCGAAGACGATGACGTTGGTTCGAATGGAGCTGTACGATATCGTCTGAAACCTGACCCAGCTGGTCATTGGCGAGCCTTTAATCTTCAACCAGTATCCGGAGTTTTAGAGCTTAGACAACCTTTGAATAGAACAAAACAAAAAATATTTGATGTAAGATCTATAATTAAAAATTCTATATTTTTTTATAAATTGCAAATTTTATTTGCAGATTCGAATAGAAGCGTATGATTTAGGTATACCAACTCCTTTAAGTTCGGATTTAGATCTAACTATTTATGTTTCGAATATCAACGATTATCAACCACAATTTTTAATGGATGAAATAACACTTAATTTTACAGGTTTTACATTCATTATTTATATTTTCACAGTAAATAATTTGTTATTTTTAGAAAATGAAATTCCTGGAATTGAAGTCCGATCATTGCCTCGTACTGTTGATAGAGACGAATTCGAATTGGAGGGCCCCTTACCGGCAATATGTTATTATATTGTAGGAGGAAATGAATATGGGCTCTTTCATTTAGATCCTTCAACTCATGAACTTGCGGTAAAATTAAATTTATTTTTATATGTTAGTTTTCAATTCATATATGTATATTTTTTTAATATGTAGGCGACTGCAGAATTAGATCGCGAAGAACAACCAAATTATTTGCTTCTTGTAAAAGCAACAGAAGATTGTTTAAATCCTCCAGCAAATCAAAGTTTCTTTGATTCTACAGATGACACTTTATTGAAAGTTAATATAAATGTACTTGATGTTAATGATAATCCGCCCAAATTTATTCATCGAGTTTTTACTGGAGGAGTTAGTACAGGTGCTAGTTTCGGAACAGAATTTATGGCAGTCAAGGTAAAATTTAAATAAATTCATTTTAAATTGTTTACTACATTCTTTTGAAGCACATTACCTTCCGTCAATTCTATTTTGCACAAATCCCTTACCGAAAGTTCCTTGGAAAAAATTCTAAACATCCAATTTCTGGATATAGGTACTCATAGTATATTTTTGGCCATCCAGTTTTTAGTAAATTTAGGAAAAATTGCGTATCTTCTTCAAGAACTGGTTCATTTTCGCGTGATCATCCTGTGTACTTTTAATATAATTGCGATTATCAGACCGTAGAACAACTCATAGTTATTCGAATAACACTAAAGTGGTGACTTTTGTGCTTTAAATAAAAAGCTAAATTTCAAAATTTTCATTATAAATTGAACATTTACTGATAATGGGGGATTACGGCTCAATCGAATTAAAGGAAAATAGTAAAAAAATACGAATGTATATGCTGAGTAACGAATATTAATAAAAAAATGAAATGGTATAATTGAGATATTTCGGAAATAAAAGGTTTTTTGTTATAACGCTTCGACACTAATATGAAAATATTTTGATTGGCGACCGAGAAACCGCCTATACATGCATTACAAATAGCGTGTTAGGAGGTGGGATTACTACCAATTTTTAGTTAAGAAATTCAAATTCGAAAGGAGGGGCTAACATTCCTGTACTACAGTTTCCAAACAGTTTTTATTTTAACATAAATTTCTTGCATTAAACTTAATAATTTAAATACACCTGTAATTATAAAGTATGTATGTATACTTATACAGTGTTATAATATCCATTTATTTTTATGTAAATATAACTTAAAATAGCATATATTTCAAGAACATTTAGGTCCATGATGAAAACAGTTTGATATAAAAACACATAAATGTGACGTCACGTCAATCTTTTCAAAATTCGGGAGACCATGACTCGCTTATTAATAGGAATTTTTTCACCGGATTTTCATCAATAGTCTTAGTTTTCCTAATATTTTCAGATGAAATTATAAAAAAAAAATGGTGTAATCCCCCATTGATGTTTGAATTTAATGCATAAAATAATTTACGATCAATCATGATTCATGATCAAAGTATCAATCTAGGGAATGTAAAGTTGGTCTTCTATTGATGCTATATTTTACTTTTAACTAACAGTTAAGTTAACAGACAATTTAACCAGAGACGATGTCTACATGTGTTGTAGATACTGGCACACCCAGAAATGGGTAATATGCCGTGATGATATATATATTTATTTATTTTATTTATTTAACCAGAGACCGGGTTTTAATTTATAAACGAAATACACTCCGGAAAGAGTTATTTTCTCATTAAAAAAATCTGATGTGGCCAGCACATTACCTACCGCCAATTCTATGTATTTTGTACAAATCCCATACCATAAGTTCCTTTGAAAGGATTCTGTATATCCAGTAAAATTGTAGCACGAACATATACTATTTTCTACAAATTCCGTACCGAGAGTTCCTTGGAAAAGATTCAATACATCAATAAAATTATAACACGCACATACACAATGTAAATTGGACAACACTGACTTCTGTCAATTTGAATTATTTGAATATATCTCAAGTTTCCATGGTTATAGTATAGCTGGCTGATTTATGAATGTTAATCTCTTTAAAATTCTTTAACTCTATATTTATTGAATATGAAGGAAAATATGTAATCAAACCGTATAGACAATCAAATGTTCTTTCATATTTACAATAACATAAAATGTCAAATAATGATATTTAACTTCGTTTTTTCAAGAACTTCAAATAAAGATACTTTCGGGTGTTTAATTATAACCAAAATCCAATCAGCTCTTCATATGTATGTAAAGAAGAGAAATATGAAAGAATTATAATTTTTAGAATTGTAGTGTTGGAGTTATCGTCGGAGAAATTTTTGTCACACACACACGCACACACACACACACACACACACACACACACACACACACACACACACACACACACACACAAAAATCCGCGTGTTTTGAAAGTGTGTAATATATTTTAGCATTTATAAAAAAAGTGTTACAACATATAGAAATGAAATTTGCGTCAATAACACAGTTATATGGGAAGAAATAATTATACATATAATTTATATATAAATTCGATATGAGTGGAATCCCCCAATAGGGAAGGATATTTAGTTGTGAAATTAATGTTAAAATATATTTTTTGTAGGCAGTGGACATTGACGAAAATCAAAATGCTGAAATATCTTATTATTTAGTTGGTCAAGTACAAATGACGTTGACTGAAGGACTAGAAAATTTACAGCGATCACCATTTTTAGTTGACAAAGATACGGGAGGTGTTCAGTTAAACTTCGACCCTCAACAGGGTATGAAAGGATATTTCGATTTTGTGGTATGACACTAATATGAAATGACAACAAATAATTTATACAAAATATTCAGGTTTTAGCAAATGATACTGGTGGATTAGAAGACAAAGCTAGAGTATTTATTTATTTATTAAGGGAAGACCAAAGAGTAAGATTTGTTTTGAGACAACATCCACCTGAACTAAGACATCGAATAGAATCTTTTAGAGAGTAAATTATTGTATTTTACTAATATTCTATTTTCTCTAATTTTTATTTTTTCGTAGAATATTAGGAAATGTAACTGGTGCAATTGTAAACGTGGATGAATTCAGAGTTCATGTTAACTATGATGGATCAATAGATAAAACCAGAACAGATCTTTATTTACATTTAGTAAATAGAGATGATCATTCTATTTTAGAAGTGCCTGATGTTTTGAAGCTTGTAGATCAAAATACAGAAAAATTAGATACATTATTTAAGGTAACTATGAGGTTTAATTTTCTATGTACAACACGGTAAATTTATACAAATAATCTGATTAAATATTAAATTTATAAAATTAAAGTAATACGCATTACAGACAATAATGATAACTAGATTACAGACCTTCCACTAGGAAAAACAACAGAAAAATTTGATTGATATTTTGATGCAATATAGAACAAAACTATATAATCATTATTTATGACCCAAGTGACTAAAAGCATATTTTATGTAAATTTCCGCGATTGGATAAATTAAAAACTTTTTTGACTAAAATTAAAGAAGAGATTTGGCATTTATATTTAATTTTTATAGTACTAAACTTGTCCAAGTTCCATTTTAACTAGTTATTTTTACGCCCATTCTTAGGGTTGAAGTGTTACTTTAGATTCGAGATTTCATTGAATAAAGTATCACTTTATAAATAGGCGTAGAAAAAAAAATATTTAAAATGTCTACTTTAATAATGGACCTTTTTCATTTTATGGCACCGTGACGTCATTTTTCAGTGCAGTGAAATTCTGTGAACTAGAGATGAGGAGCAAAATTATTTTGTTTTTGATTAAAAGAATAATGAAGAAATATTTTTTTTAAAAAAAACAATAACTTATTTTAGCTCTATTTTGAATAAATATGTAAGTCTTATAGATCTGTAAATCTATAAATAATGAACAAAATCGCAACGAAAGCTGCTATATATAATTTTATATTAATCAACAAAAATAGATGCGTTTTTTTCGTTTTTCTTTTTTTACAGATTTACTGACCTGTAAGACTTACAGATTTGTTCAGAATTGGCGTATTATTCTTGTTTGCAATTTTCTTTAGTAGCAACTGGCAACTGCACAATTATTTGTCACTTTATTTCATGGTGTTTATTTCGTTTCGTGAATATAGAATTTTTGATAATAGTAAACGTTTTAGAAAAATATGTTCTGTAAAGTCATGTAAATCCTCATCAGAAAAATTAAAATACTTCAGATTTCCTAGTAATGGGGTTATTTCACATTTTCTGATTTATTTTTATTTTTGAAAAAAAAAAAAAATAGATCAAATTAAATATGTAGATGTATGTTTTACACCTTACAAGTCTTTAGAATCAGAGATATGATTTTTTAAAAGTTGCGTTTAATTTTAAATATTTCAACGGCTGACGACACAGTTTCATGGATACAACCAGGTATTCCCTGGATACAACCGATACAACAGTCGAGCTCTACCGGTTTATTTTGGAACTATGATTGGTTTGGTATTTATTTAAATAATACATATAATCACTGCCTCGTATTCTTAAACGCGTGTTCACAGCCCGATGTCAATAGGACCATCTACATTGTTGCCAGTTCTACTACACCATGGCTTGTTAAGTATAGGAGGTAGTAATATAATAAATAAACATACCTTATACTGCATTAGTACTTTTAACGAAATAGAAAGTAATCATAATCTCTCTTGTATATTTTGCTGTTAGCTGTCACAAATTTGGGTTAGATTACTGTTTCATTTTGTGAAACGTAAATGTGTATGTGTGTGGTATGTGTGTGTCTGGGAGAAAATGAGGCGCGGTCAGCCACGTGACTTTGACATTTATTTGTGGGGCCCAAACAAGGTTGCCAAGAGTAAAGCTTGTGTACCTTGCCTGTGTTGCCAAATGAATTAGAGCGTAAAATTAATAAATAAAATTGTAAAACTAGTTATTATTAATGAATATCATGTTGTTTTACTTTCTAACACATAAACTTCATTTTAAAAATATTTTTTAAATTACAACGACTTGTGCTGCTCTCTACGATACAAAGATTTCTTGGCGCGCTAAATTTGAGGAAAACCATCAGTTAAATGTTGAATGTCTTGTATATTTTAAAAATTAAGTTTATGTGTTAGCTGGTAAAACAACATGATACTCATTAATAATAATTAGTTTTACAATTTTATTTATTAATTTTAACCTCAAATTCGTTTGGCAACACAGACAAGGTACACAAGCTGTACTCTTGGCAACCTTGTTTGGGCCCCTACAAACAAATGTCAAAGTCATGTGACTGCCCGCGCCTCATTGCTAACTTGGAGAAATGTTTTAAAATTTGGCGCGCATTACTTTCCCCACTTTGAAATAGAAGGTTATTTAAAAATTTATAGTCGATTTGTAGAAATTAAAATATGAATTAAACATTTAATTCTAATATCTCTACAGAAACAAAATTAAATTTAATAAAATTCAGATCTTAATTTCGTTTCCATAAATCGACCTTAACTAAAAAAGACAAATTGTATTACAAACTATTTAATGAACAATACAATGAATAAAATAGTATAAAATGAAACTCTTTTAATACATATAAAAAAAGTCTGTAGAAAAATGTTGAAACTGTGGGAAACTAAATCTTTCTGATTATAAATGTTTATTTCAAGTGTAATTCACTAAATCTATAAAAAAAGATTGAAATATCAGTACAAATCAAAGAATGAATGTGGAAACAATTTATTATTCCAATACTTTTCACTGTGTTACATTTTGCTTTATATTTATAAATGTTTGCTTTAAGTGTTTTTGGACAAATCTATAATAAAAGACTGAAATATTTTTACAAATCAAATAATTACAATAATATATTTACATTAACACGCGCTTCTAAGGATATGATATCACGCCAGGCCATAAGTCAATAAAACACGAAAACAACCATTTTGTTGTAGTTTAAAAAAGACAAAAACGCTATGCACGTCTGGGTTGCGTAGAAACATGTTGCTTCCGGTTGCCTTTCTTTTAAGTGGTCCTGCTCCACAGGCTTTGTGTAGATGAGTTGTAATATAGAGAAAACACAACAAACCCATTACCAGCATTACGAGCGCACTTTTATGGTAAAAGCGCTTTTGTAGAGCGCGCTTTTACATTTTCTTATGTGAGCACTATACAAGCGCTTTTATCATAAAAGTGCATTCGTAATTCTGGCCTCTTTGATAAGTTATTAAAATTTAAACATTTTTTTGCTTAATAGTCATTAAAGGCTAAAGCAAAGTTACGTGTGTAACCGAAAGCTAGTACTTGTGTTATCCCATATTAAGAACCAAGAACAGGTACTTGAAGCTCAACTTATAAATATAATTTTGAACGATATTTAATTGAAACGGGTCTAATGAATAAAGTAATACAAATACCGTGTTGTACTCTACTTTTCAGTGCAAAAGTTATGGGAAATTATTTTTAAAATTTTATAAACAGGAATTCAATGTGTTGGACACCCAACCAGGAGGCCCACAAGCTTTAGGAATTGCAGCTGGAACAAATACAACTTTGTGGCTAACGGCAGCTTCGTTATTTTTAGCTATGCTCTTGCTTTTATGTTTAGCTTTATGCATTTCTCAAAGACAGAGTTACCAAAGAAAACTTAAAGCAGCTACTACGACAGCTTATGGTAAGAAATTTGATATTTTTTATTGTAGACGTACAGATGAAATGAAATATTGGTATACATATTTATAACATAATGAAAATAGTACTTCATTTTTACTGCTGATTTTTGAATACTTTTGTGAAATCAATCGTAGAAAAAGTATAATGCGCAATACATCCGTTAAGCTTTTTTGACACTCGCGTGCTTGCATCACTTGCTGCAGCTCGTGTCGCAAACTACTACTCTCCTTGAAGATTTGTGCTGCCACCTACAATTCAATTATCTTTCACTAATGCTCCCCTTTACAGTAAATGTTATCATTGCAGATTATGCGTAGTGACTCAGTAGTCTGGTATGGAATCAAACAATAATACAAACATCTAATCAAATATTATACAAAACAATTATTGTTGTTTTGCAATTTACTGGTGCCAAAAATTTTAATTGTTTCTTGTAAAATTATACCATTCTTTGTACTTTGTACCAGAGACTTTGCTTTGCCAATGGGATAGTTGTTGACTATTTTGATTTTTTAATACAAGAAAGTATTTTAAAATTTAAATCATCCCATTTTTTATTTTGCATAGTTTTTGTTTCAAAGGAGAAAAAGATTATAAAAAATATGGAATATACCTATTACCGCCATTGTGGTATCACGCATGCTACTTCCATTGCAGGTTGAATTCCGTCAAGCTGCTTGAAATGTATGACAAAAATATATACATCATTTTTTGATGATGTATCTCTTGCGCGGTTAGAAAAACTGGTTGATAAATATGTATTTCTAATTATTTTATTGCTTTTAATAAGCAAACGTGACGTCATAGTGTAGAAGAAGCAGAGGTGAAGTCGATTTGAATCATAATGGCTGGTAAGGCCTTGTTTTAAAACTCTGTTTTGAAAAATGCCAAATTTCAATATTTAATTACACCCTTATATTTGAAGAAGGATATTTTTCAAAATATTAAAAAACTATGTTATGCTTTAAAATATTTTGATAAATTTGTGTGATATTATTTATTATTGTTATTATTATTAAATAATGAAATATGACATTTTTCAAAACAGCGTTTTAAGAAAAGCTTGTGGTATCAGCCATTATTTTTTAAATAACTTTTTGAAATATTTACGAGTCACAAATAAGAATTTCATTAAAATTCAACATATGGTAACTACCCCGTTACCCCGTTACTGTAGATGAGGAAATAAACACAAGAAAAATTAAATTTTTACACGCGTTTTATAACAACTTTTTGATTGTCATTTTCGTTGCTAAATGAAATACTTTTAAGCACTAGTGCTGAAAATGACTGTTCAATGCGTAAAAGTGACAATTTAATACGTAAAAGTGACAGTTTAATGCGTAAAATGTTACTTTTAAGAACGAATAGATGAACCTGACTTCTGTCTACTTATTAATTTTGAAAAATTCAAAATGTTGATATTTGAGAATAAATGATCTGTTTTAAAACGCTATTATAAAAACTTGTATGTAATACATTGCGAAATGAGTGTTTTAGATACTTGACGTGTTGTACCACTCGCTTACGTCGCACATCACTTATTACATAAAGCTATTATAGTTGTAAAATATGATTTATAAAATATTTTGGACGATAAATGAAAATTCAAGGAAATATTACGTAATAATGGAAATTTGATTTAAAAAAACAATTATAGATTTATATTAATTATTAATTTTTGTAATTTACAAAAATAATTACAAACAAAAGTTAAATGTGATTTCTATTCTGTTTAGATGTTTAAAATATGCGTTGTAATATTGTTCCCGTACCAACAATATTGATATTATTTTAGTGTCTGCAGGGTCTGATTTAGGAGGAAGAGGTTTAAGTGGGTTGAGTGGACGTGTACCAAATACAAATAAACATAGTGTAGAAGGTAGCAACCCAATTTGGTTACAAGCTTATGAAAATGAGTGGTATAAACATGCTGATGATTTCAGGTAAATAAAATAATAATTAATCTTTAACTGGTGACGTGGTTGAAATTTAATAGAAGTGGTGACCTAGAGTCTCTCAGGACCCCGTTGATTTCACCTTTGCTTTAATTTTTTAACTCCCACTACCCTTGGTAAGGGAGGTATAGGGATCGAGCTAAAAATCGCATATAAAGATTTTTGTAAAAGACCACGGTTTAAGGTCCCTAGAAACCGATTTTAATATTTTCACGATGATGTCCGTATGTATGTATGTATGTATGTATGTATGTATGCGTGTATCTCGATCCTCTTATCGCTCTAACTTAAATACTATCAATCGCAAAAATTTGATACCTTGTATTTCGACACTATTCTAATATGGAAAGAAGCCATTAGATTTTGGTGTAAATCGTTTATCCGGAAATGGCACTTTACTTGAAGTTCAAAATAGTTTTTCTTTGAAAAGTACTTTTAAATGTTATTTTTTCGCGATTTATTTTATAAATATTAAATATTATTAAATTTTTTACAGGTATGCATTCATAATATTAATTTAGTTACACAATTCAGATTTCAAATGTATGTGTCAGATAAATGTCTGTCAAAAAATTTAAATTAATAATAATGTTTTAAAAAGAAAATAGTAAATAAAACAATAGTTATATTATACGAACGCAAAGGAAGATAATACAATATCTAGCATCAATAAATATGTAGAAATTTTGATTAAATAATAAAGTTAAATGGCGGGAGGTAATGTGTTGGCCACAACACAACAGATTTTTCATGGGTCATTTATATTAACTAGAGACCTTAAAACTGTAACTTAATGAATATCAAAGTTTAAAAATAGTTATTGGTTTTTAAAATCGAGTTTTTGATACCATTTCCTCATCCTCTACCTACGTCACACAATTATTGTATTCCAAATTCTCACTACTTTTAAATCTTTTAAAACTTTGAAATACGAAATTCAAGTGCATAAATGTAGAAAATAACAACAATAAAACGACAAAAGTAAACTAAATAACACTAGTTTAAATTTATGATGCCATGACTATGACAGATTTGAAGCGTTGGTATGAATAGAAATACATAATATACAGTATGTCCATGAATCGAGTTCCAAAGAGGATTTTTTTTTTATTTTACAAAAAAAATGTATTCTTGATAAAAGTTTTTGCATGTCCCGAAACGGCCAATTGAGTTTTATTTTCAAATTTTCTTTTAGTTTCAGATAAAAATCGAAAATTGGTCGTTTTAGTTGAAAATATAGTGGAGTACCCGATTAGCAAAAACTCACTCGAGATATGCAAAAGTTTTAGTTTTGTGGGGTCAAAAATGAAACCGCGCCACCAGTTAGAGATAAATGAAATTCGTTACTATTTTAATTGTTTGTTCGTATTTTATACTTTTGTATTACTTTAGTTTAATCTTTTAGATACACTAAACTTTATTCTTAGATTTTGTTATCAGTATGAGTCATGTGTTTATCAACAGAACATGACATAGGCGTTCGCGCAGGGTAGAACAAACTTTGAGTTATGTATAATTTTTTTATAAATAGGAAGTAGAAAATTCTACTTGTATATTAATATATTAATTTAAAATTATTGCAATGGCATGGAAAACAAATTTTCGTTAGTTAAGTTACCATTTGGTGCCCCTCCTTGCGGACGCTCAAATTATCAATCATTAAATTCCAAAAGAGTTACGAATTTTAATTTTCTAGCAATAACTGATTAAAAATGAAATAAAGTTAGATTATTATATTTACAGCCAAGGCTCCGAGTTAGATTCTTTAGATGAAAACGTTGTCAGTTCTGGAGATGGATCGCAGTGCAATCATGACCAAAGTGAAGTAAATTGTGTACAAAACGTATACCAAACATTACATCCACCTCCGATACATCGCAAATTGGAAACAACGGAATTATAGGAAGTTAATCTTAGGTTTAATTTAAATCGAAATTAATACATGCGGCCGACGTGCAATGTAATACTAATAAAGCAAACATTTTTGCTATTTTTAGATATAAGTAATAAGTTATTGTAGATTATTTTAATTATAGATTTATGTAACTTTTTATAACTGTTTTTTATACATATATTAAGTTAAATCTTACTACTAAGTCATTAGATATTATTTATATTACAAATGATATTTGATTGAGAAAAAATGTATGGTAAATAAAACAAACTTTAACTTGAAATTATAATATAATGAAGCATATTATTTAAATGTTATATTTTCCTGAATTTTCATGAAATATGTAATGTAAGGAGAAGTTTTATTTTTATTTGTAAATATTTGCATAACTCCTATTTGTATGAAGAGTGACGTGTTCATCATTTCAAAGAAAGTAAATATTAGAAGTTCGTAGTTAAAGCAAGTACCGATACCGATTAACAGATTTCATCATGATATTGATTAGTATTTTCGAGAGTACACGTGTAAATCCCCTATTTATATTAGAACACTGACGTGGCCTGGCCTGGAACACAGTATAAAAAGCTGAGCTTTGCAAATTCTTCCTTATTCACGTATGTACTACGTATATTGTGAGTAGCACTGGCTGTACTGTCAGATATTTATTCATTTTCTTGCGTATGTTGTCAATGGTTATATGGAACAGAGTTTAAATTATTTACAGTTTTATGGTCTAATAGTTCTATTGTAAAATGCAAATTTCGTAATTAATTTATCGGAAGGGTATCGGAAGGTAAAAACATCTTATTTTTCGGGGTCCATTTTATTTATAAGTTTATAAAAAATTATTACGATAAGCAACTAATTAACATGAGAGCCTAGTGTGTGAATCCCCTATTTATATCGTAAGACTGACGTGGCCTGAAAGCAGTGAAAAATAAGCTGTGTATCGCTGATACTTGTTCATTTGTGTTCATTCGCCGTGTGTGTGGTAAGTACTTGTGTGGTGTAAAGTAATAGCAATAGTCATAATTTGGATACATAAAAAAAAATAATAAAATATTTGATGCAACGTGGTACATAGACTGTTTTATTATTTTTATGAGAAATTAATAAATACAATTTTTTGTTTCTATTGTTCGATTATGGTTGTAATGATGTCATCAAAACAAAAAACACTTTATTTACCGGTCCTTGACCGGCTCTGCTTGTTGTAGTTATAAGTTAAAATATTACTAAAGTTTTTAAATTAGGTTTTTATATATTTGTGCCTTTTTAAATATAATGATGTAACGTTGTGTATCAGTTGTGAAATGTTATTGAAATATTTTTCATGTTTATTATTTTAACAAGTCAGAAGTTTTTTTGAGGTTATAGAAACTAGCAATACCACAATGAGTGAAGAAGCATCAAATAACGATTTTGTCCTTCGGCCTTATCAATCGGAAATATTAGAAACTGCAGTTGAGAAGAATACAATTATTTATTTACCAACTGGAGCGGGAAAAACATACATAGCTGTAATGTTAATAAACAGGCTGTCACACAGCCTGGTAAAGTATGTTTTATTTCATGTTAAAGGTAATATATTAAATAAAATAATTCGTTTTAGCCCACAAAACAAGATATCTGTTATGTTAGTTAACACCGTGCCTTTAGTGGAACAACATTGTATGACCATAAAGAGGCACACTGATTTTGAGGTTGGCCAGTTTACAGGTGACCAAAACGTTGATTATTGGACTAAAGATCAATGGGAAACTCAGTTATCTAAAAACCAAGTAGTTGTAATGACAGCACAAATTTTTTTAGATGTACTTCGACATGGTTTTTTCAGTAAGACTTCTAAGATAGATTTTGCAGTGTTTTCATTGGATTCTGTTGCAGATTTGCAAAAAGTAAATCTCATTATATTTGATGAGTGCCATCAAGCTGTGAACGATCAGCCTATGCGTCAAATTATGCAACTGTTTGAAAACATAAGTGACAGAGATAAACCAAGAGTTTTAGGGCTAACAGCGACCCTTCTAAATGGAAACTGTCAACCGCATAAAGTGTCGGAAGAAGTAAGAAGTTTAGAGAAAACCTTTCACGGTAAAATTGCTGCCGTTCGAAAGCTAGCACATGTTACTGGGTTAGTTTGAAAATACGAAGTGTTCATTTTAACGTATTTAAATTAATGGCCGGTTGCAGTAATATTTGAGAAATAACGAAAATTTGAATAGGACGCGAGCAGTAATGTGACTTTGTTGGCATAAACAGATGTGGGGGCCCAAAATAGCAGCTAGTAATTATATACAAACTTACAAAGGAAATTTTTCATTCAAAATTTCAAGATTTTCTAAGTTCATATAAAAATAAATAAAAAATATTTCATCACGGCATATTACCCATTTCTGGGTGTGCCAGTATCTACAACACATGTAGACATCAGTAACGATGATATATTTTACCGTGTGGGCGCTTACCAGGCGTCACCTAACGGGCACTTATAGCTGGTGTGGAGAGTGCACCACAGGGGTCACTTTTGTGCCATTTAAAATTGGAAATATTTGGCGTCTGTCGGGATCGAACCCGGTTCCCCCAGGTTCGCGACCAGGCACGCGGCCACGGTACCCCCTTCTAAGTTTATGTGGTTTGCTTATCATCAGTAGTATGCCATTTTCTTGTCGAGAAGAATAAATTACATGAAATTGAGAAGTCATGAAAATTGGAATGAAAAATTATGACATTTGACATCTATGTACATAATGGGAGTAGGCGGTGGGGATAATAAGCATTTACGAAAATTCTTCCGGTATACCCAAATCATTCAAGCAGCCAAGCACGTCATTAATAAAAATTGAATAAAAGTAACTACATGTGTGCAGAGCTGTGCACAAGTACAAGAAACAAAGGATTTAAGTACACGTACAAGTATTTTGCTGAAAAATTTACTTAAGTACAATTACTTTCATTTTAAAAGTATTTAAGTACAGTACTTGTACTTGCATTTTCAGGTATAAGTACATGTACATATAAAAAATACAAAATTGAAAAAAAAAACATTTAGTTTATTTTTCTTTGACTTTCTTTAAGAAACATAAATAAAAGGTTTATTATTTAAATGTTTTCGTTATCGTACGGAGACTTTTGTCATGAAATTATGAATACTTTCAATATTTACCCCATAAAATTAATAAAATAACTACATTATTTGTTTATTTTTTATTTATAATAAAGTAACATAATGCTTTTTGATTAAAAGAAAATTAAAAATATTAAGAGCCTGTACATTCACCGAAATGAGTATTTTTTTCTACGGAACTGCGGGTTTCAAACAAAAAACTAACTTTAAACACAAATTGTTAATTAATTTTTATAGATATTTATAGATAGTACAAGTTACTTACACACCACATTTAATAAAACGTTTTATTTAATTTACGAAGAAAATAAACGGCTAAGAACAACAACTAATAGCATTGAATAATTAGAAAATATTGCTTAGTTCGAGAATACGGTACAAACTGGATATATATTTTTTTTTGGTGCGTAATTTTGCAGGTTGAAACGTGCAAAGCAAAAGTACTTGTCCATGTACTTGTGAACACACAAGTACAATTCCAAAAATATTGGATTTAAGTACAAGTACAATTTTACATTGAAAAATTGTACTTAAATACAAGTATACCCAAATCATTCAAGCAGCCAATGCACGTCATTAATAAAAATTGAGTAAAAGTAACTAGATGTGTGACGTCATGTAATGGTACGTTTGCAGAGGTTTTAGAATCTTTATGAAATAGTTATACAGATTGCAATCTGTATTATCGACATGTTAATAAACTGTCACATCTATAAAATAAATACTATATTTTCGTTACTGTCCATTTATATTTAAATTATTTTATAATACTAACCTTATTTATACTTACGTATGCCATATAAAGGCAATAAATAAAAGTGCGCCGAATTTCAAAGAAATATACCGAATTCTTCTGATTGATTAAAAGTGCTACCTTTGGCAGATTCACAGATTTTGTGTTTGCGTTAACAGTTACGTTGCGTCGTTGCGTTGCGTTTAACATTACTTTATTATAAATAGGCCTTTACAACGCACAAAAATGTTTCAAACACGATACAAATATTTTTCAAATAATAACTGACAGTATGAACATACAAATTATCAATGTTGCCAACTATAGCAATAATTAAACGAATAATATGACGTTGATGTACATTATTTATATATTATTCATGTCATATACGATACGTAATGAACTCTACTATTCATCAATAATAATTATATAAGGCTATACACTTTTTGACGATTAAAAATGATTGAAATTTTATTTCATTTTTCACTATTAGTGATTTTAATGCATTAAGGTTTTCACACTAAGTGATGACGTGCATTGGTTGCTTAATTTTATTTCATTTTTCACTATTAGTGATTTTAATGCATTAAGGTTTTCACACTAAGTGATGACGTGCATTGGTTGCTTGTATGATTTGGGTATACAATAAAAATGTATTTAAGTACAGTTTAAAGTACATTTACTTACGTACATGCACAGCTCTGCATGTGTGACGTCATGTAGTGGTACGTTCACAGAGGTTTTAGATTAATTATGAAAAGAGTTATATAGATTGCAATCTGTATTATCGACATGTTCATGAACTGTCACATCTACAAAATAAATACTGCATTTTCGTCACTGTCCTTTTCTATGGGCTATCCAGCGAATCAAGCGGTTTACGTCATCGTTTTGGGATTTTTGAAATTTTCTTTATTTTTTTTAAATATATTTTATTAACGGTATTTTATTGTTTTTATTATTATTATTATTATGTATTTGACACCTTTAATAGAAATAATTATATTTGGATATATTATTATTAAGTAAAATTTTGTAATTTTTTGCAAAATGACGTTTGATTATATTTTTTTAATATTGGCAATTCTGAATATGTATATTACTAAATATTATGTGTCTACCGTGAGTATTTTTTAAAGTGAAACATTGGGTTTGTCATGTCCATGGTTACGATTTGACATTTGATTGACAGCAATGTATTTGCGTGTCCCATTTAAAATGAAACATAGGGAACGAATTTGACAGATGTATTATATTATGTAAGAAATTTAGCTAAGTCAGAAAACCACTCGAGAGCACTAAACATGTTTCGGGCACACAATATTTTTTTTGCAACTAAATTTAATTTTTAGAAAACAGGTATAATTATTTAAACAAAATTAACCTCTAATGACGTCTTGTCAATATGACAGATAACCGCTGAATTTTCCTATAAGTTACGACACGACTTGACATTTGATTGACAGTAATATATTTGCCTGTCTCATTGAAAACATAGGGAATGAATTTGACAGAGTATTATATTTAAATATTGTAAGAAATTTGGCCAAGTTAGAAAATCACTCGATCACAAGGTACACTAAATTTAATTTAGAAAGCAGGTATAATTATTTAAACAAAATTAACCTCTACTGACGTCTTATCAAATGTCAAATTCCTTCCCTATGTTTCATTTTAAATGGGACACGCAAATACATTGCTGTCAATCAAATGTCGATTCGTAACCATGGATATGACAAACCCAATGTTTCACGTTAAAAAATACTCACGGTATATTATACTTTTCAACCTGTATTGTGATTTCATTTTGTTTTTGGTTTCGTTGTTCATTGACAAAATGTCAAATGCTCTGTCTTGTCAAATTCAAGAGCTTGTAGTTAATTTATTAACTTATTTTGAAAATGAAAAATAGATTGGTGAGCTCTTACTTTCACTGAATTGTAATATTGAGGTAATATTTCGTTCTATTTGTTAGTAATAATTTGAAAATTAAATCTATATGTACAGCGTGTTGCAATGTTAGTAATAATTTGAAAATTAAATCTATATGTACAGCGTATTGCAAACGCTATACGAAATGTACAGAAACAGTGAGAAATTGTATGGTATGCAGTATTCTGTATTTTTTTAAGGATCTCACATAATACTAGATAGTTTGTTGCATATACTACACGAATGAAGTATTATAACTGCGTAAGGAGTATCCTTCAGAATATTTTAAATAAAATTGGATTTCGCTTGAATAAAATGATACCAGACGTGTTACCTTTTTAAGATTTGGATTTATGAAGGCAACCCACAGATCATATTTTAATCCGTTTTACATGCTCATGTAAACTTTTTAACATATGACGTCATTGTTTCTAGTGATATTGTATTTATGACGTAAACCGCTTGATTCGCTGGATGGCCCACAGATGTACATTATTTATGTTATTCATGTCATACCGTGAGTATTTTTTAACGTGAAACATTGGGTTTAAAATGAAACATAGGGAACGAATTTGACATTTGATAAGAAGTCAATAGAGGTTAATTTTGTTTAAATAATTATACTTGCATTCTAAATTAAATTTAGTTGTAGAAAAAATATAGTGTGCACCTTGTGCC
Organism: Ophonus ardosiacus; assembly: GCA_943142095.1. Lineage (NCBI taxonomy): Eukaryota > Metazoa > Arthropoda > Insecta > Coleoptera > Carabidae > Ophonus > Ophonus ardosiacus. The sequence continues at coordinate 27,725,049 of OW964828.1, read as the reverse complement.
CGAGTGGTTTTCTGACTCGGCTAAATTTCTTACTATATTTAAATATAATACTTCTGTCAAATTCATTTCCCATGTGTCATTTTAAATGAGACAGACAAATACATTGCTGTCAATCAAATGTCAAATCATAACTTATAGGAAAATTCAACGGTTATCTGTCATATTGGCAAAATGATATTAGAGAATAACTTTGTTTAAATAATATTACCTGTTTTCTAAAAATTACATTTAGATGTAGAAAACATACTGTGTGCACATTGGCTGGTAGCACAAGCGTGGTTCTAACACCGGTGTTAACTAGAACCATGTCAACGATTTGACACATACTTCAGGTTTGTTAAGAAAACAAGTGTTACCAATATATTGATCAAGTTGAAAAATTACTGACAGCCATATTCAATAAATCTGTCAACACTATTTAAAATTATTTAATATTATTTGTTTTAACTTGTTTCTAGGAAAACCAGTTTTAAATAATGAGGTCAAATTTATTGAATATGGCTGTCAGTACATTTTCGACTTAATTCAGTATATTGGCAACTCTTATTTTGTTAACAACCCTGAAGTATGTGCCGAGTCATTGACACGGTTCTAGTTAAGGGGGCGTTCGAATCGTGCAAATTGCATAAGCAAAAAAATAATTTTTTGAAAAGGCTTTTTCAGTTTTTTGTTTGAAGAATAAGCAATAAAACTAAGAATTATTGAATTATATTGTAGTCTTTACTTCCTGAAATGATTTTGGTTGAAGAAAAGCAACTCACATAAGAAATAATATTTGAAATGTGACTTAAGACTTGATATTATGAAACACAAACGCATTCAGGAAATAGCAAACACAAAAATATAGGGTAATTTCCGATTTTCATAGTAAATAATTTTGTATATTAGCTAAAAAGCTTCATCAAAAATAACACCAAAATCGGCGATTTTCAATGACAGATTCTAACGAAATAGTTCGACGTTAATATCATAGATGTCAACAGTGTAGTACTGTCGGTAAAGTAGTTTAAATATTTGAAAATTGACCTTCAGTTTTAATCTTTCTACCTGACTTCTCTTGTTTATATTTCCAATGTAGGTATAGTCATAAACCCACATAAAATTTTGACCTATTAGAAGAATTAAATTTTCCACTCTATTAGCACTTGATACATAGTTTTCATCTTCATTGTGAATATGGAAAGGAAAATAATTTGCCCGAAAGTAATTATATTTCTTGAACAATAAAAAGTAATTTATAAATTATTAAAATATCTTTCAGAACTCATATTATTAATTGGAATAATACTACCTTTTTTTTAGTTTAAGTAATAAATACAGAACTTAAACTAAAAAAAATCTGTTGTGGCCAGCACAAGACCTCTCGCCATTTCCATATTAGGCTATAATGTATTGTATTGCACTTCGCTTTCGAACCGTCGTTTTATAACAAAATATTACAGAACTTTACCCAAATATTGTTTTTTATTGTATTTAACATGTCTTCTTCACACATATAATTCTAATTATATCTATTTTATATCATTTTCATGTCAGAGATTGTTCCAATTCATTAACCAGATTGGCGGTATTTCTGATGGATATATGCATTTTACCACAATTTTACCTATAATTTCAAATATTTAATTAATAAAACAATAAGAAAAATTAAATATACTTCCCAGAAAAAGCTATCAGAATGTCACTAAAAATGTTGATATTTGACAATGACATGTGTCATGTTACAAACATTGGAATTTGTCAACTGGTTTCCTTAGTGGCTTGGCCTCTGCGATTAGTTTACTCTATAAATTATAGTGTCTTTATCTCTAAATCTATAAAAGATATAATAAAAATTTTAAGTGTATTAGATGGAGAATTTTATGTTCTTCAATATTTAATAAAAAAAACTCCCAAAAAATTATATTTCGAAGAAATTTTCTAAGAAACTACTACTTCCGGTTGTTCAATTGTTACCACAACCTTTTCAGCTCTTCCCAGGAATGTCAGATTGAGGAAACTACAGTTAAATATTTTTTAATTCTTATAGTTTTTGAGGAATCGTGTCTACAACATCCAGACATACATACACACACACATACACACATCCATACACACACACACCATTTTAAAAATATTATAATCAGATTCTAGGGACCTTAAATCGTGCTTATTCAATAAAATTTGGATATGCGAATTTTAGCATGAATCCAATACTCTCTTAGCGAGAGGTAAAAAGGTAGTATTATTCCAAGTAATTTATATTTTATTTCGTTCTTTCAATCGTTTTGCTTCATGGTGACCCATGCTTATGTACTAAAATGCGTTCTTACTAAATTAATAACAAAGTTGAAAACATTATTTCTTTATGGATAATAAGTTAGAAGATATAGTTTAATTTTTACTTACTTTTATTTTTTAATTTTAGCAAACGCTGACCAGAAAAATATTAGAACCTTAATTTAGAAGTAGCTAAATTATTCAAATGTTATTACTTTCAATATATGTAGTATATTTTTTTTTAAAATGTAGTTATAGCATGCTTGTCTTAAAGATTATCATACGTGTAATCATTCCAAATAATACTCGAATATATAATATATAGTTTTCATTTTTATACGCATATGCGGTAACAAGATATTTTTCATTTGTATTGATGCCATTAAATTTAAACAAAATTACCAAAAATGTATATCGTTTAAAACTGTAAGAATTTCGATTTTTCAGTTTACAAAATGCAGTTCAAACGATATGCATTTCTTGATGAACAATATTTATAAAATTTCAAATTTCAATTGGATGCAATACACAATTCGTTTGTTGATAAAGAATTTAATTATCCGCGATATTTATTAGAAACATTTTTGTCAAAATATGACGTTTAATTCCGTTTTTTCCAAGAAAAATTGTTAAAAGCTTCATATGAAGAAATACTTCCGGTTGACCAGTTGTAACCAAAATCTAATCAGCTCTTCATATGGATGTAAAAATGAACTATACCAGTATACGGTGAAATTTTATTTTTTGTAATAAACCAATTTATAAAAAATATTTTTAAATGAAAGTTCGTTTAATTTTGAAGAAATTCGTGGTGTCAAAAAGTCATAAATGTTTTTCGTATAGCTGCATTTGATTTTTAAAGAAACCTCTAGCTACTTCCTTACACTAGTTTCTGTAGTAGGCTGCGTGAAAAAGGTACCAATAGTGTGACGTCATGTGTGGCGTGGAAATAAGTTCAAATATCTCGCAAAGTAATTGTTAAAAAAATATTTTTTTTATCTTAATCGTTATTTATTGAGTTGTAATATAAAGTGTACATTTTATTATTTTTCGTTATGGTTTATGAGTCTATGGAATATGAAAAGGTAAAATTTTTAATAATAGAAATGGGCCTTAAATTTACTTGATCTTTAAGGTCCATTTCTATGATTAAACATTTAGATTGGATTCTTAGAAAATGTAAATTGTTCGAAAATCCTAATAGGATTATTGTAACTAATTAATCCTATCATTACATTACCCACATGTAGTGTAGGAGAAACCAAAATAAGAATGCCGGTGGATTACATAAACAATAACTATCAAATTTTCCACTAATTCTTAATATTATCTTCTTGTGTTACCGAAATATTACATCAACAATATAAAACAAGAGCCTTGCCTACAGAAATACCAAATTATATGATGCGGCTAGATTATAAAAAAATAAAACATATTTTATATAATCTTGGTTGGTTCTTTAGAGGTAGCGTTTATATTTGAATGAACATAAATAATAATTTCTAGCTGTTATAAATTTAAATATAATAACAATGATATGTATTTGCTATATAATTATTAGCATTTTTTGAAAGAAAGTATAGCCCGGCCGACTAATTTGAAGCTGCTCTTCACTATCATTCGTTTGTTTTCAATATTGTGTTTTAAATTTATTTATCTTATAGTAAATTTTTCCTGTAATTGGTATTCTGTTGGGCAATAAATGTTATTATTATTATTATTATTATTATTATTATTATTATTGTATCAGTCTAAAATGTGCCTCTGTCTAACATTTTTTCATCACAAATTGCTTTCAATTAATAAATAATGAAATAATTACATATGAATGACATGTATGCCTGGTTTCATAAAAGCTTATTTAAATTTAACTCATTGTTAAATTTGACAACGTGTTAAATTTCGACATATGCCAAATTTAAAAATGTTATTAGAGTGTAGAAATTAAATAAATTGTGTGTAAGTGTATTTTAATTTAAATATGTATTTAGTATGCATACAGTACTAATGCACTCGATTTACATATGCTAATAATATTTATTATTTCTTTTTTTACAATTTGAAATGTTTAAATTTAAATTTTCATTTTGCAATGAGTTAGATATTAATGAAACCGGGCAGTAATCTTGCCTATATACAAATCTAAAAAGGAAAATTATCGTACATTTCTAGAAATCATTCGTTGAAAGTGAAATGCTAGAAATGTGAATGGTTTGCTGTTGCTGTGTCACTGGTTATAGAAGCATTTATTTACCAGCCATAAAACCCCGGGCCCTGGGTAAAGTTTGACCTAAAGAATCTCTATCTTTCTGTTTACATTCATTACTTCGTCTCAGGCACGAACCTAAGTACAGACCCGAACCATTCAATCGCCCTCTCTTGGTTAATTTTATAAGTAAAAATGTAATAGTTCATGGCCTGGCCAATTTTACTTCGTGTCGCTTTTTCGAAACCCCCCCTTAATACCGGTGTTAGAACCACGCTTGTGCTACCAGCCCTTGTTCCTGCGAAATATGTTTAGTGCTCTCGAGTGGTTTTCTGACTCTGCTAAATTTCTTACAATATTTAAATATAACACTTCTGTCAGATTCGTTCCCTATGTTTCATTTTAAATGGAACGGGCAAATACATTGCTGTCAATCAAATATCAAGTCGTAACCATGGATATGACAAATCCAATGTTTCACGTTAAAAAATACTCACGGTATACGATAAATAATGAACTCTACTATTCATCTTAATAATTATACGAGTCTCTTAAATAGGCTTAACCACAGATTCCTGAGGCTAAACTAAGATGATTTAAGTAAACTTGCTTCTACCGGAAAGTGTACCATTTTTATTCTGCTTCAAAGTTCTTCGAAAAAAAAATTAATTTTGCCTATAATAACAGAACGCTTTATTCGATTTGGATGAAATTTGGTATGACAGTTTATATGTCACTGGTTGCTAAAAATCTACAAAAATTTGATCAATTAACTAATTATTATTTATTATCGGATGTATTAACGACTTGCCCCTGGTGGAATTGTTTTTCTAAACTTATCTTGCTTCGTTAGTGGTTCTTTTACTAAAGTCAAACTGTTCAACAGTTAATATTGTGTAATTGAAAAGTTTTTCCTCATCACACAGTCTCATTTCGTTTAATAAATTGTTCCCTGATCTCCCTGTTCTAATCGTTTTTGATTTATCCGATGTATCCACCACCGATGAATTCTACGACGCTGTTTACAAAGTATTGCTGCAACTGGAGCAAGCCTTCTTCTTTTCACCACTGAATTTATTACTAATACAGTTGTATTATCCATACCGTTAATTTTTTTTTTTTTATTATTATTATTATTTTAGATATTAAAACTAGTTTTTACAGACTAACCATTAATTTATCTCTAATCTAATACCGTTAAATAATAATAAAAATAACATAATGACAGATCTCAGTTTCCACAAGTATGAAATGTTTGGTTACAAGCAAAGCGCATAACCTTACATAGAGAAAGATGCCCTTATCTCTCTTCCACAGAACAGCGACAATGACAAAAACAAAGACAAAATGTTTGGAGCTTGCAAACTTTCTGACTATGCGCTATGACAGCGACAAAGACTTAAGACAAAATCATCAGCTGGAAACGCTCAGCTGTGTCACCGTATGACAAACTTTTGTGACTATGACTTAAAACAAAAACAAAGACTATGTTAAGAAGTGGAAACGTAGGTAAAAATTATAATAATTAACATTGTTTTATGTGGATTTGACTTTATAATTGTGCATTTACGTCAGAAACACAATAAAAAATTGTAACTGTCAGTGAAGTCATTCAAAATTATCGACGGCAACAGTTCATAGCTATGATGTTGCCATCTACATTGACCATTGCCCGTCTGCTCCTATTACTAACACTGTGTCATTCTGACACGGGCCCCCATTTCTGCTTGTCAAAGTCACATATCTGCTCGCCTCCTATTAAAACCAACACATACGTATAAAATAAGTGTTGATTTTACTTGTAATTTTTGTTTAATTTCCAATTAAAATATTGACGGTATGTAATTTATGTTAAAATAATTAACAATACTTTCAGGATGGTTTTCACCAACGACAGTCAAATCTATGGTTACCTAACAAAGCAATAAATTAAGACAGTAGAATAAATTAACTGTAATTTACCATAATTATTTACATAATCAATTATGAAAAGAGTTAAGCCTCATTCACAGCTCCAAAAATAAAAATAACGATATAAACAATAGATTCTTATGAAAGTGTTCACAGCTCTCGAAAATAAAATTAAACTTAAGACATAAACACAAGGATTTGCAAATGTTAAATATTTTACATAAAAATAAGCATATACATAACAACTGTCAATGTAGCTGTCAATTTACGGTTTGGCAAAAGGATTTGAATTTAAATGGGTGCGATTCAGTGGGTTGTATTAGCGTGTTTTAAGCTAAAACAGTCCTTTGTCAAAAATATTTTGGCAACTTTGTAATACCTGTCAGAAAAAAGTGAGAGACCAAAGGATCAAATAAAGAAAAAAATATTATTAACAGAAGTAAGAAAAAAAGGATAAATGTCAAAACTGATCAAAACGGGGGTTGAAATATTTTAAAATGCATTAACATTCAGGTATGAAATATTTGACACATCAAATTTGACATATTTCTAACCTAATTTTGCAATAATGAGTTTCCATTTATACCTTCCATTTACAATAATACTTCCTCATTTGACTAAAGGATATCTGAATTACTTTTCCCTGTGGTAAAATTTCTAAATCACAATTGAATCTCATTGATCCATGTGGAAAATATTACAATGTTGCCATATACTTAATACAAGCTTTAATACAGACTTTAATACAACCCACTGAATTCCACCCAATACCTACAGTGCTTTAAAAGGTATGAAGTTGTTATTATTGCTTGTTAATTATGAATACATTAAATGACAGTTGATGTTTGTTTTATGTTCGAAGCTGTGGACGCCAACCATAATGTCCTATTTATAATTTTATTTATATTTCTTAATTTCGTAGCTGTGAATGAGCCTTTATATTGTTTGATTAACATATACTTCATTTCACGTAAGAAAATAGCAGATGGCGCTTGAGAGCCGACCGTTTTTACATGCATTAAATAAATAATTTAAATTCGTGAAACCAAACTTTGTCAATTTTATAAATATTTTTATCTGTAAAATGTACTAGCCCTGAATATAAAAATTACAACAAAACATGGTTAAATATCACTCAATTCTGTCGATTTTATTTGATAATTCACAGCTGACAAGTGATATATTTTCGCTTTTGTAAACTAGGTTAGTATTCTGACCAATCAAAGAGTAGAATTTATTACCCTGTATAAACCAATGCTATTTTCTTACGTGAAACGAAGGATAATATTTGCCAAAACGAGCGAAGCGAGTTTTGCAAATTTTATGAGTCAAACAATATTACTTTTTCATAACGTATTATGTACAAAATTTTATATAATTCCGCAAAAATAATTTTAAAATGCTCAAAATTCTAAGTTTTTCTATGACAGCTCAGTATACATATTTCAAAATCAATTTACCAAAGCGTTGACGTGAAAATAAATGAATTTAATATTTTAATTTAATGCTTATGTCAGTGCGTGGGTATCATCATTGAAAATGAGTTCTGAATGTCTTCTGAAATCGATATAGATATTCTTTCTGATGCAGAGGAATTGGGTGTCAATAATTCATAAATTGATATTAAAGAAATCGTTATTGATATATTCTTGTTTCTTACCAGTTGTCAGTTGTGTAATATTCTTTTTTCGTCTGTCATTAAAATGGATTTATAAAGTATGTCTTTTTTTAACACAATAAAAGTGTGAAAAAAATGCACCTTTTTAATACAAACGCGTGAAATAATGAAACGTTACGTCATTTTTTTCACACTTTGCAGTTGTAAAAAAATTTTGTATGCAAGTCTTGTAAAAATTATCTTATTTTACTCATAGGATGTGACGAACTCGCCTGCGGCTCTTTCGGTTAAACTTTCCTATTCATGAAATAAGACTATTTTTACTCTTGTTTTATAAATAAATATTGCAAAACTTATTTCGTATCGTGTTCGTGTAAAAAGTAACATTTCATACCGTGAGAAGGTTAGGTAAAATTCAACTTTTCAAAACGGAATTAGATAATAGTCATTTATGTAATAAGTTGCGAAATGTTAGTGTTTTAGGCACGCGATGTAAAATTTGTTCGCTCGAGCGTACGTGAGTGATATAACATGTCAAGTGCCTAAAACACTCATTTCGCAATGTATTACTACAAGATTTTTTATAATAGCGTTTTAAAATCATCATTTATTTTCAAATATCAACATTTTGAATTTTTCAAATTTAAAAAGTAGGCAGACGTCATCTTCATCTATTTGTTGCTACATAAAATACTTTTACGCACTAGTGCTTAAGAGTAACATTTTACGCATTAAACTGTCACTTTTACGCATTAAACTGTAATTTTTAAGCACTAGTGCTTAAAAGTATTTCATTTAGTAACAAAAATGACAATCAAAAAGTTGTTATAAAACGCTAGTATAAAAAATAATTTTAGCACCCGTTAACCAGTCGAATATCAAATTTTGACATGAGATTTTAAATGTGCTACTAAGGGCCGGTTTTTCAATATCTAGTTAAAATTTTAACTAAAACCGGCCCTTATTGGTAGATCATTTATTTGTTTTATCGTAGATCAATTTATTGTTTTTATTATTCTTGACAAATATTGCATCTCTCATTGACGTTGTCGTCAATTCATTCTAACTAACTAATAAAAGAGACAAGAAGGGATGAGGAAAAGAACAGCAAAAAGAGAGAAATTTATAAGAATTAAATGAACGATGAAAAAGAATTTTTAAATATTATGGAGAGACATAGATATAGAAAGGAATGTTCCAAGAGAAAATTGATTTAAAACCGAAGAAGAGTCTCTCTTTAACAAAAAAATGAATTATAATATCTGTAATACAAAATAAACCTTTTTAAAAAATATGAACAAGTATAAAACACATTGTTAAAATAACAGCATTTGTTTGGCTCATAATCATTATTTTGTCGCATTGTCAAATATCAAACGCATTCTGAACTCAATATAATCAAATTTAGAAGATATCTTTTGATGAAGAAGATGAACTCATTTTATTACACTTGTGTTGTATTACTCGGTTTCAAGCTCTGCTATGACAAAACTAATTATAATTTTTTTCTATGTTAGTCACTGTAACCAGGGAAACAATTAGATAAATATTTAAGGACCGGTATTATAAATGTCCAGTTAAATTTAGTTCCATAGTAAATAATAAAATAAACAAAAACGAATCAAGTTACATGTTAAATTATTACTGTCAAAAATTCGCTTTGTATTTGTTGAATTAATTAAATTTACTTGGGAACTAATTCAACTGGACGTTTATAATACCGGCCCTAACCCAGGTATTTCGTCTGTTACTTTAAAAAATGATTTACTGGGTTGATAGACTTAACTGTAGTTGGTGAAAATGAAATATGCAGTTTAGCAGTATGTTAAATTTAACAAGAGAATAAATTATTTAACTGTCGTTGGTGAAAACCACCCTCAGTAATGCATAACGTAAATTCAGGGTTAAGCTTTAATTATTTCCCAAGTGTCTTATTTATTTCAGAAATTATAATTTTATTTTATAGATTTTCTACAAATCCAAAAGAAAAAGTTGTACATTATACCGACCCTAATTTGTCTGAAGTTACGAGAAAGGCTGTTGGAATGTTAGATGATTTAAAAGACTTCATATCTTCAATAAAATTTAATTCGAATAAAACTGCGTCTCCCAGAAAACTACTAAATAAAGATAATGATTCAAAAGCTATAACAAAAATAATTAAAACCCTGAGTGAGCACATTGTAATGTTTGGTGCATATGGAGGGAGTAAAGCTACACTTGCATGTCTGATACATGTGGAACGATTGAAGAGACAGGCTGAGGAAACCTTTCTTGAAAAAATATTCTGTGTCATACGAACTACATTAAGCAGTGTATTAAAACTTTTGGAAGATTTCATGAGAGGGTATGAAACAAATGCTCAAATTTTCATGTTTAGTTCTCCACAAGTATTGACATTAATTGAAATATTACGACCGTACAAAGCTGAAGGTGATAATTTATGTGGAATAATATTTGTAAAACAAAGATTCACTGCTAAAATTCTTTATTATGTTTTAAAATCCCTATCTGAATGTGATGCAGAATTTGGATGCATTCGATCCGATTTTATAGTCGGTTTCAACGCAGATTCTGGAGATCGAGAAACAAGAGAAGCATTTTTCTCCGCCAAGATAAATAAAAAAATAATAAATAGTTTCCGGAATAATGAAATAAATTTGTTAATTGCATCCAGCGTGCTTGAAGAGGGTATTGATATACCTAGATGTACCTTGGTAGTTAAATTTGATAGACCTATGGACTATAGATCGTATATTCAGTCCAAGGGACGTGCAAGACATGGAACTAGTTTGTACTATATTATGGTCCCTGAGAGCGAAAGGAGTAAATATGAAAAGAGCTATTCAAATTTTCAATTTGTTGAAGAACTTTTGCAAAATGTAAGAGAAATGTTTTTTAACTTTTTAGTAATGAATTTTTCAGGAAATTTCTAAAATTATGCCATTTATAAGAACATACATTCAAAAGCGGATTAGATTAATGAACAAGTAACATTGTGCTACTTATATTATTATAATTTTTTTCGTTTTAAGTGTAACTACATATTTTTCTAAGGAAACGCGTCGATTTTAGTTTTTAAAAATACACATTAATATGTGCTATTCCTTTTACGATTTTCATTTGTTTTTCAGTTGTTACGTCATCACAAAAAAAATTAAATGGCATTAAAGGTTTTTAGTACTGGAATGCAATAGTGATTTTTCTTCTCTTTATGATCATGCAAATAAGTCATAAGGGTGCATAACAAAAGTTCTGAGGAAAATCGAGCTGAACATCTAATACGTAATAATAAATAATCAAGATAGGTACCTTGATATTTTTTTTAAATCTAGCCTGATCTAGCCAACTGTTTCATACAAGCATTCTGTCAATCTTATTAGAATGGGCTACTTGCATAGTACTGAAAATTCTATTTCTATCACTATATACGTAATGTTATGTTGAAAACGTATATAAAAATATAAATTTTATTTAAAAAAAAGTTATGTTTTTCAGTAAATTAAGAAAGAAAGAAAAGAAAAGGTTAATTAACCATCACCACGTATTAGATGTTCAGTTTGATTTTTCTCAGAATTTTTGTTATGCACCCTTATGATTTATTTTCATCATCATAAAGGGAAGAAAAATCACTATCGGATTCCATTACTAAAAACCTATGTTGCTATTTAAATTTTAACTAAAATCGCAGTGTCAACGTTTTAAAAAAACCGGCTGTTCGGATTTTTTTTTATTCCATACTTTAATCCCACACTGTATATTAATTACATTTATTCATATTCAGACATACGTATTATTATTATTATTATTATTATTATTTATTTATTTAATATGCGTATTTATTTATAAGGCGTAATGATAGATCCATCTATCATGTAAGATTAATTAAATAAAACTACGAAGTTAACATATTATTATTAACGATTAAAATAGACATGTTAATATTTTTTGCAATTTTTTATAAAAATATCATAGTTACCTTTGAAAACAAAATAAAATAAACAAGCTAAAATACTGTCATGCTTGCTTTACATTTGTCAATTTTTCCGTCAATTTTAAGAACTTGGCCAAGCTTGATAAATTGAACATAAAATTGTACCATCTTTTAAGGTGATACTGAAAATGACAGCAATGTAATATTTGTCCATTTTAAAATACAACATTATAAATATAAATAGTATTGCAGCACAGGAGATACCTCCAAAACATATCACAAATGGTGTCAATTTTTATTACGACCGACTAGAATATTGGCTCAGAGTGATTGGGGGTATTTTCTTAACATTTATTACATGAAAGTTATGAATTTTTGTAAGCTAAAGTTTTTAAAGATGTTTAACATTCATGTTTTGATTATTTGTTAATCGTATGTAGGCTAATTAATAGGAAATTAGTTTTGATAAGAAATTTTGTATGTTGCATTTTAAAATGGACAAATATTACATTGCTGTCATTTTTTGACAATGGAAGTGATTCGCCATATGTTGCATGTTAAAATAAATTCCCTGTATGTGAAATTTGATATCCTACTGGAGTATTAATCTCTGCAGACTGGAGATAGCAGGGTACATTTATGCCCATATTCATAAAAAATTTAATCCCTTCGTTATATTTTTTTTCCAATAAAAACAGTCGACATTCAAAGAAAAATTGGGCATAATGCCCATATTCATAAACACTCGTAAAAAAATTTATTCACAATCATTATATACAGATTCCTAACCTTTTGGAGGTTGGAAAATACGTCATTCCTAACTTTAATGGAAATAACAGATTTCACTTCCATCTCTTGGGTTGGAAATGTTTATGTAGGGGTTGCCTAGCAACATTGCCGTAGATCCCCATAATTAAGTAGGCTAAACAAATTTTAAGACAGCTGTCAAAATATTAATAAAATTAAAGGTTATAATTCATTGATTTATTTTGAAAATTATTGATTTAAAATGAGGATGATTGTGAATAAAATAGTATACATAACCTCGGTGGGAGTTTCATTACAGCCTCGCGCATTATCTCACAATATACATAAGCCCTCGGCTGTAATGAAACATCTCCCACCTCGGATGTAATATACTATAAACGCTTCGTTATAATTTTTATCCAATAAAAGCAGTCGACATTGAAAGAAAAATCGAATTGTCAAGTTTGATTCTATTTGTCAAAAATTATAACGAACCGTTTTGAAACTTTACGAGTTTTTATGAATATGGGCATGTCTATTGACTTGAAACTGATTAGGATTGTGAAAATTAATGCATTAAGCATTAGCTATTTCATTTTTTTGTATAATTTTCAGATTTTTTTACAACAGTTTTATAGTTTATGCCGTCCTCATTTTGGATGTAAATATTGTTTTTAAATGAAAGAATTTACTTTTTCCTCAGTTTCTAATTCCTCATTTTTATAGATTCTAGTTGGAAAAACCGATGAAAGAGAAGCTCCCTCCGAGCATGAAATTCAACAAGAACTTTATGACGATTATGATGTACCACCGTACTATGTTAACGGTCCGGATTCTCCACATGTTTCGGCAGTATCGGCTATTTCCTTACTCAACCGTTATTGCCAATCTTTGCATTTCGATAAATATGCCTTATTGGCACCAAATTGGTATTTGGAACACAATGACATGTTATATGTTGTTGTTATTGAAATGCCTATTATGTGCCCAATCAAAGAACCAATTAAAGTAAGTTATTATTTTACATTTAATTTAAGCTTGTTTTCTTAAATTTAACTGAAAAAACAGTGGGCCTAGAATTTAAGGGAGTCCTCAATCATGGTAAGAAATAAGTAAATTGGTCGTTTATATTTAAAACTAGATCTTAAAATTTTATGATAGGGATTATAAAATTTTAAAATAGATATTTGATTTTAACATATTTGAAATATATGCGTTGCTATTTCTCTTCACCTCTCTCACTCACGTATCTACTATTCCAAATTCTTATTACTTTCAAGCCTTCTGCTATCGCGTTTTTGAAATCCGGAATCCATTTTCAAGGAAATTAATATTTATGATTCTACTCCAAGCAGAAACCAGGTGTTTTTTTTTATGTAAATGAAAGATATATTGAATGACGTGACGTAGGCAGTGACATCATGCCAATGGCAATCAAAACTTGGACTACAACATGCGTTGTTTTTTTTATTATGAAATTGCTTATTTATTATCCATGCATATTTCTAGTTATTGACCGCAACATTTATTTTAAATATATTTTCATATAAATAAATCAATGAGGTGCGGGAGGCCACGTGATTTTGACAAGTGCTTGTGGGGCCCAAACATGGTTGCCAAGAATACGGCTTGTGTACGTTGCCTGTGTTGCCAAATAAATTTGAGTGTAAAATTAATAAATAAAATTGTAAAGCTAGTTATTATTAATGAATATCATGTTGTTTTACTTTCTAACATATAAATTTAATTTTTTAAATATACAAGACGTTCAACATTCATCTGATGGTTTTCCTTAAATTTTGCGCGCCAAGAAATCTTTGTGCCATAGATGGCAGCACAAGTCGCATATTTTTTTTAAAAAATATTTTAAAAATAAGTTCTTGCGTTAGAAAGTAAAACAACATGATATTCATTAATAATAACTAGCTTTACAATTTTATTTATTAATTTTACACTCAAATTTATTTGGCAACACAGGCAACGTACACAAGCCGTATTCTTGGCAACCATGTTTGGGCCCCACAAGCACTTGTCAGTCACGTGGCCTCCCGCACCTCATATATATGAAAAAATAGATTAACATCTAGAATCGGATTTAATTTGAGTGAGATATGAATTTTTAAATATTACTTGTAAATTTGAATTTTACCGGATGTGACGTAAGAGGAGCTGATAACATTTAGAAATATTATAAAAATAGAAAAACAACATAAAACGTAATTTAGCATAATTCACAATATTTAACATTTAGACGAAGTTTCTAAAAAAGAAATTTAAAAACAGTGGACTCCATTCATACCTCTCCCACTGACCTGATTTTGTTATTTATAAGTTAAAAGACACACGTGTTTTCGAACTTGTAACAAACAAAATATCTTCAATTCAAGCCTTACTACCTCACAAAATTAAGTATGGAGGCTGAAAAATAAGGTCATGCACGACTTTTTTTATAACTTTAATCGATAGAGTAGTGAAAAATAATAGACCCGTATTTTTATTTCTCCTCAAATCGATCTTTAATGAAAATATTGCGATTAAAAATGACATTCCTTAAAAAGCGGGTACTAGACCCTCGCTTCGTGCTTGCCCAGTGACGTCACAGGTTGAGAGCAACTACCATTTTCATTTTCACACTGTTTTAAACGTCAAAGTGACAGTTAAAGATAACCTAAAATTTATGAAAGTATACATGTCAATGAAATGTTGTTTCGTGCCAAAATAAAGAAAAAAAAAAAAGGAAAATGTGTGAGCTTAAGACCGCACATCCGAAGTGAAAACTTTCATACAATTAATGACAGCTCATAAACATCATAACAACTATCTTATGTTTCATGTCTACTTGATATTTTAATTACGATCAATATTTGATATTAAACACGACATGGTTCTGACAACTTTATGCAGAAAACAAAAGCCGATCGAGCTGTCATTTCTGCATTGCAGCCCTTGACGATACCTCTAATTTGATACCAAACACGACATGGTTCTATCAACTTTGAGCAGAAAACAAAAGCCGATCGAGCTGTGAAACTTTTGACATTTTTGCATGGCAGCCCTGACGATACCTCTCATTTAATACCAAACACGTCATGGTTCTTACAACTTCATGCAGAAAACACAAACCGATCGAGTTGTCGAATTTTTGACATTTCTGTATGGCAGTCCTTGACGATACCTCTAATTTGATACCAAACACGACATGGTTCTATCAACTTTGAGCAGAAAACAAAAGCCGATCGAGCTGTGAAACTTTTGACATTTTTGCATGGCAGCCCTTGACGATACCTCTCATTTAATACCAAACACGTCATGGTTCTTACAACTTCATGCAGAAAACACAAACCGATCGAGTTGTCGAATTTTTGACATTTCTGTATGGCAGTCCTTGACGATACCTCTAATTTGATACCAAACACGACGTGGTTCTATCAACTTTGAGCAGAAAACAAAAGCCGATCGAGCTGTGAAACTTTTGACATTTTTGCATGGCAGCCCTTGACGATACCTCTCATTTAATACCAAACACGTCATGGTTCTTAGAACTTCATGCAGAAAACACAAACCGATCGAGTTGTCGAATTTTTGACATTTCTGTATGGCAGTCCTTGACGATACCTCTCATTTAATACCAAACACGTCATGATTTTTACCACTTTATGCAGTAAACAAAAGCCGATCGAGCTGTCGAATTTTTGACATTTCTGCATGACAGCCCTTGACGATATCTCTAATTTTTTAAAACCAAAGACGACATGGTTCTAACAACTTTATGCAGAAAACAAAAGCCGATCGAACTGTAAAAATTTTGACATTTCTGCATGGCAGCCCTTGACGATATCTCTAATTTTTTAAAACCAAAGACGACATGGTTCTAACAACTTTATGCAGAAAACAAAAGCCGATCGAACTGTAAAAATTTTGACATTTCTGCATGGCAGCCCTTGACGATACCTCTCATTTCATACCAAACACGACATGGTTCTAACAACTTTATGCAGGAAACAAAAGCCGATCGAGCTGTGAAACTTTTAACATTTTTGCATGGCAGCCCTTGACGATACCTGTAATTTGATACCAAACACGACATGGTTCTAACAATTTTATGTAGAAAACAAAAGCCGATCGAGCTGTCAAACTTTTGACATTTCTGTATGGCAGCCTTAACGATACCTCTCATATAATACCAAACACGTCATGATTCTTACAACTTTATGTAGAAAACAAAAGCTGATCGGGCTGTCAAACTTTTGACATTTCTATATGGCAACCTTGACGATACCTCTCATATAATACCAAACACGTCATAATTCTTACAACTTTATGCAGAAAACAAAAGCCGATCATGCTGTCGAATGTTTGACATTTCTGCATGGCAGCCCTTGACAATACCTTTAATTTGATACCAAACACGACATGGTTCTAACAACTTTATGCAGAAAACCAAAACCGGTCGAGCTGTCGAAATTTTAACATTTCTGCATGGCAACCCTTGACGATACTTCTAATTTAATACCAAACACGACATGGTTCTAAAAAAATTTTTGCAAAAAAACAAAAGGCGATCGAGCTGTCATTTTTTCTATTTTTGCATGGCAGCCCGTCAAAAAACATTTCATTTGATACCAAACACGACATATTTATGACAATTTTATGTAAAAAACAAACGCCGTTCGAGGTTGGTTTAAATTTTTTCACTTTTATATGTATTACATGTATTTTTTTCATGCAGTTATATCTAATTTTTACTATATTATAAATGGCAGTATGAAAATTAGTGTAGAAACTTCACACTAATGTATTTACTTATATATGTAAACTAGCTGTACGCGTTTCAAATATTTGCAACATTACAACAAACAATATTAAGGCGTAATAGTATTAGATCATAATTTGTATTTATATATTTCGTCGGCTTACAACGAAAATTGACTAAGTCATGTATATGACTTGTACACTTTTGAGCAGGGATGGTAACAGAATCCGGAACCGAAACTATTAACCGAAAAATACCGAAAAAATATGAGAACCGAAACCGAAACCTGTACCGAAATTCGAAACAGATACAAAACCGGAACCGAAAGCAAAACCCATTTTTATTTATCTTCTTCAATGGTTCTACAGCCCAAATTGGGCCTTGACCTCCTTTAGCTTCTGCCTCCATTCCTTCCTGTCTTGTGCCGCTCTTTTCCAGACGCGGACTCCCAAGATGCTTCGTGCATCTTCGGCTATTTCATCTTCCCATCTCTTTCGGGGTCTTCCTACCGGTCTTTTTCCATGCATTTTGCTTGTAAGTGCTCTTTTTGGGCTTCTTTCTTCTTCCATTCTCGCCACATGTCCGGCCCATTTCAATCTTTGTAATTTGATGAATTCGGTGAGAGGGGGTTCTTTGTAAAGTTGGTATAATTCATGATTGTACTTCACTCTCCATGCATTGTTTTCTTGAGTTGGTCCTAGGATTCTTCTTAATATTCTTCTCTCAAAGACGTTTAGGCTGTTAGTGGATTTATCAGTCATGATCCACGTCTCACTCCCATAGCTTACTATCGGTCTTATAATAGTTTTGTATACTTTTAACTTTGTGTCTCTATGGATCGTCTTTGAACGAAATATATGGGAGAGTGCAAAGTACGCTTTATTACCTAGCATTGTTCTCCTCCGTATTTCCCCTTCCTCTGTTCCTTCTTTCGTAAGTTCCACGCCTAAGTATGTAAATTGTTCTACTGCTTCGATGTTATCTTCGAGCTCGATACTTTGTCTGGCGTTTTTTCTTCTTGTTTGTGTCAGAATCTTTGTCTTATTTATGTTGATTTCTAATCCTATCTCCTTGGCGTGTCTTTTGAGTTCTGAGTATATCTGTTGTGTCTCTTCCTTCCTTCGGCCCATGATGTTGATATCGTCTGCATATGCCACCATCTGCGTTGCTTTGATAGTTAACAAACTTGTGCTGTTATACTTCATCTGTCTTATTACGTGCTCTAGTGCTAAATTGAAGAGAGTAGGTGCTAGCCCATCCCCTTGCTTCAGGCCTTGTAATAAATAAAATCCATCTGTGAGCTCGTTTTGTATGCGTACTACCGCCTCAGTATTTCTCATGGTAGTTCTTATCATCCTTATTAGCTTTGGTGGGATTGCAAGTTCGTCCAGTACTTGAAACAGTTTCTCCCTGTCTATTGAGTCATAGGCCTGTTTGAAGTCAACAAATATATTGTATACATCTATGTCATGCTCCCAGGCTTTGCTCAATATCTGCTTCACTGTAAATAGTTGGTCGATCGTTGATCGTCCTTGTCTGAATCCGCCTTGGTATTCGCCTATTACTTTTTCGGCAAATGGCTGGATGCGTTGGCTTATGATGTGCGCAAGTATTTTATATGCAGTACATAGGAGGGATATTCCGCGGTAGTTTTCGCATGTTAGTTTATCCCCTTTTTTATGGATTGGACAGATTATGCTTTTCCTCCAATCGTTGGGAATTTCTTCTGTTTCCCATATTTTTGTTATTAGTGCGTGGATATGTTTTATTAGGGGTTCACCGCCTTGTTTGTAAAGTTCCGCTGGTATTTCATCTGCTCCTGGCGTTTTGTTGTTCTTAAGCGCTTTAACTGCTTCTTTGACTTCATCTATCGTAGGGTCTTCTACTACCATCTCTCGCTGTTCTTCTAGGTTTCTTGCACGCTCGTCAATTACTTCTATTTCTTCTCCCCTTATCTGTTGCGTACCCAGCAGTGTTTGGAAGTATCTTTTCCATCTGTCTTTAATTCCCTGTGTGTTGCTTTCTATTAGACCTCCTTCGTTCCTGCATAGGTTTGTTCGGGGCACGTACCCTTTTCTCAGTCTCTTGAGGTATTCGTATGCTCCTCTTACATCATTTTCCTTGAAGTCCTTTTCCATTCCCTCTATCGAATCGTTTTCATACTTCCTTTTTTTGCTCCTACATAGTTTATCTGCTTTTCTTCTAGCTTCTTCGAACTGAGCCCGTCTTTCTCTGGTTCTACTTGTTATATATTTTTTGTGCGCTTTATTTCTTTCTTCTATTGCCTGTTTGCAATGGTCGTCAAACCATTCTGCTCTTTTTGATTTCCTCATTTCGTTTCCTAAGATTGATGTTGCTGCTTCCCTTATAGCTGTTTTAATGGTCCGCCATTGTTCTTCAACTGATTGGCTCCCTGTTTCAGTTAATTCTACACCCACTGGATCTAGCAGTTCGGTTATTTTTTGCTCGAATTCCGCTCTTGTTTCTTCGATATTTAGCTTTTGGATGTTTATCTTCTTGTGTTTTGTTTGTACATCATTATTCCTAGAGATTTTGCATCTGAATTTAGCTTGTACTAAAATATGGTCTGACCCGCAGCATGCTCCCCTTCGCGCTCTAACGTCTATGATACTAGTAGCAGCTCTTTTGTCTATTAAGATGTGATCGAGTTGGCTGACTGTTGTCCCGTCTGGTGATATCCACGTTCCCTTATGGATATTCTTGTGTGGGAAAAGGGTTGAGCTTATTACCATATTTTTGCCAGTTGCGAAATTTACTAGGTACTCCCCGTTTTCATTTGTTTCGTTGTGCAGTGAGTGCTTCCCTATCGTGCCTAGGAATTGTGTTTCTTTTCCTATCTTTGCATTCAAATCACCTATGATGATTTTGATGTCGTTTTTAGGAGCTGCGTCGTATACATTCTCTAGTTGTTGGTAGAACTGCTCTTTCGCTTCTTCCTCCTGTACTTCTGTGGGGCAATGTACATTGATTATTGTTATGTTGAAGAACCGCGTGCGTAGTCTTATCCTACACATTCTTTCGTTTATGGGCTCGAAATCTATAATATTTGGTTTGATGTTGTTGTCGATGACGAATGCGACCCCATATTCCTTCTTGCCTTTTTCTTTCCCGCTTTGTAGTATTGTGTGGGTTTTTGTGTCTCTTATTTCTTTTCCTAGCCATTTTGTCTCCTGTATCGCTGTGACCATTAATTTGTATTTCTTTAGTTCTTTGAGTAATGTTGTCTGAGCTCCTGGTTTATTCAAGGTTCTGACATTCCATGTTCCTATTCCGAATTCCATGTTCCGTTGCCTTAGTCGTCTTCGTGCATCTTGTCCTATTGTCCGAGGCATCTGCTTAGGTTCCGTAACTTGTGCTTTTTTCCAGGAATGGGTAGTTAGCCCATAGCCCAACCCCCTTTTCGGAGGGCCATTTCTTCCGCTTTCGTTAGCCCTGCCTTAACAGGTTTCTAGGGTTCACCACGAGGAGGTGAAAGTCGGAATTGGGTAGGAGAGGCTAAGCGGAGCCATAAAGACTGTGTCCGTGCGGTACGCATGCACTACCCCTTAGAACCTTATTTATCGGTTAACCGCATTATATACAGGTCTCTTGTTAGTTGTTAAATATTGTAAATTTTTATTTTTAAAATGCGTATGTATAAAAAGGTATAAACATATTTTTTTTTTGTCGAAACATATTACAATTTTCAATATAGTACCTCAATCGGGTGGCGCTCGAAATCCGTTACATGTTACATTTACATAAGCATTTAACATGTGAAATTAGTATATTTTGAATATTTGCTTCCCATTAAAATTGATTGTTATAAAACTTTGTACACGTGTTTGTGGATACTTTTTGGATCATTGTAATAATTAATTGTTCAATCAAAATTAATAATATTATTAATCTCGTAAATTACTTTTGCAAAACCGAAACCCTTTTAGTAAAACCGGTATGCCAAAACCGATTGCTGTATAAAAACCGAAACCCAAATAAAAATAGAATTTTTATATTCACGATGACCGAAACCGTAACCCAAACCGATATTTTTTATGGTTACCATCCGTGCTTTTGAGTACACAAAATATGAACTAAATGACTTGGGCATATTTATTTTCTTTATTTTAGACGGATTTCTGCCTAGCAAACGACTTGTTCAGTTCTCACAGTAGAAATACGTATCATATAAGTGACATGAGCAAAAAAACTAAAAATTAAAAAAATGACTTGGTCAATTTTCGTTGTAAGCCGACGATTTATAATGTTTAGTTCTCTGCTACATTGGTTTTTAAAAATTATCCCCCGGTGGTTTTTTGAATATATAGGGAGAACTCTGATTAATTATTCAACAAAACACTCAGTTAATAATTAATATATAATTTAGGGCTGAATGCAAGATTAAACATACCTGACAACAAATTTATAGTTAATAGTAACTTTTAAATAAATTATATACCTGTGACTATTTATCAATATACAGTCTATTTGCCAGTTTGTATACTTACTACTGCTAACTCTATATTAGAAACTGAAACTACAGAATAAATAAATGTAAATATTTTTATACTGTGCTGAAACTGAAAAAACCTTCAATGATTGGATGTTAAATTTCAAAATATTTCCACAGATAAAAAAGTCTGATGTGACTAGCATATTCCATGTTTAAAATAGGAATGAACTTTAAGTAAAGTATCATTTCCGGTTGATCGTTTGTAAACATCTAATTTGTTGTTCTAATAAATAGAAAAGTCTGTAATACTTTATTATGATATTATAAATTTTCAAATTATTCTCTATTATTTATTAATTATTAGTATTTAACTACTATACATACATATTAGTTATTGTTTATTGTTTTATTTTCATTCTAAAGACGTTTTATAGTCCAGGAAATTTATGATTTTACCTCAAAGTAATTACAAGAAAAGCTTTTAAACGGAATCCTATCCAAAAAATGCGCTGAATAGTATATAAAAAAAATCCGGAAATCGGAACACGGGAACCTCCCCCCAATTGGGAAAAATGGCGGCATATTTATGTTTTTGGCCATTTGCTTAAAACAATTATGAAAGATATTAAAATTACTTAAAAAAACAAACAATATTACATATTTAATACATAGTCTAATAGATTTCACTATTTAAAACAGTTTACATTCGTAGTGGCATCGAAAGAAGTAAATTATTGATGCCTTTTTTATAATAATTGCCAATGTTTTCCTGCATTTTTTTATTTTTTCATCTACCACTCTGATCTTGTTAAAGATACGATAACGCGGTTTGAAAATTTTAATTCAGCATGAAATTTTCTTTAACATAAAGTATTCCACAATATTTTCCGAGGAGCAATTTGCGAGTTACTAACAAATTAAACTCCCATGAAATTCTTCCTAAGATTTTAAACATCTGAAAATCGACTCATTTCTCAATTTCTCATCAATCACTTTGACACATATTAAATACATAATATTGTTTATCTTTAATCGTGTCGAAATTTTGAATAAATTCCAATGCATCTTTTCGCGGCCCTCTATATAAAACTATTTAGAACTGCAGACAAATTTCTGGTGAATACAATAAGCCCTTGGGTAAATAAGAGACCCTCATAAAACTTAAATTGTACAGTGTTAACTAATTTTGGTATAGCAATGAAAATCTATGAATGTTTCAATATTACATTACATTGAAAAATTGGCAACATGGTACAGAAAACGTCCATAAGAATAACATTGGCTATCTCCGCTACACTAAAGATAGAGTGTGGAACACTGTATAGTAAAGTTCCAGAAAGCAGAAAGCTTAAATACGGAAAATAGAAATTATTTAAAGTTTGATGTAATGGACGAAAAAATAGTCTTACACACACAGACATCATTGTAAAAATAGCTAAAACGTGTTGTGGGTTCCCTAATTCGTGCTTATTCACTGAAAACTCACTATCGAAATTTGGACCAAAAATATTATCTCCCTTTCCTACGATACCTATGGCGGGAAGTAAAACTAGAGAACTGTCTTAGATCTATCATAGGAGCACTGCGATGTGATGGATTTTATAGTTAATTATTTGATGAGGAATTTTGTATATTGTTGTACAAATTATATTCTAACAGATTATCATTATTATTCGTATATTCTATATTCAACAATTCAACATCTTTCAGTGTTATATTTTATTAATATAATTATATCATTTTATAATCTATAATATCTATATAATTTTTTGTCACCATCACCAACAAATATTTATTGTTGTAATCCATATGTTCTATTTAAGTTTTCAATTTTATTTTCTTTATTCATTATTTTAATGTGCGGGCAATGAGTATTTACTTTTTAAATTAACATTTTTACTTAGTTTACCAATATGTTTCATCCTTTTCTAGTGTATAAGAGAGGGAAAAAATCAGTATCCAACCTATTGATTATAATAAACTTTTTATTATAATGTTTTCCTTATTTGAAAACCATCTATTTAATTGCAATTTAATTGAACAGTTAAAATTTCATGCTAGTGGTACCTAATTCGAAATTTAGTTGAAAGATTTTTGTTCCTTGTGTAAAATTTATGAGTAAGTTGCAACAGCAAATAGATCAGCAATAATATCCGTAAATTCAACGTCTTTCAGTGTTACCCTTGTTTTAATAATATAATTATAAATCAAAACTATTTTATTTTATAGTCTATATGATTTGTTGTCACCAACAAATATTATTATTGTTGTAATCAACATGTTCCATTTGTATTTTCAAGTTTAATTATTTTATTCATTATGGTAATCTACAATGTAAGGAACATTGTGTTTTTATTTTTAAAATTAACATCATTATTCGTTTTACCTACCAATAGAGAGTTATTGCAGCTACAACGCAAAAATAACGTTCACTTTAAAGTCACGTGACAGCCCGAGTGCGCATTCGTACTAATAAGGTTCACGTTAAATGATTAAGGTGAAATGGTACCCCCCGTTATTTTGTTTCTGCGCCGGGGCGAGCGCTAGTGAGCACTGAAATGAAAAATTATGACTAAATCGATAAAGTAGAAATATGTGTATATTTTACGATCTCCATCTATTCGATAATAGTCATACTTTGTTCCATGTCACAAACCTATCTTTTATTCTAAACGGGTAGATTCACTATCTATATATATTTCTATATTGAATTCATCACGACGATCGCGAAAATTTTATTCGCTTGTACAGACTAAACAATAAGAGCGATTTTAATGAAAATCGTTGCAGGTTGTAGAAAATAACTCAACTTGATTTCCTGCTAATAGGTCATTTTTATGTACGGTGCATAGTTTTTGTGTAAAACATTTTTAAAGGTCGTATTTTGGCTTTTTGAAACAATTTGAAAACAAAAATTTAGTCTTCTTTGAAAAATTTAAGACGAAGAACGTTTCTTTGACATGTCAATCAGAACATTTAAATGGAATTATTTATAAAATAAGGACATTTTGAAAAAAGTTAAATTCATAAACATACATTATGGCAATGGGCGGTTATTCCATATAAGTTTAAAAGGCATAAAACATTATATTTAAAAATTAAAATTTTTGAAGGTTCATGTCCGTGGTGATTCTTGTACATTTCCAAAGTGTTGCCACACATCCCATACGAAACTAAGTAAAAAACAAATATTCCATTGTCAAGAATTTGACAGCTCGATCGGCTTTTGTTTTTTGCATAAAGTTGTCAGAAACATGTCGTGTTTGGTATCAAATGAGAGGTATCGACAAGGGCTGCCGTGCAGAAATGTCAAAATTTTGACAGCTCGATCGGCTTTTGTTTTTTGCTTAAAGTTGTCAGAACCATGTCGTGTTTGGTATCAAATGAGAGGGTTCGTTAAGGGCTGCCATGCAGAAATGTTAAAAATTTGACAGCTCGATCGGCTTTTGTTTTTTGCTTAAAGTTGTTAGAACCATGTCGTGTTTGGTATTAAATGAGAGGGTTCGTCAAGGGCTGCCATGCAGAAATGTCAAAATTTTGAAAGCTCGATCGGCTTTTGTTTTTGGCATAAAGTTGTCGGAACCATGTCGTGTTTGGTATCAAATGAAAAGTAACGTAAAGGGCTGTCATGCAGAAGTGTTAAAAATTTGACAGCTCGATCGGCTATTGTTTTTTGTTTAAAGTTGTTAGAACGATGTCATGTTTGGTATCAAATGAGAGGTATCGTCAAGGGCTGCCATGCAGAAATGTTAAAAATTTGACAGCTCCATCGGCTTTTGTTTTTTGCTTTAAAGTTGTTAGAATCATGTCGAGTTTGGTATCAAATGAGAGGTATCGTCAAGGGCTGTCATGCAGAAATGTCAAATATTTGATTGCTCGATCGGCTTTTGTTTTTTGCTTAAAGTTGTTAGAATCATGTCGTGATTAGTATCAAATGAAAGGTAACGTCAAAGGCTGTCATGCAGAAATGTCAAAAATTTGACAGCACGATCGGCTTTTGTTTTTTGCTTAAAGTTGTCAGAACCATGTCGTGTTTGGTATCAAATGAAATGAAACGTCAAGGGCTATCATGCAAAAATGACAAAAATTTGACAGCTTGCTCGGCTTTTGTTTTTTGCATAAAGTTGTTAGAACCATGTCGTGTTTGGTATCAAATGAAAGGTAACGTCAAGGGCTGTCAAGCAGAAATGTCAAAAATTTGACAGCTCCATCGGCTTTTGTTTTTTGCTTTAAAGTTGTTAGAATCATGTCGAGTTTGGTATCAAATGAGAGGTATCGTCAAGGGCTGTCATGCAGAAATGTCAAATATTTGATTGCTCGATCGGCTTTTGTTTTTTGCTTAAAGTTGTTAGAATCATGTCGTGATTAGTATCAAATGAAAGGTAACGTCAAAGGCTGTCATGCAGAAATGTCAAAAATTTGACAGCTCCATCGGCTTTTGTTTTTTGCTTTAAAGTTGTTAGAATCATGTCGAGTTTGGTATCAAATGAGAGGTATCGTCAAGGGCTGTCATGCAGAAATGTTAAAAATTTGACAGCTCGCTCGGCTTTTGTTTTTTGCATAAAGTTGTTAGAACCATGTCGTGTTTGGTATCAAATGAGAGGGTTCGTCAAGGGCTGCTATGCAGAAATGTCAAAAATTTGACAACTCGATCGGCTTTTGTTTTTTGTTTAAAGTTGTCAGAACTATGTCGTGTTTGGTATCAAATGAGAGGTATCGTCAAGGGCTGCCATGCAGAAATGTTAAAAATTTGACAGCTCCATCGGCTTTTGTTTTTTGCTTTAAAGTTGTTAGAATCATGTCGAGTTTGGTATCAAATGAGAGGTATCGTCAAGGGCTGTCATGCAGAAATGTCAAATATTTGATTGCTCGATCGGCTTTTGTTTTTTGCTTAAAGTTGTTAGAATCATGTCGTGATTAGTATCAAATGAAAGGTAACGTCAAAGGCTGTCATGCAGAAATGTCAAAAATTTGACAGCACGATCGGCTTTTGTTTTTTGCTTAAAGTTGTCAGAACTATGTCGTGTTTGGTATCAAATGAAATGAAACGTCAAGGGCTATCATGCAAAAATGACAAAAATTTGACAGCTTGCTCGGCTTTTGTTTTTTGCATAAAGTTGTTAGAACCATGTCGTGTTTGGTATCAAATGAAAGGTAACGTCAAGGGCTGTCAAGCAGAAATGTCAAAAATTTGACAGCTCCATCGGCTTTTGTTTTTTGCTTTAAAGTTGTTAGAATCATGTCGAGTTTGGTATCAAATGAGAGGTATCGTCAAGGGCTGTCATGCAGAAATGTCAAATATTTGATTGCTCGATCGGCTTTTGTTTTTTGCTTAAAGTTGTTAGAATCATGTCGTGATTAGTATCAAATGAAAGGTAACGTCAAAGGCTGTCATGCAGAAATGTCAAAAATTTGACAGCACGATCGGCTTTTGTTTTTTGCTTAAAGTTGTCAGAACTATGTCGTGTTTGGTATCAAATGAAATGAAACGTCAAGGGCTATCATGCAAAAATGACAAAAATTTGACAGCTTGCTCGGCTTTTGTTTTTTGCATAAAGTTGTTAGAACCATGTCGTGTTTGGTATCAAATGAAAGGTAACGTCAAGGGCTGTCAAGCAGAAATGTCAAAAATTTGACAGCTCCATCGGCTTTTGTTTTTTGCTTTAAAGTTGTTAGAATCATGTCGAGTTTGGTATCAAATGAGAGGTATCGTCAAGGGCTGTCATGCAGAAATGTCAAATATTTGATTGCTCGATCGGCTTTTGTTTTTTGCTTAAAGTTGTTAGAATCATGTCGTTATTGGTATCAAATGAAAGGTATCGTCAAGGGCTGCCATGCAGAAATGTTAAAAATTTGACAGCTCCATCGGCTTTTGTTTTTTGCTTTAAAGTTGTTAGAATCATGTCGAGTTTGGTATCAAATGAGAGGTATCGTCAAGGGCTGTCATGCAGAAATGTCAAATATTTGATTGCTCGATCGGCTTTTGTTTTTTGCTTAAAGTTGTTAGAATCATGTCGTGATTAGTATCAAATGAAAGGTAACGTCAAAGGCTGTCATGCAGAAATGTCAAAAATTTGACAGCACGATCGGCTTTTGTTTTTTGCTTAAAGTTGTCAGAACTATGTCGTGTTTGGTATCAAATGAAATGAAACGTCAAGGGCTATCATGCAAAAATGACAAAAATTTGACAGGTTGCTCGGCTTTTGTTTTTTGCATAAAGTTGTTAGAACCATGTCGTGTTTGGTATCAAATGAAAGGTAACGTCAAGGGCTGTCAAGCAGAAATGTCAAAAATTTGACAGCTCCATCGGCTTTTGTTTTTTGCTTTAAAGTTGTTAGAATCATGTCGAGTTTGGTATCAAATGAGAGGTATCGTCAAGGGCTGTCATGCAGAAATGTTAAAAATTTGACAGCTCCATCGGCTTTTGTTTTTTGCTTTAAAGTTGTTAGAATCATGTCGAGTTTGGTATCAAATGAGAGGTATCGTCAAGGGCTGTCATGCAGAAATGTCAAATATTTGATTGCTCGATCGGCTTTTGTTTTTTGCTTAAAGTTGTTAGAATCATGTCGTGATTGGTATCAAATGAAAGGTATCGTCAAGGGCTGCCATGCAGAAATGTTAAAAATTTGACAGCTCCATCGGCTTTTGTTTTTTGCTTTAAAGTTGTTAGAATCATGTCGAGTTTGGTATCAAATGAGAGGTATCGTCAAGGGCTGTCATGCAGAAATGTCAAATATTTGATTGCTCGATCGGCTTTTGTTTTTTGCTTAAAGTAGTTAGAATCATGTCGTGATTAGTATCAAATGAAAGGTAACGTCAAAGGCTGTCATGCAGAAATGTCAAAAATTTGACAGCACGATCGGCTTTTGTTTTTTGCTTAAAGTTGTCAGAACTATGTCGTGTTTGGTATCAAATGAAATGAAACGTCAAGGGCTATCATGCAAAAATGACAAAAATTTGACAGCTTGCTCGGCTTTTGTTTTTTGCATAAAGTTGTTAGAACCAATCGTGTTTGGTATCAAATGAAAGGTAACGTCAAGGGCTGTCAAGCAGAAATGTCAAAAATTTGACAGCTCCATCGGCTTTTGTTTTTTGCTTTAAAGTTGTCAGAACCATGTCGTGTTTGGTATCAAATGATAGGTAACGTCAAGGGCTGCCATGCAGTAATGTCAAAAATTTGACAGCTCGGTAGGCTTTTACTTTTTGCATAAAGTTGTCAGAATCATGTCGTGTTTGATATCAAATGAGAGATATCGTCGAGGGCTGTCTTTGCAGATATGTTAAACATTTGACAGCTCGAATGGCTTTTGTTTTTTGCTTAAAGTTGTCAGAACCATGTCGTGTTTGGTATCAAATGAGAGGTATCGTCGAGCAAATTGCTTGGGCAGATTGGGTGGGCAGGTTGCGTGCGGCAGTTTGGGTTGGCATTTTGGGTGGGCAGGTTGCGTGGGCAGGTTGCGTGAGCAGTTTGGGTGAGCAGTTTGCGTGGGCTGTTTGGGTGGGCGAGAAAAAAATATTTTGAAAGACTCTTAGCGTTAGCACTTTGCGTTTAAATTGTTCCTAGACGGATTGGACGTACGTAAAACTATTATAAAACACTATCGGCGGAGCCCTAGGGTATACTCGGCGTAGCCGAGTTTACGCTAGTCTTTTATACTAAACGGGTACATTCACTATCTATCTATATATATATATTTTCTTTAATCATCATGACGATCTGGGAAATTTTGCTCACCTGTACAGACTAAACGGTGCGAGTGATTTTAATGAAAATTTTTCTGGGATATAGAGAATAATTCAACTTGATTTCCTAGTAATAGGTAATTTTTCTGTACGGTGCATAGTTTTTGTGTTAAAAATTTTTAAAGGTCGTATTTTGGCTTTTTGAAACAATTTGAAATCAAAAATTTAGTTTTCATTGAAAAATTTAAGACGAAGAACGTTTTCTTTGACATGTCAATCAGAACATTTAAATGGAATTATTTATGAAATGAGGACATTTTGAAAAAAGTTAAATTCATAAACATACATTATGGCAATGGGCGGTTATTCCATAGTAGTTTAAAAGGCCTAAAACATTATATTTAAAAAATATAATTTTTGAAGTTTCATGTCCGTGATTCATGTGCATTTTCAAAGTGTTGCCACACATCCCATAAGAAACTAAGTAAAAAACAAATATTCCAATGTCAAGAATTTGACAGCTCGATCGGCTTTTGCTTTTTGCTTAAAGTTGTCAGAACCATGTCGTGTTTGGTATCAAATGAAAAGTAACGTCAATGGCTGTCATGCAAAAGTGTCAAAAATTTGACAGCTCGATCGGCTTTTGTTTTTTGTTTAAAGTTGTTAGAACGATGTCGTGTTTGGTATCAAATGAGAGGTATCGACAAGGGCTGTCAGGCAGAAATGTCAAAAATTGAACAGCTCGATCGGCTTTTGTTTTTTGTTTAAAGTTGTCAGAACCATGTCGTGTTTGGTATCAAATGAAAGGTAACGTCAATGGCTGTCATGCAGAAATGTCAAAAATTTGACAGCTCGAACGGCTTTTGTTTTTTGCTTAAAGTTGTCAGAATCATGTCGTGTTTGGTATCAAATGAAAGGTAACATCAAGGGCTGTCATGCAGATATGTCAAAAATTTGACAGCTCGATCGGCTTTTGTTTTTTTACTTAAAGTTGTCAGAATCATGTCGTGTTTAGTATCAAATGAGAGGTATCGTTGACGGCTGCCATGCAGAAATGTCAAAAATTTGACAGCCCGAACGGTTTTTGTTTTTTGCTTAAAGTTGTCAGAACCATGTCGTGTTTAGTATCAAATGAGAGGGTTCACCAAGGGCTGCCATACAGAAATGTCAAAAATTTGACAGCTCGATCGACTTTTGTTTTTTGCTTAAAGTTGCCAGAACCATGTCGTGTTTGGTATCAAATGAAGAGTAACGTCAAGGGCTGTCATGCAGAAGTGTCAAAAATTTGACAACTCGATCGGTTTGAGTGAGTAGGTTGCGTGGGCATTTTGGGTGGGCAGGTTGGGTGGGCATTTTGGGTGGGCAGTTTGGGTGGGCAGGTTGGGTGGGCAGGGTGCGTGGGCAGTTTGGGTGGGCAGGTTGCGTGTGCATTTTGGGTGGGCAGGTTGCGTGAGCAGTTTGGGTGGGCAGGTTGCGTGGGCTGTTTGAATGGGCAAGAAAAAATATTTTGAAAGACCCTTAGCGTTAGCACTTTGCGTTTAAATTGCTCCTAGACGGATTGAACGTACGAAAACCAATTAAAAAACACTATCGGCGGAGCCCTAGGGAATACTCGGCGTAGCCGAGTTTTCGCTAGTCTTTTATACTAAACAGGTCAATTCACTTTAGTTTCATCAATGACGATCGCCGAAATTTTGCTCACATATACAGTCTGAACGGTGCGTGTGATTTTAATGAAAATTGTTACAGGTTGTAGAGTATAAGTCAACTTGATTTCCTGGTAATAGGTCATTTTTCTATAAGGTGCATAGTTTTTGTGTAAAAATTTTTTAAAGGTCGTATTTTGGCTTTTTGAAACAATTTGAAATCAAAAATTTAGTCTTCTTTGAAAAATTTAAGACGAAGAACGTTTCTTTGACATGTCAATCAGAACATTTAAATGGAATTATTCATGAAAAGAGGACAATTTGAAAGAAATTAAATTAATAAACATACATTATGGCAATGGGCGGTTATTCCACAGTAGTTTAAAAGGCCCTAAAACATTATATTTAAAAATTAAAAGTTTTGAAGGTTCATGTCCGTGATTCATGTGCATTTCAAAGTGTTGCCAAACATCCCATAAATAAGTAAGTAAAAAACAAATATTCCAATGTCAAAAATTTGACAGCTCAATCGGCTTTTGTTTTTTGCATAAAATTGTCAAAAACATGTCGTGTTTAGTATCAAATGAGAGGTAACGACAAGGGCTGTCATGCAGAAGTGTAAAAAATTTGACAACTCGATCGGCTTTTGTTTTTTGCTTAAAGTTGTCAGAAACATGTCGTGTTTGGTATCAAATGAAAGGTAACGTCAAGGGCTGCCATGCAGAAATGTCAAAAATTTGACAGCTCGATCGGCTTTTGTTTTTTACTTAAAGTTATCAGAACCATTTCGTGTTTGGTATCAAATGAGAGGTATAGTCAAGGGCTACCATGCAAAAATGTCAAAAATTTGACAGCTCGATCGGCTTTTGTTTTTTGCTTAAAGTTGTCAGAACCATGTCGTGTTTAGTATCAAATGAGAGGTATCGTCGAGGGCTGCCATGCAGAAATGTCAAAATTTTGAAAGCTTGATCGGCTTTTGTTTTTTGTTTAAAGTTGTCAGAACCATATCGTGTTTGGTATCAAATGAAAGGTAACATCAAGGGCTGTCATGCTGAAATGTCAAAAATTTGACAGCTCGATCGGCTTTTGTTTTTTGCATAAAGTTGTCAGAACCATGTCGTGTTTGGTATCAAATAAAAGGGTTCGTCAAGAGCTACCGTGCAGAAATGTCAAAAATTTGACAGCTCGATCGGCTTTTGTTGTTTGCTTAAAGTTGTCAGAACCATGTCGTATTTGGTATCAAATGAAAGGTAACGTCAAGGACTGTCATGCAAAAATGTCAAAAATTTGACAGCTCGATCGGCTTTTGTTTTTTGCTTAAAGTTGTCAGAACCATGTCTTGTTTAGTATCAAATGAGAGGTATCGTCGAGGGCTGCCATGCAGAAATGTCAAAATTTTGAAAGCTTGATCGGCTTTTGTTTTTTGTTTAAAGTTGTCAGAACCATATCGTGTTTGGTATCAAATGAAAGGTAACGTCAAGGGCTGTCATGCTGAAATGTCAAAAATTTGACAGCTCGATCGGCTTTTGTTTTTTGCATAAAGTTGTCAGAACCATGTCGTGTTTGGTATCAAATAAAAGGGTTCGTCAAGAGCTACCGTGCAGAAATGTCAAAAATTTGACAGCTCGATCGGCTTTTGTTGTTTGCTTAAAGTTGTCAGAACCATGTCGTGTTTGGTATCAAATGAAAGGTAACGTCAAGGACTGTCATGCAGAAATATCAAAAATTTGACAGCTCGATCGGCTTTTGTTTTTTGCTTAAAGTTGTCAGAACCATGTCGTGTTTGGTATCAAATAAAAGGGTTCGTCAAGAGCTACCGTGCAGAAATGTCAAAAATTTGACAGCTCGATCGGCTTTTGTTGTTTGCTTAAAGTTTGCGTGGGCATTTTGGGTGGGCAGGTTGCGTGGGCAGGTTGCGAGGGCAGTTTGGGTGAGCAGGTTGCGTGGGCATTTTGAGTGGGCAGTTTGGGTGGGCAGGTTGCGTGGGTTGTTTGGGTGGGCGGTAAAAAAATATTTTGAAAGACACTTAGCGTTAGCACTTTGCGTTTAATTTGTTCCCAGACGGATTTAACGTAAGTAAAACTATTATAAAACACTATCGGCGGAGCCCTAGGGAATACTCGGCGTAGCCGAGTTTTCGCTAGTCTTTTATACTAAACAGGTCAATTCACTTTAGTTTCATCAATGACGATCGCCGAAATTTTGCTCACATATACAGCCTGAACGGTGCGTGTGAATTTAATGAAAATAGGTGCAGGTTGTAGAGTATAAGTCAACTTGATTTCCTGGTAATAGGTCATTTTTCTATACGGTGCATAGTTTTTGTGTAAAAATTTTTTAAAGGTCGTATTTTGGCTTTTTGAAACAATTTGAATCAAAAATTTAGTCTTCTTTGAAAATTTTAATACGAAGAACGTTTCTTTGACATGTCAATCAGAACATTTAAATGGAATTATTCATGAAAAGAGGACAATTTGAAAGAAGATAAATTAATAAACATACATTATGGCAATGGGCGGTTATTACACACTGGTTTAAAAGGCCTAAAAGATTATATTTAAAATATTAATTTTTAAAGGTTCATGTCCGTGATTTATATGCATTTCGAAAGTGTTGCCAAACATTCCATAAGTAACTAAGTAAAAAATAAATATTCCAATGTCAAGAATTTGACAGCTCGATCGGCCTTTGTTTTTTTGCTTAAAGTTGTCAGAATCATGTCGTGTTTAGTATCAAATGAGAGGTATCGTCGAGGGCTGCCATGCAGAAATGTCAAAATTTTGACAGCTTGATCGGCTTTTGTTTTTTGCTTAAAGTTGTCAGAAACATGTCGTGTTTGGTATCAAATGAAAGGTAACGTCAAGGGCTACCGTGCAGAAATGTCAAAAATTTGACAGCTCGATCGGCTTTTGTTTTTTGCTTAAAGTTGTCAGAACCATGTCGTGTTTGGTATCAAATGAAAGGTAACGTCAAGGACTGTCATGCAGAAATATCAAAAATTTGACAGCTCGATCGGCTTTTGTTTTTTGCTTAAAGTTGTCAGAACCATGTCGTGTTTGGTATCAAATGAGAGGTATCATCGAGGGCTGCCATACAGATTGGATGGGGAGGTTGCGTAGGCATTTTGGGTGGGAAAGTTGCGTGGGCAGTTTGAGTGGGCAGGTTGCGTGGGCATTTTGGGTGAGCAGGTTGCGTGGGCAGTTTGAGTGGGCAGGTTGGGGTGGGCAGGTTGCGTGGGCTGTTTGGTTGGGCAGGTTGCGTGGGCATTTTGGGTGGGCAGGTTGCGTGGGCATTTTGGGTGGGCAGTTTGGGTGGGCAGGTTGCGTGGGTCGTTTGGGTGGGCATATTGCGTGGGCAGGTTGCGTGAGCAGGTTGCGTGGGCTGTTTGGGTGGGCGGGAAAAAAATATTTTGAAAGACTCTTAGCAGCAGCAATTTGCGTTTAAATTGTTCCGACGGATTGCACATACGTAAAACTTTTATAAAACACTATCGGCGGAGCCCTAGGGAATACTCGGCGTAGCCGAGTTTTCGCTAGTCTTTTATACTAAACAGGTCAATTCACTTTAGTTTCATCAATGACGATCGCCGAAATTTTGCTCACCTATACAGTCTGAACGGTGCGTGTGATTTTAATGAAAATTGTTGCAGGTTGTAGAGCGTAATTCAACTTGATTTCCTGGTAATAGGTCAGTTTTCTATAAGGTGCATAGTTTTTGTGTAAAAAATTTTTAAAGGTCGTATTTTGGCTTTTTGAAACAATTTGAAATCAAAAATTTAGTCTTCTTTAAAAAATTTAAGACGAAGAACGTTTCTTTGACATGTCAATCAGAACATTTAAATGGAATTATTCATGAAAAGAGGACAATTTGAAAGAAATTAAATTAATAAACATACATTATGGCAATGGGCGGTTATTCCACAGTAGTTTAAAAGGCCCTAAAACATTATATTTAAAAATTAAAAGTTTTGAAGGTTCATGTCCGTGATACATGTACATTTCGAAAGTGTTGCCAAACATCCCATAAATAAGTAAGTAAAAAACAAATATTCCAATGTCAAAAATTTGACAGCTCAATCGGCTTTTGTTTTTTGCATAAAATTGTCAAAAACATGTCGTGTTTAGTATCAAATGAGAGGTAACGACAAGGGCTGTCATGCAGAAGTGTAAAAAATTTGACAACTCGATCGGCTTTTGTTTTTTGCTTAAAGTTGTCAGAAACATGTCGTGTTTGGTATCAAATGAAAGGTAACGTCAAGGGCTGCCATGCAGAAATGTCAAAAATTTGACAGCTCGATCGGCTTTTGTTTTTTGCTTAAAGTTGTCAGAACCATGTCGTGTTTGGTATCAAATGAAAGGTAACGTCAAGGGCAGTCATGCAGAAATGTCAAAAATTTAACAGCTCGATCGGCTTTTGTTTTTTGCTTAAAGTTGTCAGAACCATGTCGTGTTTGGTATCAAATGAAAGGTAACGTCAAGGGCTGTCATGCAGAAATGTCAAAAAATTGACAATTCGATCGGCTTTTGTTTTTGCTTAAAGTTGTCAGAACCATTTCGTGTTTGGTATCAAATGAGAGGTATAGTCAAGGGCTGCCATGCAGAAATATTAATAATTTGACAGCTCGATCGGCTTTTGTTTTTGCTTAAAGTTGTCAGAACCATGTCATGTTTGGTATCAAATGAAAGGTAACGTCAAGGGCTGTCATGCAGAAATGTCAAAAAATTGACAATTCGATCGGCTTTTGTTTTTGCTTAAAGTTGTCAGAACCATGTCGTGTTTGGTATCAAATAAAAGGGTTCGTCAAGGGCTACCATGCAAAAATGTCAAAAATTTGACAGCTCGATTTGGCTTTTGATTTTTGCTTAAAGTTTTCAGAACTATGTCGTGTTTGGTATCAAATAAGGGTTCGTCAAGGGCTACCGTGCAGAAATGTCAAAAATTTGACAGCTCGATCGGCTTTTGTTTTTTGCTTAAAGTTGTCAGAACCATGTCGTGTTTGGTATCAAATGAGAGGTATCATCGAGGGCTGCCCATACAGATTGGGTGGGGAGGTTGCGTAGGCGTTTTGGGTGGGAAAGTTGCGTGGGCAGTTTAAGTGGGCAGGTTGCGTGGGCATTTTGGGTGGTAGGTTATGTGGGCAGGTTGGGTGGGTAGTTTGCGTGGGCATTTTGGGTGGGCAGGTTGCGTGGGCATTTTGGGTGGGCAGGTTGCGTGGGCAGTTTGGGTGTGCAGGTTGCGTGGGCAGTTTGGGTGGGCAGGTTGCGTGGGTTGTTTGGGTGGGCGGTAAAAAAATATTTTGAAAGACTTTTAGCGTTAGCACTTTGCGTTTAAATTGTTCCCAGACGGATTTAACGTAAGTAAAACTATTATAAAACACTATCGGCGGAGCCCTAGGGAATACTCGGCGTAGCCGAGTTTTCGCTAGTAAACATTCTAAAAGTAAATATATGTCGGATGGTACAAATTTATAGATTACCTAGAACAAATGAAAATAAAACAATTTATTGAACGTCGCGTCAAATAATATTTTCAAATTTATTAACGAAGTAAAAATATTTTGTTTGTATGAAATATTAATAATATATTTTTAAAATAACGTTTCTTGGAAACAGAATGGATAATAAATAACAAAATTTTAAAATCGTAACATATTACATAAAATTCACAGATTAGTGATTACATAATATTTTGTATTTACCGTAGAAATGAACACGTACTTAAGAGTAAAAAATGTTACATTTTCATAATTATTAAAAAAATAATAGGTACATCATAATAATAGCTATTTGTGTATTAACAGCGCAAAATGCGACATTGAGCGTCGCGCGGCATTCTCTCGAAATCGACAATGTCCATTTGCGCTCGAAACACACACAAGATTTTTTCTACAGTCGCTACAATGGGGTCATCCACCATAACAAAAAATGTACACTTTATATTTACAATACTACTCAATAAATAACGATTAAATTTTTTAATTTTAATTTATCGTTATTTTCCATTCTTCTTGAGCTATTGCTATAATCTAATTTTAGTAAATGAATGCCCTATTTTATTTGTGTATTCCTTTACACAGTAGTACAGCATTTTGTTTGGTTATGTAATATACCAACAAAGCAGTCCTGAATAAACGTTCCCAATAAGAATGTAGACAAGTGACATTTCTCAACAGCTTTTAACTCTCTCAGAAATTAGTTTTAAAACATTCCAAAAGAAGATTTGTTGGAAGAATTTGACAGCTTTCGCAGTTTTAAGTCAGCAGAAATCATTTTGACAGTTTTAAACAACTTTTAAGACTCCCAGAAATTAGTTTTAAAATATTCCAAAAGAAGATTTTCTGAGAAATTTTGACAGTTTTGGCAGGTTTTAAGTCACCAGAAATCAATTTGACAGTTTTAGACAGCTTTAAGTCTACCAGCAATTAGTTTTAAAACATTCTAAAAGAAGATTTGTTGGGAGAATTTGACAGCTTTTGCAGTTTTTAAGTTACCAGAAATCAATCTGATAGTTTCAAACAGCTTTTGAGTCTCCCAGAAATTAGTTTTAATACATTCCAAAAGATTTGTTGGAGGCTTTGACAGCTTTGGCAGTTTATAAGTCACCAAAATTCAATTTGACAGTTTTGAACAGCTATTAAGTCTCCCGAAAATTAGTTTTAAAATATTCCAAAAGAAGATTTTGTTGGGAGAATTTGACAGCTTTGGCAGTTTTAGGTCACCAGAAATCAATTTGACAGTTTTAAACAGCTTTTAAGCAGTCAGGCATTTTTGTTTGGTTTTGTAATATACCGAGAGAGCAATTATAAGTCAGATTGACTTGTGGAGATGCATTTTATAGTTGAAATTCGGACAGCGAGCGTTTTTTCTACTTTGTCATGCATGAGCGGCAAAGTGAGTGTAAATGCCTACTTTGTATATAGACTGTATGATGTTGAATGTATTATTTCGTATAATATGTGATTAGCAATGAATGTCTTGTTTTTAAGATATTATTTAATATAATATTCCGCGACGGCTGTTCAGCAATTTTGCATCATTCCCCAAGACGCTTAGTTTAGGGTTGTAATATTTGCTCTTGAGCCTGCTAAAAAAATATTTACAATATTTAGTAGGATTTTTTTTACAAATATGTTACTATCTATGCCATTATGTTTATGTATGATGTGAGCCAAATAGATTACAATTACACTTTCTGGTACATAAGTATCCGAACGGTTCTGCTAATATTCGTCATGGTCATGCCGTAGAGGTAACTAACTATACGTAAATGTAAGCTTTTCAATCAAAATATGCGTTTATACTTTGGGAATAAACTATTTTACTTTAGTTTTTATATCAATAAATTTGTACCTTCCGTCCTCTTTAGGTATGGAAGGTATTGTCTTTAGTCAAAAAAGTCGGTGGAGTATTTAATGAATAAGCACATAGTGATTTCCCTTGAATAAGATTTTAATTTTTTTACAATGATTATATGTGACGATAATTTCTCCTCCAATAACTCCAATACTACAAGTACAAAAAATTCAATTTCCTTATATTTCCGTACTCTAGATTCTTATAAAAGAGTAAGAGCTGATTACGTTTTGGTTGTAATTGGTCAATCGAAAGTACCCTCATTTGGACCTTTCAAGTTTTTTTTTTTAAAAAAAAACGCAATTAATACCATTTAATTTACTCGAAAAGAATGATGGAAAAAATCAATCAAAATTAACTAATGGGCCCATAAACCATAACAAAAACTAATAAAATGAACACTGTATTCTTAAAGTACTACTCAATAAATAACTATTAAGATAAATTTTTTTTTTTTTTTAATAATTACTTTGCGAGATATTTGAATTTATTTCCAGGGCCACAGATGACATCACACTATTGGTATCTTTCTCGCGCAGCCTGCTACAGAAACTGGTGTGAGAAAGATAGCTATAGGTTTCTTTGAAGATCAAATGCAGTTATACCAAAAACAATTATAACTTTTTGGTACCACGAATGGGCCATAAACCAATTTTTTAAAAATATTTTTAAATGAAAGTTCGCTTAATTTTGAAGCAATTAACCAATTATGAAAAAATGTTATTTTTATCTTAATCGTTATTTATTCAGCAGTACTTTAAGGATAAAGTGTACATTTTACTATTTTTTCTTATGGTTTATGGGCATATTGCTTTAAAATGAAACGAACTTTTATTTAAAATAAAAAAAAAATGTTTTATGGGCCTATTCTTATGTTTGCACTAGGTTATCTGAAAAACTAATGCGTGTATTTTTTATAATTTTTGGAGGTAAGATAATCAAATTATTTTACAAATTATAAAATAACACGTCCCCTCCCCCATTACTTGATATCTTCTACCTACATCAGATCTACATTTTCCATAACACCATCTCGTTTTTTCTACAATTCCGCGATTGTTGAGCAGTACGCGTCCCCAGCCCCACCATTTCGTCATATCTTCCATCTCTACATTCTACATAACACCATCTCACTCTCTCTCTCTCACACGTAATACCGATTTTAATAGAAATAAAATGTAATTATAATTTGTAATAAATCTTTTACTTTGTTATTTTATAATTCATAAAATATTTTGATTACGGTACCTCCGAAAATTGTAAAAAATACACGCCTTAATTTTTGAGATCTAGTGCAAACATAAGAATTAGTTAATTTTGATTTTTTCCATCATTCTTTTGCCCGTATGTATGGCCTATATTTTAAAAAATTATTAAGAATAGACCGGGCACGGGACAACAATTTTTTTATTTGAAAATATTCAAAAGTGCCTTCATTTTACCGTAATGTGCCTAAATCAAAACATCTGTTTGTAAATGTTTTTATTTACCCCAATGTTATTAAATGAGAACCTCGTTTGATGCTCTTTTTTCGACAAAACAACTTTGGCTGTTCGCTTGTCATTTTCGCAAAATAAAAACACGTGAGAAGAAATGGAAAACCGAATACACTTTTATACTACAAAACGTAATATAAAATGAATGCTGCGAAATACCTACAAGACAGTATATAAATTTGGCGGGAGACAAAAATATTTTTCAATTGTCCATGGAGCCACCGATTTTATTATAGTTGAGCTTTCTACCGCTAGGTCTACTCGTAGCGCCACTTCCTTATATTTCATGAAAATACTTACAGAATTTGTTTTAATTACGAATATATTTTATATTAAACGATAAATATTTACTATACTTATCTGAGAAATATAGAAATGTGTACAGTACGTAACACTAAATAAATTTTAGAAATAGCACCTCACACACTTGAGAAAAAAAATAAAATTAAACATTTTATTTTTTTTAAGTATGTTCCCCACATTCAATTTTCGATTTTTTTTTATATGTTATGTATAACAATATTCTTCAAAACATATTAAAGTATGAACAAAATTGTAGGTTTAGTATAGAAGATAAACATTAAAATGTATGAAAAAAGTAGGTTTTTTGGATTTTAAAAATTGTTCTCAACAATCATTTTTTTTAATTTTCACATATTTTATTCCTTATATTGTTATAAATATTTTATGCAAGTTTAATCAAAATTGTAGGTTTTGAACTGGAGATATATTGAAAATAATATTTAAAATATTTTTTTGAGTGTATAAATAAATACAAATATTATTGTAACTATTTTATTTTGATGACATATAGTCTCCTTTTTATTCGTGTATACAAAGAAATCATATTACATCATACAATTTTAAATAAAAAATGAAAAACCTTTTTGGTAATTTTGAATTTCGCGGGCTGGGGTACCATTTCACCTTAAGGAGACACGTTATGTGCAATGGAATAGCGAGCGATTATCGTCACACGTTCTGTATCTTTTGAGGTTATGTTTCGGTGAAAAGTGAGGATGCAACTTCTTTTGTGTTGCTGTTAGCGTTAACCTTAGCCTGAATACACTAATTAAATGCGGTAAACATTGAAATTGAAAGTCCTTCATTTCTAAAATAAAGTGTTTTCTACATAAGGTTAACGTTTACGTTCTTTCATCTTAGAAGTTACAATAACTCACTAATATTCAATAATTTCAATGTTTACCGCATTTAATTAGCGTATTCATGCTAACGTTAACGCTAAAAGCAACACAAACGAGGTTACATCCACACTTTTCACCGAAACATAACCTCAAAAGATACAGAACGTGTGACGTTAAACGCTCGTTATTCCATTGCACATAACGTGTCTCCTTATTCATGTAACGTGAACCTTATTAGTACGCATGCGCACTCGGGCTGTCACGTGACTTTAAAGTGCGAGCTATTTTTGCGTTGAAGCTGCAATAACTCTGTAATATCTTTAAACGTTAACGTTATCTAGTGCTTGTACGGGCAAATATCAATCTGCAACTGATAGATTATGTATAATAAACTTTTTGGTATTTATTGCTTTAGTTTTTTGAAATACCTGTAAATTTACTTTTTTCTTCAATGTGACGTACATTTATAAATCTGAAATAATACGTAAGTACTGTATTTTAGATTAAATAAGAGATATAAAATTGTGTTAATATTTTTTAGCTTGACATATAATATATGTACAAAAAAAATACGAGGCCGAACCCAATTAAAAAATATCTGATGTGGACACCACATGACTTCCTTGTACGCTTGTTACACTATACATATTTTATTAATAATTAAAATATGTATTATAACAGACCTAATCATAAAATTGCACGTATTTGGCATAATTTGACATTGACATTAAATTCTTTATTTTTTTGTTACTTTTTGTCCTAATTTATAGCTAACTTAATTACAGACACCAAAAAGTACATAATTTTTAAATTTACATATCTCGCTTATATAAAGAGATAATTTAATCATACTTGATATTTTCGACGCAGAATTCAATTCTCTAAATCCTTTATTTGAAGCATTTATTATTAAAATCGAAATAACACCATTTTTTTCAAGAAAAACTGATAACAGCTTCATGTAAAGTATCACTTCCGGTTAGACTATTTTAACCAAAATCTATTATGTTATTCACATTGATATAAAAGTATTATATACCAAATTTTAAAAGTTTTGGATTATATTTTAATATAGTTTTTCATTAAAATCTATTATAGGCTTTAAGTAAAGTACCACTTCCGGGTAGACCATTTTAACTAAAATCTATTATGTTATTCCCATTGATATAAAAGTATTATACCGGGTGAGTCACCGAAATGGCCTTCTTTGATATCTCGCTTATCGTTAGAAATACAGCAAAAATTTATTTACCGAATTTACTCGACTACACAAGGGGCACAACGTAAAATTATTTTCACATATACAGGGTGTTGCATTACAGCTGAGCGAAAATTGTTTGTCTATTCTTAAATGGAACACCTATATATTTTTATATATTTTGAATTGTATTACATTCCTCTATACGAACATATGAAATTTGTTTTAGTTTTCCACGGCGTTGCCAAGTTATTCCGTTTTTTCTCTAAAAAAAGACCTAAAACACGCACTGCTTTATAAAGGCATACTGAATTTATTTTAATAGTATAAATTAAGATTTTTTTTTTCTGTACAACTATAAACTATACTCTATGTTTTCGTATTCTTTCTTTTACATATTATTTTACAGGGTGTTAAATAAAGCGAATCAAATTTAATGAATTTCAAATGGCCATAACTCGTCATTTTGAAATGGAACAGCCTATATTTTATTATTCAGTTGTGTTCCTTTTTGTATTCTCTTTAAATGTTATTAAGGGTATATTATGCCTAAAACCAATAATTTCGGAGTTTTTCACAATTAATTATATTCTAAATTGATATTATGAAAAGAACTAATAAAATTTCTCGGGGAAAACGCTCATTTTTTATAACAGCTGTAGACACGTGTTTTGCTCTTATTTGAGCTCGTCAGTACAGCATATCTAGTTAAAACGTTAAAAGATCTACATTAACTAGAGAGAAAATAAAATATTAACTAACAAAGACAGACCAGCAGGTAGTCAACTAATTATTGTCGCTTCAGTCGAAGTCACCAGCACAGCTGTTTTTGTTCGGCTTCGCAGCGCAGGTAAATA
Source organism: Ophonus ardosiacus (assembly GCA_943142095.1). Classification (NCBI taxonomy): domain Eukaryota; kingdom Metazoa; phylum Arthropoda; class Insecta; order Coleoptera; family Carabidae; genus Ophonus; species Ophonus ardosiacus. Next base: position 27,681,791 of record OW964828.1, on the reverse strand, counting down.
TAACTATCCGCCACCGCCAGCCATCGTCAACCAAACCCCAGTATTGAATATAAACAAAAACAACAATAATCGAGCTTAAAGTTATAAAAAGAACTAATAAAATGGGGTCATGCAAAAAAAATTTTGCTAATATTTTTATAAAAATAGAATCTATGACACTTATTATCCATATTGGAACATAGAACATCCCAAAATATAATACTTTTCATTCATAATTTACTTAAAAGATATTCGCGCTACGATTTTCTGTGACGTCATGTATCGGCTACTCACACAACGACACTAGTCACACGTACATGAAGGTCACAATGTCACAAACTTCAAACGCGAAATTAAACGTAAGATCAGTGTAAACTAACCAAATATTTATAAAGCTGTCAGAGGAAAAGTGCGCTTTATTCAATCTTTTTTGTTTCATATTTATTTATTTCATTAGAGAAATATTATTTTTAATTGCAGGTTTGTGTGCTTGATATATAATTTAATACATAAAAGTGCAATAATTGTATATTTATAATGATAATAATGATAAAACATGGTGAAGAAGAACTGTGCAGTTCCAACTTGTGGAAACAATTTATTAAAAAAAAAACAAAAAAACTATTTATAAACAATCTTAATTTACATTTTGTCCGCCAGGGTGAACTGGAATCGTTCAGATACATGACGTATGCGCTCACGTGTCCTCATTGAGATTTGAAATTGACCCCTATTTTTAAAAAATTATATCTACAAAACAATGCACACAAATGACGTGAAAATATTATTTACATATACTGTGACCGGTAGACTTCCAGGAAAAAAAAATACAACAGAAAATGTGGCATGACCCCATTGTTCGCGGAAAGCGCTCATTTCTTATAGCAGCTGTAGACATGTGTTTCGCTCTTATTTGAGCTCGTCAGTACAGCATAGCTAGTTAAAAAATCTACATTAACTAGAGAGAAAATAAAATATCAACTAACAAAGACAGCACCAGCAGGTAGGCAACTAACTAATGTCGCTTTAGTCCAAGTCACCCAGTGACCTCTATATACAAAATGGACCGGCGGCTTGAATAACTTGTGTGTATCCACCGAGAATACCACCCGCCTGACTGGTGGGGTGTCTATCTCTCTCTAACTTTCGTGTATAGTTGGACCAAGCACGTATGCAAAAATGTATTTAAGCTTTCTTCTTCATGTTCATCGTTAATTCGTCGTACTGGTACTAGCTGACGCATGCGTACTTCTCACTGTTAGAAAGAGATAGCCACCCCACCATGACAGTTGAGTGGATACAGCTCGCGCCGTTGTAAAGAGATAGGAGTCGCCGGTCCATTTTGTATATAGAGGTCACTGAAGTCACCACAGAACTGGTTTTGTTCGGCTTCGCAGCGGAGGTAATTATAACTATCCACTAGCCACCGTCAACAAAAGCTTAATATTTAATATAAACAAAACAACTATTATAAAAGATTTTCATCGTAACCGCTGTTTTCACGATAACAAATTTGCAAACGATTTATAAATGAATGATTTACTCTTCGCAGCATATTTTCGTCTACAGTTGCGAAACAGTTCCGAATTCGCTCCATCATATCTTCTCGTGTTGTTGGTGCTGTCTAATAAACTGAGTCTTTTTCATAGCCCCACAAGAAAAAATCTAATTTTGTAAGATCTAGCAGGCCAATTCCTTGGACCACCTCTTCCAATCCATCTGTTAGGAAATTCATGATTTAAATAATTCCTAACCCGAAGGCTGTTATGAGCCGGCGCACCATCGTGTTGAAACCATAATCTCTGGATAATATTAAGGGGTAAATTGTCCATCTCATTCTGAAGATCAGTTTGTAAAAATTCACAATAATTTTGCTCATTAAGATGGTTATCAAAAAAATATGGTCCAATAACATGATTCCCTAATATTCCTCCCCATACATTAAGAGACCATCCGTGCTGATGGTCTAATGGTCTTACAAAATGTGGATTTACGGTGTCGTAATAATGTCCATTTTTGTGGAAGGTTGCTTCATCCGTAAATAAAATGAAATTAAATAAATCGTGATCGTCCCTATATCTCTCAATAGCCCATTCACAAAAATTTTGGCAATTTCTAAAATCACGTTCGTCTAATTCTTGCACCATTTGGATGTGATATGGATGAAATTTATTTTTTCGAATAATTCTTGAGACTGTAGATTGATTTACATCTAATTCACGGCTGATTTTTCTCGTGCTTGTATAGGGATCTTCGACAACACTTGCGAGTACAATAAACTCCGTATCTTCATTTCTGGCCCGTTCTCTTTTTTCGTATTGAACATGACCAGTTCTTTCAAACCTTTCTCTCAGTTTTTCAAAACAACGCCGGTTTGGATGTCTTATTCCCGGAAACCGTTGTGCATAAATTCTAGATGCAAGCAGAGGATTTCTTTCCGCTGCTCCAAGTGCGTACAACATATTCGTAAGTTCTTGCGAAAGATTCATATTAATAAATAAATTTTACTTAATCGCAATAATAATAATAATAATAACCAGTTTTATTTATTGCTTACTGCTAATGCAACTGTCATTATTGCAATTGTTTCTTATTAAAAACACAATTTTTATGGAATACTTGATTTAATTTTTAATGCAAACACATAAATTTAGAGAAAAATGATGAAAATCTCCGAAATTATTGGTTTTAGGCATAATATACCCTTAATAACATTTAAAGAGATTATAAAAAGGAACACAACTGAATAATAAAATATAGGCTGTTCCATTTCAAAATGACGAGTTATGGCCATTTGAAATTCATTAAATTTGATTCGCTTTATTTAACACCCTGTAAAATAATATGTAAAAGAAAGTATACGAAAACATAGAGTATAGTTTATAGTTGTACAGAAAAAAAATCTTAATTTTTACTATTAAAATAACTTCAATATGCCTTTATAAAGCAGTGCGTGTTTTAGGTCTTTTTTAGAGAAAAACGGAATAACTTGGCAACGCCGTGGAAAACTAAAACAAATTTCATATGTTCATAATTTTACGTTGTGCCCCTTGTGTAGTCGAGTAAATTCGGTAAATAATTTTTTGCTTTATTTTTAACGATAAGCGAGATATCAAAGAAGGACATTTCGGTGACTCACCTGTATACCAAATTTGAAAAGTTTTGGAATAACACCATTTTTTTCAAGAAAAACTGATAACACCTTCAAGTAAAGTATCACTTCCGGTTAGACTATTTTAACCAAAATCTATTATGTTATTCACATTGATATAAAAGTATTATATATCAAATTTGAAAAGTTTTGGATTATATTTTAATATAGTTTTTCATTAAAATCTATTATAGGCTTCAAGTAAAGTACCACTTCCGGGTAGACCATTTTAACTAAAACCTATTATGTTATTCCCATTGATATAAAAGTCTTATACCAAATTTGAAAAGTTTTGGATTATATTTTAATATAGTTTTTCATTAAAATCTGTTATAGGCTTCAAGTAAAGTACCACTTCCGAAAGTTATGTAATGACCAAAAAGGGAGGTGTACAACTAGATGTCATAACAGTCCTAAATACAAAATTTTAACTTTCTACGGCTTCCCATTTTTCAGTTATGCGAGATACGTACGTACGTACAGACGTCACGACGAAATTAGTCAAAATGGATTCAGGGATGGTCAAAATGGATTTTTCCGTTGAAATCTGGAAACCGAAATTTTTCGCGGTTACAATACTTCCTTTACTTCGTACATGGAAGTAAAAAACTTTCAAAAAAGTATTTTAAATACAGGGAGATTCAGCACGAGTGTGCTAAAATAAAATCTTTTATTGGGGGAGTCATCTTGAGTAAAAAAATGTTATATAAAAGTACTTGTGAACGAGAGAGACGGATAGAGAAAATTATATGAAGCAGTTAATTTACATAACTTTTCCGCATTTTAAACAATCTGATTGGTTGTTCAAATATGCCCTATCTTCTCCATACTGCGTTCTTAAAAAATAGAGTGTAGTTCCAATAAAATGGTTGATAATTACAGTAACAAGGAATACATACATATGATTATGGTTTATGGAGCTGCTTAAGAAAATGTTGTACGTGCAAGGCTTATGTATTTCGAAAGATTTCCAGATCGACAAACCCCTTTTCAAGACAATTTCAGCGGTACTCAATAAGTGGGCGTTAATTTAAAATTTCTGAACTTTATGGTAATTGGAGGTTTTGTCAAAAGTCTTTTAAGGAAAAGCCAAGATTTTGGACTCCCCTAGCTCAGTTTTAATATTCTCCGTATGTTATGATTCGCTCTGTATTCTACATCACAGTTTTTATGACCCGCAGAAATAACAGTTTTTTGAAAATAAAAGTATTAGCAAAAAATATTTAAATTTATTTTTGGTATTTTCTGTTATTATTATTTTTATGTTAACAGTTACTAATATATTTTACTATTATAAACACTAAATTCGTTTATATTTAATGGTAATGAAATATAAAATTGTGTTTTTATAGGGTTTGCCCATGAGTACAAAGATGGCTGCGAAAAGATCTGCAGCTCTAGAAGTTTGCAAAAGGTTGCATCAAGTGGGAGAATTAACAGATCGATTACTTCCACGTACAGAAGTCGAAAATGAAATGGACTTCGAATATTTATTCACTCACTGGTTAGACGAAACGATTCGTGATGAAGTTGACGGTGAAGAAAAGAATCATGTACCTAAGCCTGGCACAAAAAAGTTCATAAGAAAACATACTATACATGTAAGCTTTAATTAATTTTTAAGAGAATATAAATTATTGACTTTTTTATTTTTAGATACCAAGTTGCCTGAGAGCTCCAAAAACAAATACATATTACTTACATCCCATTATAATGAAACCTGATAATACGTGGGATAAGTTGCTGTTTGAAAATTTATTATTCACACGCTTAGATTTTGCGTTACTTACAAGAGGCCCAATTCCTTCATTGTGCCCATTTCCAATATTTGTTTCAGCCGGAAAGCTGGAAATATTAATACAGGAAAATTATTCTACGGTCAGCTTAAATGATGCCGAAATATCGGATTTAAAAAGATTCAATTATTTCTTATTTACTGACGTATTACGAGTACTCAAAGAGTTTCTAGTTTACGATAATGAGGAGCATTTTGGCTTTATGATTGTTGTACCAGTTAAAAATAATTTGTCGCTTAATATGATGGAAATTGATCATATTAATCACATTAAGGCTCCTGGAAATATGATAGATTTCACAATTGATTTTGACATCGCACGAGAAAATACAAGTTTAATATCAGTAATTGAACCATCAATTCAAACAAAAATGAATTTATGTGTTACCAAGGAGTCTCACCTCGGTAAAGTAGTTAATCCCTGGTACAGAACAAGTGACCCGGTAAGTAAAATTATATTCTTCATGTGTTAAACTTAAACGTAGAGAGCAGCATTATAGCCATGTACTTGTTGCCGCGGATAATTTTAATGACCACTGAGACTGAGAGTGACAATTTTTACCTCCCGCTACCCTAGGTAAGGGAGGTATAGGAATCATGCTAAAAAGTATGTGTGTGGGGATCCTGTGTACATGATTACTCAAATACTATCAATCAGAAATATTAAGCGGAAGTATCACTTATACATGCTTTCAACAGTTTTTCTTGAAAAAAATACTTTGAATATAATTTTTCAGCAACTTTTACTAATAAAAATTGAATATAATGGTACAATCTTCAATTTTACTATAATAGCATTTAGTAAATAGCTTTAAATAACTTAAAATTTGAATTTATAAAATAATTTATTTTTATACATCATCTTGCCTATGCGTCAAACAAAAACTATACTTTAATAACAATTTTGACATATTTAAACAAATATCACTGTCAGGAAGCAATTACATTAAAATTAATAATGAAACTGTCTCAAGAAGAATATAATAGTAAAATATTTAATTCTAATGAAATTAAGGTTTGTAAAAATAATATATTTTCCATCATACATAAATATTAGATGTACAGGATAATCTGATTTAATTTTTCTATGTTTGCAGCACTATAAATCAATATTAATTTACAACTACACATTTACGAAATGTATCATGTACGACGAAGAATTTACATAGATTGCGTTTTATAGCACCTGTAATTTGATGCTGATTTTTATAATAATGTGTGTGTGACGATTTTTCCTTAAAAATCTATTAAAATATGATCCAAAACTTCTCAAATTTGATATTTAAAACTCATATATAATTTGGAACAGATTTGTGAGGAAAAACAATAAAACATAATCCAAAATTTCGTATTACATGTATTGGACAACAAATTTTATTTTCAAACGATCAACCGGAAGTGATACTTAAAGCTCACTGCTATTTTAAACATGGAATTGGCGGGAGGTCATGTGCTGGCCACATCAGATTTTTTTATTGTGATTGTCCTAAAAGTGCCAATGTCAAATTATGTGAAATATGTTCAACTTTATGATTTGGTCTGTTATAACACATATTTTAATTATTAACAAAATATGTATAGTGTAACAGGCGTACAAGAAAGTCATGTGGTGTCCACATCAGATATTTTTATTCAATTTTGACGTTTTAAACTGTCATTATTAACTCCATAGCAAGAACTATAAGTAACACTTTATTCACAAGTTAATTAAAAATTTTTAAATCACTCTTACAAAATTTTAACTCAGTCTGCAACAAATAATGCATTTAAAATAACATCAGGTACGAAAATAGCGCATACCATAATATTTATCAGACATTATCTGCCATTTTCATTATTTTTCACGGCACAAATGACGCACAATAAAGCATTTTAAATAGATGATTTGACATCTTATCACCGACGATTGTCATGCTCAGCCTACTAACTGATTAGTTTTTTATTTTGTCAAAATTAAATATTATAATGGTTTTTATTATTATTTCGTCAAAAGTGAATAAAATATAGTATAAACCACGTGAGCTAAGAATGTTTATTCACTCGAAAAAATTAACTCGCTCGCCCTTACGGGCTCGTTAGCTAATCTTTCTTCTCATGAATAACATTACCTTAGCTCACTTGGTGTGTAAATATCTATTATCAATTATATAACTAAAATTTCATTTTTCTCAAAATGATCTGCACAAACAAGTACTTGTTTTATATTTGGACTTTAATTTTATTATTCTTTTCTTCTTTCAACTTTTGGTAACCTATAACACTTCTGCATATACCACAAGAACTCAGAAGAATTGAAATATAAGATAGTAAATGGTAACTATCTGGCAATTTTAATACCGGATTTTCCAACTGTGAGTACTTTGGGCTAGCGCGCGCATATTAAAGTGAAAGTGCACAATTTTATTACATAGTTCTAGAAAGTACATGGCTGTGGTGGTGCCATAAGCAGTATTCTATTTGCCACTTCGTAAAATCAGTTCACTTAAATCACATCAGATAGATCATTTCACTTACTGTAAGATCATATGATCAAATGAAACAGACCAAAAAGAGACCTGCGTGAAGTTGGCCCCCCATAGTTTTGTAATAATTAAACAAATAATGTTAATCGATTGTGATTCGTTAGTGAATGATTGTACCACAAACTATTTCGTTTGTACCTTAATAGTTAATTAATTATAACGATTTTTAATATGAGGGGCTATCTTCACGACAGCCCCCCGCATATTATAATTTGTGATATTTTTCTTCGTAGTACGTTTGTGATTCGTTAGTGAACGATTGTACCACAAACTATTTCGTTTGCACCTTAATAGTTAATTAATTATAACAATTTTTAATATGGGGGGCTAGCTTCACGACGCCCCCCCCCCCCCCCCATATAATAATTTGAGATTTTTTTCTTCATGATAGGTTTGTGATTTGTTAGTGAACGATTGTACCACAAACCATTTCGTTTGTACTTTAATGTATAATTAGTTATAGCAATTTTAAAACAAAATTTATTATTTTTTTGCGTGGTCGATTTGTTATTCGTTCATATATATGACACATATTTGTAGATACTTTAAATTTATAAAACTACTGGTACGATTGAACAATAATTGAAACAAGAGTGAGATTACGCAAAGAGATTCAGAACTTCAGGTAGTAATTTTAACGATATGTAATACTTAGCATACTGATGACGGAAAAGAATAAATGAATAAATATGTGTATCATAGCAGCATATGTTTTCTCAAAAAGTAATATTGATCTGGGGTAGAAATAAAACATATAATATACATCTATGCAAAGAAACATGTATAAATTTTGTTAGTTTTTAAATTAATCTGGATTAAAATTAGAGTATTTGCTATGCAACCCGTACTATGAGTACATTTCAAACGCATCCTTATTTTATTTTGTATATTTAGACAAATTTTGTTCAATATTTTTAAGATATGGGTGGTTATATAATCTAATCTAATACATATGTTGTATATGTTACGAACTATTTATCTGCTCTACTTTCTTCAAATGAATGAAAAATTTCGTTCTTCGTGAATTTTTCATTCTTCTCTACGTTCTCATAAAACCTACATCACAAGACTTCAATGAATATTGAGTTAATCCATCTACCGACTGAGGAAGATTATACAATTCCTAGTAATGACGTACAGGACGAAGAAGCCCAAATAATAGGAAATTGTAATATATTGTATCGGAAAATATCTTAAGATCATCATGAACATTATTCTTAGTTGTTCTACAGAATGAAACGTTAAGTAATTTCACTACGTCGATAGTGTTTCAAGTTTGTTCATAAAGAGCCGATTACAGTTCTCCCAATTATATAGAAAGACAATATATGTGTATTTTATAATATTGGAAGATAAATAAGTAGTTAAAGGCAAGCAATTATATATATATATATATATATATATATATATATACATGTAAGAAATAATTTATAATAGTAAAACAGCATGATGATCCAAAGTATATTGGCTGTATGCATGGGGTAGAATATTTATTTTTGCTGTCACACATTTCTTTCAATAATTATGTACCAAAAATTTACATAGTCCTTCGAAGCTTAGTTCATAGAGTCATATTTAATGTTGTGAAAAGTATAAAGGTTGAATATGACAATTCGTGGCTAGCTTTTAACAAACCAGTGTTACAACACTTTGCTCCACACTTAGTTTTACAAAAATATTTTATAAAAATATTTTAACTTTATTAGTGACCGAGTAAACTTAATTTAAATATGTAACAAAAATAGGTTTACATATATCTATAGTTGTCTGAAACGGTAGGTTGTCCCATATTTTAATTTTTCAAATAATTTGTGTTGAATTTGTTCTAATTTGTTCCGTATAAACAACGGAGATGCATACAGCCAATGTACTTTGGATCATCATGCTGTTTTGCTATTATAAATTATTTCTTACATGTATATATATAATTGCTTACCTTTAACTACTTATTTATCTTCCAATATTATCAAACACACATATATTGTCATTCTATATAATTGGGAGAACTGTAATCGGCACTTTATGAAATAATAGGAAATGGGGGATTACACCATTTTTTTTTTTATAATTGCATCTGAAAATATTAGGAAAACTAAGACTATTAATAAGCGAGTTATGGTCTCCCGAATTTTGAAAAGATTGACGTGACGTCACATTTATGTGTTTTTATATCAAACTGTTTTCATCATGGACCTAAATGTTCTTGAAATATATGCTATATTACAGGTGTATTTAAATTATTAAATTTAATGCAAGAAATTTATGTTAAAATAAAAACTGTTTGGGAACTGTAGTACAGGAATGTTAGCCCCTCCTTTCGAATTTGAATTTCTGAACTTCCATTGGTAGTAATCCCCACCTCCTAACACGCTATTTGTAATGCATTTATAGGCGGTTTCTCGGTCGCCAATCAAAATATTTTCATATTAGTGTCGAAGCGCTATAACAAAAAACCCTTTATTTCCGAAATATCTCAATTATACCATTTCATTTTTTATTAATATTCGTTATTTAGCATATACAGTCGTATTTTTTTTACTATTTTCCTTTAATTCGATTGAGCCGTAATCCCCCATTGTAATATATATAATTGCTTGCCTTTAACTACTTATTTATCTTCCAATATTATAAAATACACATATATTGTCTTTCTATATAATTGGGAGAACTGTAATCGGCACTTTATGAACAAACTTGAAACACTATCGACGTAGTGAAATTACTTAACGTTTCATTCTGTAGAACAACTAAGAATAATGTTCATGATGATCTTAAGATATTTTCCGATACAATATATTACAATTTCCTATTATTTGGGCTTCTTCGTCCTGTACGTCATTACTAGGAATTGTATAATCTTCCTCAGTCGGTAGATGGATTAACTCAATATTCATTGAAGTCTTGTGATGTAGGTTTTATGAGAACGTAGAGAAGAATGAAAAATTCACGAAGAACGAAATTTTTCATTCATTTGAAGAAAGTAGAGCAGATAAATAGTTCGTAACATATACAACATATGTATTAGATTAGATTATATAACCACCCATATCTTAAAAATATTGAACAAAATTTGTCTAAATATACAAAATAAAATAAGGATGCGTTTGAAATGTACTCATAGTACGGGTTGCATAGCAAATACTCTAATTTTAATCCAGATTAATTTAAAAACTAACAAAATTTATACATGTTTCTTTGCATAGATGTATATTATATGTTTTATTTCTACCCCAGATCAATATTACTTTTTGAGAAAACATATGCTGCTATGATACACATATTTATTCATTTATTCTTTTCCGTCATCAGTATGCTAAGTATTACATATCGTTAAAATTACTACCTGAAGTTCTGAATCTCTTTGCGTAATCTCACTCTTGTTTCAATTATTGTTCAATCGTACCAGTAGTTTTATAAATTTAAAGTATCTACAAATATGTGTCATATATATGAACGAATAACAAATCGACCACGCAAAAAAATAATAAATTTTCATACAGCGGGCTGCGAAGCTAGGCCCTCTGTTTTAAAATTGCTATAACTAATTATACATTAAGGTACAAACGAAATGGTTTGTGGTACAATCGTTCACTAACAAATCACAAACCTATCATGAAGAAAAAAATCTCAAATTATTATATGGGGGGGCTGTCGTGAAGTTGGCCCCTCGTATTAAGAAATCGTTTTAACTAATTAACTATTAAGGTACAAACGAAACGGTTTGTGGAACAATCGTTCACTAATGAATCACAAACGTACTACGGAGAAAAAATTACAAATTATAATAGGCGGGGGGCTGTCGTGAAGCTAGCCCCCCATATTAAAAATCGATATAATTAATTAACTATTAAGGTACAAACGAAATAGTCTGTGGTACAATCGTTCACTAACGAATCACAAACGTACTACGAAGAAAAATATCACAAATTATAATATGCGGGGGGCTGTCGTGAAGATAGCCTCTCATATTAAAAATCGTTATAATTAATTAACTATTAAGGTACAAACGAAATAGTTTGTGGTACAATCATTCACTAACGAATCACAATCGATTAACATTATTTGTTTAATTATTACAAAACTATGGGGGGCCAACTTCACGCAGGTCAAAAACAGAACTATCTGGTTATTGCTGAGATTTTGCCCTATTAACAACATCTTGTCGTAATTCAAGTAAATAAGTAGTGTTACTTTCCGGATCGAATAATTGTAATTCATCCATTGTGATTTCTGACACATAAACAAAAACCAATTCGCTTGTGATAAGTGATCTAATCCATCTGACCTACCTCGAGAGATGGATTACTTCGTTGTAATCCGGATCAGAAAATCTAGTGGTGGGGGTAAAGTAATCCAGTCAAATAGAATAGCAAATAACAATAAGTGATCAAGATCAGATAGTGTAAGATCTGATCCAAGTGGCAAATAGAATTCGCCTATAGTTACGCTATATCACCATCGCCTGCTCCTATTGGTTGAGGATCAAGCGCCATCTAGTTCATTCTTAAACAGAGTATTCGCGATGTTAGCTAGGCGCTCGCTATCTAGCAGTAAAATTTGGAACCTCACACGAGGGTATTGTTTTCATAGTTTATAATGAAAAACAAATTTGTTTTTAATCAGCAAAAAAGTAATACATACTAATAACAAATATAAATCAAAATTTATATGTAAATATACATAACACACACTATCATCAATATTGTAGTATGTAGTTATAATTTGGCCGCTTGCGGTCCTGACATCTACGTTGGCATCGCCCATATACCTATTAGAAAATATACCGCTGATTCAATCTTCTCAGCATGATCGTCATCAAAGTACAGAGATATATATTTCTATTTCAACTTGTCCCCTTATTCAATTTGGGCATGCTCGAAGTCTGAATATTCTATTGGTTAAAAACAAAACCTTGAATTCTAATGAAAAACCGCGAATCTTTGAATGTAATTTTATTCTTAACAAATATTATATTTGAAATTAAATTCGTAAAACATTTCGAAAATGACGACAAATATTTACTTTATAAATTTTCTATTTCGTTTATGAAAATAAAACATTTTTTATAAAATTTAAATTAAAATTAACAAAATAAATTTAAATATATTAAAATGATTTCCATTTGTTAATGTTGAGAATGTTCGGTGGTAGGCACTTGCTGAAACATATTTAAATAACGAGAAATTAGTTAAAGAAAACACTTGGTGTAAGTTTCACAAAATATTTATTTAAGACACTTTATCGATTTCGGTTTCTTAGACCATCATCAGAAGTACAATACAAGAATCTTAAGAATTACAGCTTATATACTATCCCGTTAGGGTTACTTATGGTAGGGGGGTACTTAGTGGTTTTTCCTAGCAAACATTCGAAAAATTCCGATTGAAACAAATCAACTTGATCATTTAAAATAGGTGAATTTGTTTTTAAAACTTTTTGAATTTCATACGCTTCTAAAATGTTCATTTTTTGTCCTTTATCTAAAATATGTAAAAAATTTAAATTGTCTATACTGCAAGCGTGACTGGTTTCAATGAGGTGTTTGGCAATATCAGAATCAGTTTTATTTAGCTTATGTGATCTTGATATCTGATTGTAAACGTTCTTCCTGTTTGGCCTATATAACATTTTTCGCAGTCGTTACATTTTATTTGATAGATACCACAATTAAGGTTCCTGTCTCTGTTTTCGATTTTATTATTAACAATTAAATTTCTTAAAGTGTAATTACAATAAAAGGCTGGTGTTACGTTTGAAGATCTAAAATTATTAGCAATGGAATCTGAAATTTTCCCTAAATAGCTAATTTTTACATATTTTTTGTTGTGGTTTGTTTTCACTGTTTTTGTAAATTTGGTTTAAAACAGATTTTTTATTTTTTCTAAAAATTAATTTATCAATCATATTTGCATCATAGCCATTAGCAACTGCTATTTGTTTCAAAGTTTCTACTTCTAAATCGTAATTTTCCTGAGTCATAGGTACGTTTAATAATCTATGGACATAGCTATTAAATGCTGCCCTTTTTATATTAGTTGGGTGATTTGATTCAGCTGGAATTACTGTATTTGTATATGTGGGTTTTGAAATCTAATTTCGTTCCCTTCCTTGCAATTGTGATATCTAAAAAGTTTATTTGCCTGTTGTCCTCTTTTTCTATTGTGAATTTGATAGCACTATGAATGCTATTGAGAAAATTTAAAAATAAATCTAGTTGTCTATCGGAACCTGCAAATAAACATATAACATCGTCAACATATCTGTACCAGAATAATACATTTTTTACTGACTCGTTTTTGGAATTGAATAAACAGTTTTCAAAATGATGCATGAATATTTCAGACAATATTGGGCTTAAAGGAGAACCCATTGGAAGTCCGTCTTTTTGTTTGTAAATGGAATTATTAAACTGGAAGTAGTTTTGGTCTAAACATAATTCAAGTAAGTTTAAAATTTCTCTTTGTAAAACTATATTTACATTATGGGTTATAAGCAGATCATTAATGATATTCTTTAGTTTATCTACCGGTATGGATGTAAATAAACTACTCACATCAAAGGAAACTAATTTTGCATTGTTTGGTATTTCTATATTTCTAATTTTGCTTATTAAATCATAGGTGTTTTTGATGCTTCTTGCGGGTTTGAAATCTAATATTTCTGGTATACTACTATATTCACCGACCAAGAGCACCATCTACTCCATCAAGGCTTATCATTTGCTCCTGATATCATCCCAAGTGAAAAAGACATCGTCAATCTGGTTGCTGGCATCGAAATAGCCACAAGGATCAATAATAATAAACCACTAGGTTTAAAGAAAAGTATTCAAACAGGCATCCGCAAATCCAAAAACAACAAACGTAGATGCTCTATGAAATTAATCAAGAGTATAAAACATAAATTAAAAACAGATAATTTAATAGTGACAAAATGTGATAAAGGAAACTCTATAACTATACTCACCAAATGTGACTATATAGACAAAGTGCAAAACTTTTTAGAAAACCATGACATTATTAAACTACCGAAAGATCCTAACCAAAAATACCAGCAAAACATTAAAAAGAACTTAAAAGACATTAACATTGCTATAGACAGTAAAACTAAACAACAGTTAATTACGATGAACCCCAGTGCCCCAGTGTTGTACGGATTACCAAAACTACACAAACCTGGCAATCCGATTAGACCTTAGTCGCCTACCGTAAAGCACCATGTTACAAATTATGTAAAGTTCTCAACGATCTTCTACCAGAAATATTAGATTTCAAACCCGCAAGAAGCATCAAAAACACCTATGATTTAATAAGCAAAATTAGAAATATAGAAATACCAAACAATGCAAAATTAGTTTCCTTTGATGTGAGTAGTTTATTTACATCCATACCGGTAGATAAACTAAAGAATATCATTAATGATCTGCTTATAACCCATAATGTAAATATAGTTTTACAAAGAGAAATTTTAAACTTGAATTATGTTTAGACCAAAACTACTTCCAGTTTAATAATTCCATTTACAAACAAAAAGACGGACTTCCAATGGGTTCTCCTTTAAGCCCAATATTGTCTGAAATATTCATGCATCATTTTGAAAACTGTTTATTCAATTCCAAAAACGAGTCAGTAAAAAATGTATTATTCTGGTACAGATATGTTGACGATGTTATATGTTTATTTGCAGGTTCCGATAGACAACTAGATTTATTTTTAAATTTTCTCAATAGCATTCATAGTGCTATCAAATTCACAATAGAAAAAGAGGACAACAAGCAAATAAACTTTTTAGATATCACAATTGCAAGGAAGGGAACGAAATTAGATTTCAAAACTCACATATACAAATACAGTAATTCCAGCTGAATCAAATCACCCAACTAATATAAAAAGGGCAGCATTTAATAGCTATGTCCATAGATTATTAAACGTACCTATGACTCAGGAAAATTACGATTTAGAAGTAGAAACTTTGAAACAAATAGCAGTTGCTAATGGCTATGATGCAAATATGATTGATAAATTAATTTTTAGAAAAAATAAAAAATCTGTTTTAAACCAAATTTACAAAAACAGTGAAAACAAACCACAACAAAAAATATGTAAAAATTAGCTATTTAGGGAAAATTTCAGATTCCATTGCTAATAATTTTAGATCTTCAAACGTAACACCAGCCTTTTATTGTAATTACACTTTAAGAAATTTAATTGTTAATAATAAAATCGAAAACAGAGACAGGAACCTTAATTGTGGTATCTATCAAATAAAATGTAACGACTGCGAAAAATGTTATATAGGCCAAACAGGAAGAACGTTTACAATCAGATATCAAGATCACATAAGCTAAATAAAACTGATTCTGATATTGCCAAACACCTCATTGAAACCAGTCACGCTTGCAGTATAGACAATTTAAATTTTTTACATATTTTAGATAAAGGACAAAAAATGAACATTTTAGAAGCGTATGAAATTCAAAAAGTTTTAAAAACAAATTCACCTATTTTAAATGATCAAGTTGATTTGTTTCAATCGGAATTTTTCGAATGTTTGCTAGGAAAAACCACTAAGTACCCCCCTACCATAAGTAACCCTAA
The DNA here is from genome assembly GCA_943142095.1 of Ophonus ardosiacus. NCBI lineage: Eukaryota > Metazoa > Arthropoda > Insecta > Coleoptera > Carabidae > Ophonus > Ophonus ardosiacus. Next base: position 27,665,747 of record OW964828.1, on the reverse strand, counting down.
CGGGATAGTATATAAGCTGTAATTCTTAAGATTCTTGTATTGTACTTCTGATGATGGTCTAAGAAACCGAAATCGATAAAGTGTCTTAAATAAATATTTTGTGAAACTTACACCAAGTGTTTTCTTTAACTAATTTCTCGTTATTTCCATTTGTATTTAACTTAAATATTTCAACAAAGAATAACAATTTTTTTGCTTGAATTTTCATTTATTAAATAATTAGTTTAAAATAAATAAAGTTCTAATTAAAGGGTTATGCAAATATTGTAGTTAAAAAAATAGCTTGAAAATACAAAATTACAAATTAAAATAACGAAAAAGTAAAATGCGAGGAACATTAAAGGAAGATGGGCCAGGGGGTCTATTCTAATTCATAGCCACATGTGCTATCCGCTATATAAGTTCCACTACTAGCCAACAGATGGGGGTCCCCATCCCGCTATCTGACTTGAATCCATCTGTTGGCTAGTAGTGGAACTTATTAATATTGCCAGATGTCAAATTGACAAGTAGTTCGGCTTTTCAATTTTGTGATCAAATACTTGTGTTCGTGCGTTATATCAATAATATTTGATTAATATCTATATATTGTAAGTACCTATTTAAATTATAATAATTATTTATAATTCTAACAAATAGCACATGCGGCTATCCGACTCAAATCCATCTGTTGGCTAGTAGTGGAACTTATACAGCGGATAGCACATGTGGCTATCCGACTTGAATCCATCTATTGGCTAGTAGTGGAACTTATATAGCGGATAGCACATGTGGCTATATAAGTTCCACTATTAGCCAATAGATGGATTCAAGTCGGATAGCCACATGTGCTATCCGCTATCCGCTGTATAAATTCCACTACTAGCCAACAGATGGATTTAAGTCGGATAGCCACATGTGCTATTTGTTAGAATTGTAAATAATTACACAACTATTTGATCACAAAATTGAAAAGCCGAACTACTTGTCAACTTGACATCTGGCAATATTAATAAGTTCCACTACTAACCAACAGATGGATTCAAGTCAGATAGCGGGATGTGGACCCCCATCTGTTGGCTAGTAGTGGAATTTATATAGCGGATAGCACATGTGGCTATGAATTAAAATAGACCCGCAGAATACAGCTGTCATTAATATTGTTTAATAATGTATTTTTTGTCAATTACATATTACAGTGATAGTAATAATTTACAAATACATTACAAAAGCAAACTTTAATACAATATGGTTTAATATTACTTACGAATGCAGAGTAACTGCTGGACTTCAAGTTACCGCCAGCCAGATCTACCGCTGTCACACATAGCCAATAGAAATGAGGTGTCCGAGCTTGCGCACATTTAAAAAGGGTGCAAAACGAGATAGAACTATCAATATTGCTATCGCTCTTGCTAACCATGCCCACCACTCATTGTCAGAATACAAGCATTAGCGGTATATTTTCTAATAGGTATATGGCATTTTACGAATCTTGGTAGCATGCACTTTAGAATTCTATATTCGTTTTTTGATTCGGAAATTATTGGATTTTATATTATTAAAATAAAAAATATTATGACAGTTGTATATAATATATGTATAAATTATATATAAATTGGCTTGAAATAGAATTGTAGCAAAATAATGACGTTACTTTGACAATTTCGCCTCGAGTCGTACGCTTGCAGGCGAATATTTTGATACACGCATGGTACCAAATTTTCACTTCGTGGCGAAAAGTGAAAACAAATGCCTCTTTTGATAGAATGAGCCTGTTTCACATTTTTCAAAAACTATTTTAAATGAAAGTTTATGCAATGATTTTCTTAGTAATAATTTTTATTTTAATAATTTGTTGTTATTTGTGGAAAAAATTAAATAAAAAGATTGGCGTCCTTAAAAACTACCCCCCACTCCTGTGACGTAGAAGCACATACATTACATCATTAATAACCAATAGGAAAATGGTTTTTCCATCACCTACGTTTATTCATATTATTTATATAAATAAACGCAGGCTAAAGTTTGTCACATGTTAATAAAAAAATCTTTTAATTTGACAATTCCCTGATTTGACATTTGACGCTGACATTGCTCATTGTAATTGAATAATAAAATAATAATGGCAAATTCAAATTACACTCAAGCTAAGTCTGACAATTTACTGAAGGTCGATAGCTAGATGATGGCTGAATTTATATCAGAACGATTGTTTTACTGCTACCGAAATAAGGGGTGTTAAAGAGTTGAGGTAAAATAAAATATAAAAGCTGAATTTACTATATAAATTGATAATATATTTTACTTTAAAGTTCTGGTCGTGATTCTTACATAGAATCTGCTATAGGACATGTAGATCTATGTCGAGTAAAAAATATCTGTATAGTCAGATGTAAAGTTTGCCCGGAACATAAAGTGAAGCAACAAAAATATACTGTTATCGTGAAGGTGGATGAAAGTTGCAATGATCTTCACAAACATGAAGACACGATTTTTCTGACAAATTATCAGCTGTTCGACCTACTGCTTCTAACCACAATTTTCTTTTCTTCGCATATTTTGTAAAATTTATAAACTCTATAGTAGGTTTGTTTCTCACAGTATTTTTGTAAGAAGGCCCAATACGATATCGCAAATTACTCATTTTATTTTGAACTTTTTATTACCTACATATTATACAACTAGAATCAATCTAAAAATTTGACACTTGTTTGACAACTTTGACAATGCACTTGACACCTTAGAACCGCTGAAGATGTATGTACTCTGACGTCACATTCTGTTCCAGATCACGTGACTTATTCAAAATTTTATCCAAATTTCAAAAATTAATTGTAAAATATCTAATGGATATTTCGTGATATTTTCAAATTTGAGGCTCTTTAAAGAACAATATCTTTTAAAATATAATACTTAGAAGTCATATAAAAATTCTTGCAACAGCCCTATTCTAAAGTACGTGCTACCACTACAGCTGATTTGCGTGTGCGTTTGTCATTTGACATGAACAAAGTCACTATGACAAGAACAATGTTTTGACTTCCTTTGATTTTGAAATGGTAATATGTTATTTTACAATTTTCAGGCAGTAAACACATGAAATTATAAATAACAGCTTTTTATCAATTCGTGTTAGAAAAATGTGAACAATCAAACGGTCACATCATACTTGCCATGGCGATACCATGAAAGCGTATTTACTATGCCACTTGTTGTTGACGTATTCTTTTTTTGTATCTTGTCAGAGTGTGTCAATAAAACCTTGTTCTATTTGAATATGCTTATCGATTATTTCACTAAATCGTCCCGTATCGATCACGGCATATCTCAACAATTCGAAATTACAAAAGTCAGAACTTTGTTGATGTCAAAGTGACACACCAATCAGCTGGTTCCAAACACTTCAAGGTCGTTCGAGTCACATGTCTGCTCGGGGCCTTATACCGAGAGTTTTTTTTTTATCAGTGAACATGGGCGTATGTTATTACCATAGTTACATTTAAAATGGCCGCGTTCCGCAGTACCTAGCGCATTTAGCTGTCTAAAAAAAACGCTATAATACAGTGCTGTCAGTCATTTTGAATGTAACTATGGTAATGAAATACCGTCCATATTCACTGATAAAAAAAATCTGTTGTGGCCAGCACAAGACCTCTCGCCATTTCCATATAAGGCTATATAAGTATTGTATTCTCTAGCGAACCGTCGATTTATAACAAAAAATTACAGAACTTTACCCAATTTTTTTTTTTATTATATTTAACATGTCTTCTGCACACATATAATTCTAATTATATCTATTTTTCATTGTATGAGGAAGTTCCTATTTGTCAGAGATTCTTCCAATTCATTAACCAGATTGGCGGTATTTCTGATAGATATATGCATTTTACCTATAATTTCAAATATTTCATTAATAAAATAATAAGAAAGATTAAATATACTGCCCAGAAAAAAACTATCAGAATGTCACTAAAACTGTTGATGTTTGACACTGACATATGTCATTTACAAACTATGTTATAAACATTTGAATTTGTCAAGTGGTTTCCTTAGTGTCTTAGCCTCTGCGATTAGAATATTCTATAATATTATAGTGTCTTTATCTCTAAATCTATACAAGATATAATAAAAAATTTAAGTGTATTAGATGGAGAATTTTGTTCTTCAATATTTGTAATAACAAAAATTTCCAAAAAATTATATTTAGAAAAAAAATTCTAAGAAACTACTACTTCCGGTTGTCCAATTGTTACCAAAACCTTTTCAGCTCTTCCCAGGAATATCAGATTGAGGAAACTGCAGTTCAATATTTTTTAAGTCTTAGGCCCAGTTGCATAATACATTGTTAACTTTAATCACGTTGTTAACTCTGACAAGGCTTATTTTCCAATGTATATTTGATACGTATCCATGGTTAAACCATGGTTACAATGTGTAGTTAACCACCCTTTAGGCAACTGGTCCTTATAGTTTTTGAGGAATCGTCCCTCCAACATTCAGACACACATACATCCACACATCCACACACACACACACACACACACACACACACACACACACACACACACACACACACACACACACACACACACACACACACACACACACACACACACGACATCATTTTAAAAATGTTATAATCGGATTCTAGGAACCTTAAATCGTGCTTATTCAATAAAATCTGGATATGCGAATTTTAGCATGAATCCAATACCTCTCTTAGCGAGAGGTAAAAATTTCTCAGTATATAGTATTTGAGAATTAATAATCATCGCGATTTAACCGGATGTGGCCGTAAAATTCATAACAAGGCGATCGAGTATCGAGGACCACTTCATTTTTATAAATATATTTTTATTTTCAGTATGTTGTTCTTCAAGTTTGCACTGATATGAGTGCTTTAAGCAAATGGCCAAATGCTGAATTCGATACATATGAATCTTACTATAACAGTAAATACGGACATACTTTATATAATCCATCCCAACCGTTATTATTTGTGAGAAAAATTTCGAAACGTCTTAGCTGTATTTTACCTAGAGCATCTACTTTACAAGCAGGTAGTAAACGAGATAAACAAGCTATGCAAGAAGGAATGGAAGAACATCTAATTCCAGAAATGTGTATTTTACAAAAGTGTCCAGGGACACTTTGGTATAAAGCACATTGTCTTCCGACTATTATGTACAGAGTAAGCAAATTCAAATTAATATGCTTTTATATATATATATATATATATATATATATATATATATATATATATATATATATATATATATATATTGTGATATGTCATTTAGGTTGTTTCTTTACTTCAATCAGAAGAAATGCGTAGAAGAATTACCGCAGATACAAAAATAGGAATGTTAGATGTTGCTGAAAAGAAAAGTTGGGATACAATGCCAGTAGATTCTAGAGTGTTACATAAGGAAGAAAAGAAACACCAACCTATTCAACAAAGAACAGTTACAGAAGTTGATGCTACGAGTATCTTGCCTTCTAGTAGTCAGGTTCCTTCGAAACGCTTAACTAACAAAGATTATACATCTAGAATGTTAGATAAGCAATATAATTGGAAAATAGAAGATGAACCAGTTGATATTGACAGAAATATTGAGAATATTACTCTTTTACAAATTATAGATTTTGATCATTTTGTTAAAGAAAAGTACAGTTATGATGATATGGAGAAGATTAATAATTCACCTAAAGCATCAAAATATCCGGCTATAACTCTAGAACAAGAGTATGAAAAGAGGCCAATACAAATGCTTCGATCAGATTCAAGATTTGGTCCTGAACAATGGGAAATTTTACAATGTTTAACTGCAAATAATGCAAAAGATGTAATCAATTTGGAGCGGCTAGAAACTTTAGGAGATTCTTTATTAAAACTAAGTTCTACATTATTTTTATTCCTTAAGTATCCAGAATGTAATGAAGGAAGGTTAACAAATATTAAAGGGAAAATAATTGGAAATCGCAATCTTCTTTATTGTGGACTGCAAAAAAATCTCGGAGGATATATGAAAATGTCTGATTTTTCACCGAATAGTGACTGGATGCCGCCAAGTTTCAGTGTTCCTGAAATGCTGCGGGAGCAGATAAACACCAATAAGATACAAGTTAATAAATTGTATGCATTCGGAGTGCCTTTAGAAGAGCAGTTAACAGGAGAACTAATTGAAGAAACAGTAGAGGAATTTAAGGATATTATAACTGATTTAAATAACGAGGAACCAATGGCAACATCCGAACCAATTACAACGATGAATAAATTTTTAGGATGTCAGAATGTACAAGATAAGACTATTTCTGACTGCGTAGAAGCTTTAATTGGTGCCTATCTTCATTCGAATAGTTTGGTTGGAGGATTAGCAATAATTGAATGGTTTAACATAATTCCAAGTGAATTTAAGCCTAGAGAATTGTTTTATCAAACTCCACCCAATCCACTTATTCATCCATCTATAACGTCAGAACAAGTAGACTTCCATATACCCAATTACGTTAAGCTAGAAGAACATCTTGGATATACATTTAATAATCGTGCTTATTTGCTACAAGCTTTGTCTCACGCTTCATATTCTAATAACCGCTTAACTGAATGTTATCAAAGGCTAGAATTTTTGGGAGACGCAGTCTTAGACTTTTTGATTACAAGTCACATTTACGAAATATCCGATTCACTTACTCCTGGAGAGTTGACAGATTTACGATCCGCTTTGGTAAATAATGTAACATTCGCAGTTTTAGTCGTGAGAAATGGTTTCCACAAACATTTGAAGTATAACAACACTAAGTTGATGGATGCTATTGAAATGTTTGTAAAGTTCCAAGAAGAAAGAGATTACACCATAAACGAAGAAGTAAGATCTTTGAAATTTTATTGCAATGTACCTACATATTTTCTGTTTTGTTACAGACTTTGATTTTGGTCGAGGAGCATCCAATGTATATAGCTGAATATGTACATGTACCGAAAGCTCTCGGAGACCTCTTCGAGTCTCTTGCAGGTGCTGTATTTTTGGACTGCGGTTTAGATCTTAATACAACTTGGAGTGTTTTCCATCGTCTAATGTGGCGGGAAATTGAAACGTTCCGTTATAAAGTACCAAAAAGTCCAGTCCGGATGTTATATGAATATGTCAGTGCTGCTCCGCGATTTGAGTAAGTTGAATAATATTAATCTAATAGTAATCTAGTCACTTTCTTTTTTATTATAAATGTCATCAGGGAGATTACGCCACATCTGTTAAATTTAAAATGTGTAGCAATTTAATAGGATTTTATACAGGGTGTTAATTAAATAGCGGGCCATAGGCCTTTAACATGGGAAATCAGTTTTTCCATGCGCAAAACTTCCCATTTAATTTAAGACAAAAATGTTCCAAAAAAATATAGAGAATTAAAATCTACACACAAATCAATACTCAGATTTTATTATGCATGTTTAGTAACATTTAAAAACCAATTTGAAATTTTATAAATATTATATTACTCATTTATAATAGTGGTAGCCATGAAATTTAAACAAAATTATAATTCATTTCACGTAAGAAAATAGTGATGGGAAGATAGGTACAGTTTGATCTTGTTTGATTGGATAATATCGGAGTATTATCCAATCAAAGAACCAAGATCAAACTGCACCTATCTTCCCGTCACTACTTTCTTACGTGAAATGAAGTATACAAAGAAATGCATATCGTGTGAATTGCCAGACATTCGATTTTTAAATAAAAATTACAGATAATTATATTCTACACCTAAGTGCCTAATATTTTGTTTTCGAAATCTATGTTTAAATCACTGCATAGATTTTATTTATTTTTATTTTGTAACCTGCAAAATCGAAATTCTGACAATTCAAACGATTCATCTCTTTGTGATTTTGTTCAAATTCCATGGCTGTCACTACAAATGAGCAAATATACAAAATAAAATCTGATTAGTTACCTATTTGGAAGTAGAATTTAATTATCTACATTTATTTAAAACATTATTGTCTAAAATTAAATGGGAAGTTTTGCGCAAGGTAAAATTAATTTTCCACGTTAAACGCCTATGGCCTGCTTTTTAATTAATATTCTGTATATCATCGTGCATATTGCACTTATTTTAGATATGTAATAGCCTTGTTCCAACACACTAGCAAACCAATCCGGAACTATATGACTCATGGGCAGTATTAAGGGTATATTCCAAAAATAAAATATAATAACCAAAACCATGGTTTCGGTTACCGACTGGTTGTAGTCACGTGACTATTATTTTTGGAACAGTTCGGTTTCTTTCGCGGTAACCCAAAAGTTTTCTATCAAAACATTACGTCTATTGTTTTTCATAAACCATTATAAAGTGGAAAATTAAAATATGTACAATGCAAATCGTAGAAAATAGATGCAAACATCAAAGACTCAATAAATAGTATCTAACCTCACTAATCTATAAAATCTGATATCTTATGAAAAAGGACAGAAGATGTTACCGACAAAACCGAGGAAAAATCACGGTTGCGTTGGTGCGCTTCGGTTGCAACCATTTTAACCGGTACCATGTTTCATAAATGTACAATTTTTACCATTTGATATTATTGGAACACTTTTGGTTAACCACGGTTAAAATTTGTTATTTTTGGAATATACCGTAAAATAGCTTTTCAAATTTAGGGTATATTCCAAAAGTAACAAATTTTAACCGTGATTAGCCAAAAGTGTTCCAATAATATCAAATGGTAAAAATTGTACATTTATGAAACATGGTTCCGGTTAAAATGGTTGCAACCGAAGCGCACCAACGCAACCATGATTTTTCCTCGGTTTTGCCGGTTAACATCTTCTGTCCTTTTTCATAAGATGTCAGATTTTATAGGTTAGTGTGGTTAGATACTATTTATTGACTCTTTGATGTTTGCATCTATTTTCTACGGTTTACATTGTACGTATTTTAATTTTCCACTCCATAATTTAGGATTATGAAAGACGATAGACGTAATGTTTTGAAAGAAATTTTAGGGTTTCCGCGAATCACCCGCGAATGAAACCGAACTGTTTCAATAATAATAGTCACGTGACTAGAACCAGTCGGTAACCGAAACCATGGTTTTGGTTATTATATTTTATTTTTGGAATATACCCTTAATACTACGTATGGCGCCGGACAGTTCCAGATTGGTTTGCTAGTGCGTTGGAACAAACCTTATATGTATACTCTAAAATGAGTGCGATATGGTATGCGGTGATAGATAAAATTTTGAACGATATTCGTGAAATACTACATTATTAACGCACTAAGTGTTTACCTTAACTCACCCTGCGGGCTCGTAGGGCAATTTACATCACGGGCGTTAGTAATGTTTACCGGGGGGCACTCGACATCCGTTACATAGGCATTTAACGTGGGAAATAAGAATATTTGTCTCCCATTAAAACTTATTGTAATAAAACTTTGTACACATGTTTGGGAACACTTATTGCATCATATTAATTAATAAATTGTTTAAAACTAGTAAAGAATATTTAAGGAAAATATTGTAGCAATTTTAAAGTAATTCTTACTAGGCGCGGGCAGAGCCACGTGACTTGTGTACAGTTGCCTGTGTTGCCAAATGAATTTGAGTGTAAAATTAATAAATAAAATTGTAAAATTAGTTATTATTAATGAAAATCATGTTGTTTTACTTTCTAATACATAAACTTAATTTTTAAAATATACAAGACGTTCAACATTCATCTGATGGTTTTCCTTAAATTTAGCGTGCCAAGAAATCTTTGTATCGTAGATGGCAGCACAAGTCGCATAATTAAAAAAAAAAAAAATTAAAATAAGTTTATGCGTTAGAAAATAAAAACAATATGATATTCATTAATAATAACTAGTTTTACAATTTTATTTATTAATTTTACACTCAAATTCATTTGGCAACGTACACAAGCTGTCCTGTACAGCATTTCTTTTACAAATAATAATGAGGCGCGGGCAGCCACGTAACTTTGACAAGTAGGGCTCAAACAAGGTTGCCAAGAGTACAAGCTGACTCATTTTCGATGTTTTTTTAGGGTATCTCGGGAAATATTAATGATAGAGTAAAATCGTTTGTACATTCCTGGGTCAACTTTTTAAGAAAAGTTTAAAAGTCACCCCAGGAATTTTCGATCTTCTTTTGTTTCTGAGCTACATGCAAAAACTTGTTTTTTGTTCATTTCGAAAATATCTCATAACTTATTTATTATGGTAGTTAGAGAAAATTTGTTTTAACAAATTTTGTACCGTTTTTTACGTAAAATAAAATGGCGTAATTAGATTTTTTGACAATTTCATAATTCTCGAGATATAACACCAACTTGATTTTTTAAATTGCAACTTATGTTGAAAATAGTCTCATCTTTTTGCTTATTTTATAAGCTTTTCAACGATATGTAACAAGTCTCGATTATATATGTACAAACGATTTTGCTCTATCATTAATATTTCCCGAGATACCCTAAAAAAACATCGAAAATGAGTCAGCCTGTACTCTTGGCAACCTTGTTTGAGCCCTACTTGTCAAAGTCACGTGGCTGCCCGCGCCTCATTATTATTTGTAAAAGAAATGCCAGTACAGAGTGGTAGCGTCCTTAACCCAATACGCTTGTTTAGTAAAAAAAATTAATTTATTTAAATAAATAAAAATAAATTACGATAAATAAAAATTTAAAAAATAAAGAACTTTGGGTTTGAACCCAGTACCCCTGGAATAAAAAACAATTGTGCTACGGAGTATTATTCTAGTTTAAAAAAATGTGTTGGATAAAATGTTGTATTACACTCGTGTGGAATACATATTAATCACCAAAGAAAATTAGCCACTCGCCCCCCGGGACTCGTGACTAAACTTTTTCTTTCGTGACTAATATGTTACATTCCACACTCCTATAATAAATATTATATTGCTCCAACATTTTCTATTTTCCTTAACACGTTCACTGCGTTGAGGAGTCTAATCGCCGCTTATTAGACTTTCCTGTAGTGCTTTCATAAATAAGGCTTGTTAATGCACACGTTCTTTGTAAAGCGCGGCTCGTTTTCCAAACTTGGACTCGAACGTTAACAAATTTTCTTATGATATTTGTTTTTTAATTTACTATTTCCACACTCATTTTGAGTATGAGAAAACTTATTTCCCGCACAATTGTATAAAAATTAAATTTTAGCGGTGCAACCAGGCATTAATGCCTATTTTTACTTTACCCTGCCGGGATTTATATCTGATACCCAGCATGTTATTAGCCCGATAATTCTTAAGAAGTAATGAAAAACAGATGCTGTTTGAATAATTAATTGAATGTAATTTATTAATGTTTTAAATTGTATTTGTGTGTGTTTCTAAATAATTAATAAAAAAATTAATTTCTAGGAAAGCACATGTTATACAGCAGAAAGTAACAATGGTTCGTTGTTCTATTATGGTGAATGGAAAGAAACATGAAGTTCACGGTTTTGGAGAAAACAAAACTCAGGCAAAACGTGCAGCAGCAAAACTTGCATTGAGATTGTTGAGTTGTGATTGATTAAATTAAGACTGGTAGGTTTCCTATGGTTATATAGTGCTAAAATCTTTTATATAGGATATTTTTAGAATTTTCATTTTAGAATTATGTTGAAATATTGATTATAAATAGTTTTTAAGTATTTTTAAGTGGGGTCACATGGCAGTTTGCATAATATGACTGGTTGTATGGGACCCTTACCGAAAACTTCAAATGAAAGCAGATGGACTCCCAGAAATGGGTAATAAGCCGTGATGATATATTTATTTTACTATTAGTCTATATAAAAAATAATGTACATACGATGATTAATAACGGATGTGCCAAAATTAAATCATATATTAAAGGACTCATTTTGAGTAATAGTTATTTATGTATCAAGGTACTGAAGTTCTACTTGAATTTAGTTGCCGACACCGCAAAGCCGAGGAAAATAAACCATATGAGTGATAAAACAGAACTTCAGTGCCGAGTTGCATATTTTATTTTTATAGGTTTTTGTATATATGCCGGCAGTACGGCAGTGTGGTTAGAGTGTCAGCTTTGTGATCGGCAAGTCCGAGCAAGCTACACAGCAGTGATATGTTGGATGGGTGAATGCTCAGCAACAAAAATTTATTACACTGCGGCTCGGTGCGCCCGGCACCCTTACACCGAAAGGTACAACAAGGGTTACAGATTATATATATACTGAGAGTTTATTTTATAATTATCCAACGGGGAATCGAACCCCAACCAAAAATTTCAGACGGAACTGTTATAACCACTGCGCCACGGAGATATTTGTAAATCTTTTCATATTGCATAATGGGGTCCTATACCATTTTTCTTTTATTTTTTTTTCCTGTAAGAACAGGATAAAATAAGAACTTCAGTGCAAACGCGACTTAAAAATTTTACGTAATAAGCGAGATATGAATTTTTAAAGTTTAAGAATTTGTGCGTGACGTAGCGGGTACTAACAAGTGATCGACAAACAATGGGACAAGCTGTTAGTTATACTGGAAACAATTTTTTTCATGTTTGCATAGCTGAAATGTTTTTATATAAAAACTTATACGTTATATTCACGAAGAAATTATTATTAAGTATAAATAACATAAATAATAAGCATTTAACAAGGGTTTCTTCCTAATAAATTACAGAACATTGAAACAGTTTGACAATATTATTACACAAAGTATGACGACGGATGGCGCTAATGTTTGCCTGTTTTGCAGTTTTAATATTAATTTAATTAATATTATTATTAATTTAATTAATATTATTATTAATTTAATTCATATTACAAATTGATTTAATTATAAATACATGATTATTGTTAATATTACTAGATGTTATAATTAAACAAATGCATCAAACACAAACTTGTTAAATGTTTTGTTAGGTTATGGAACAACATGACATTTCATATTCTTTCAAAGGTGACCGCTACAGGCGCGCGATTCTCCTTTTTAAAATCAGGCGACCAATCAAATTACCTAACGCGTCATACCCAATTAGTAATCAACTTCAATCGCTTGTAGTTTCTGACCTATTCATTATTAAAAGAAAATTTTTTCACTAATACTCATTAATTTATGTATATTTTCGTCTTCTTATTTAAGATAGTTAAAATATGACTATGGTATAGGACCCTATTAAAAAAAAAAAAACTATTATTTATTTGACATTTTCTGTAATTTATTGCAATATTATTAAAGTAGTTAATATTAAATAATATACAAGATGTAATGTACTATTATCATGTTCAATAGCATGGCTTGATTTTTTGTCGGGCACTTTGTATTTACAAAAAACTGCTTCCCATGTTAAACGCCTATGTTTACTCATAAAATAAACGCTTCAATACATTGCTGTCAAACATTCATACCTTAACTATGGCATGGCATTGATATACCCTATGTTTACTGATAAAATAAACTCTCGGTATATATAACACTCAAAATTATATTTTATTTTAATATTCTTCATCGGAATTATGTAGTTCGTTCTTCTTGCACATATTTCTTGTCATTTTACGTACAAATTTGCTATTATATATCGTACACCTACTCAAATTATCGTTGGCAACATTGCATTTGCTTGAAATCGTCGTATAATGGATTACTTTACTGCCGATTTCTGAACTTTTAATGACTTTTTTGTGCACTTTAGTGACGATTTCAAATAAAAAAAAAATATATGAAGATATGTCGGCAAATGTTTCGTTGCACCTTACCGGATGCATTTTTGGTAATAACTCTGACTAATGGGAGGAGGCGATGGTGATACAGAGTAAAGGCTGCTTTATGTAAGTTGTAAACTTATGCATTTACCTTAGCATTAGCATTATGACTTTGCATTAAACTTTACATTACGCTGTCCGGTTCATGTACTTCTTAGGGCAAACCAATAAGAGCAGGCCGGTAATGTCACTTGTTGTAAAATCGACACATCTTTTTCATCATAAATATATCTTCATTGTTCAATTAACTGTATTAGTTGAACTTCTTTTTCAATTTTAGTCAAGACAATGTGACAGAAATATTCCAAAATAACAAAATGATGACAGATATCAATTGACTGTCGTAAATATCTCCAGAATCAAGCTGTCGTCTACGAACATATACTCTTCTGATTGCATTATGACTTGAAAATTAGAAATTGTCATATTCTAGGGTAACGGCATAATGCTAAGGTTATAGCTACATTTACCGCAGCACGCATTTGTGTATACTTGAATTATTAATGCAAAGTCATAATGCTAATGCTAAGGTAAAATAAAACTTGTACACTTTAGTATTCGCGCGCTAGCCCAAAGTACTCATAATTGGAGAATCCGGTAGTAAAAGTAACAGATAAGTTACTTAAAACTATCTTGTATTTGGATTTTTCTTTTAAATAATGCGTTCTTGTTATGTTCTTATAGTTTACTAAAGGATGAAAGAAGAAAAGAATAATAAAATTTTAAGTCCAAATATAAAACAAGTATTTGTTTTTAATTATAGTATTGGTAAAAATTATAATAATTAACATTGTTTCATGTGGAGTTGACTTCATAATTGTACTTTTACGTCAGAAACACAATAAAAAATTGTAACTGTCAGTGAAGTCATTCAAAATTATCGGCTGCAACAGTTCATAGCTGTGATGCTGCCATCTACGTTGAGCTTTGCCCGCTTGCTCCCATTGCACTAAGATTATGAAACTTGGTATGAGGATACCATTTATTGAGAAGCATTTTTAAAAATATCTAGTGTCTAAATAGTAATTTACACAAATAATTTTAATGCAAGTAGTACCAGAATAATAAAAATGTCTGATGCAGGTGCTTCAATGGGCTGTAACTCAATAACTCAAACATCATTTTTGCTCTAAATGAAAATTAGGAAGTCTATCGTATAAAACTTGGGTTATCCGAAATACAACTGATCATTTAATACAATCCAGCCATGTAACCACAATAAAAAGGTAAAAAGTACACCTTTTTACTGGCTTGTTATAACATGCTTATTTAACATTATTAATAATTGTGTATGAGATTTATCTATATCTCGCTTTGACATAAATCGACCTGTTTATTGTAGACTTGGCAAAAACCCACGACTTAAAAATAACTGGTCCAGTGGGACTTTTTTGTGTGATTGTACTTTTTTTGGGCTAGATATTTGTTATAAAATGATGTATTTTAACGTATTTTTATATATATTTCGTAATACCATGCTGTTATTGTGATATAACAGGACTAAAAACAAAAATGAAATGATAGAAATAACGGCCTAGGCCGTTATTTTTTATAACAGTCGCCTACAATTAAGGATCAGGTCTTTCTAGAAAAATAACAGCATATTGATGGACTGTTGTCTAGGAGAATTTATAAATTATCCAAAAAAGTTGTTTAGTATGACAGATATAGAATTTTATTATTCCTAAATGTTTAAATTTTATGTTATTACGAAAAATCTTGAACGGCACACGGCCGATATGCAAATAACGAACTCGACTGATAATAAACCTCAGTCGCGTCCGTTATTTGCCTCATATCGGCCTAATGACGTTAATAACTATAGGCATTTACGAAAATTCTACCGGTAGATACCGCACCTACTGACTGCGTTCGAAAAAACAAGTGGTTAATAGTTACCGTGTTCGAAAATTGTACCATATTTACCAGATCCATGATTTGTGGATCGAGTAATTCAGCCGGTAAATGAAGAATTTAACCTCAAAAAAGGTAGAGATGCCAAGCGAAGTTGGAATCGGAAGTAGATTCCAGAAGTTAATTATGATAATACAGAAGATGAGACGAGATAACGTTTAACTACGTCAAATTTCAAATATGTTTCATCTTTCAACTGCTTTTCATAGATTATAAATCTACCCTGTTTACCACTTGCGTTCTTAAAATATCTATCCCGGTAGCTGTAACATGATGAACAGCTGTTTACCGATATGTACCGGTAACAGTTCACCGGTAGAATTTTCTTAAATACCTTATTTTTCTGATAATCTATAAAAATCTGTGAGTATTTGTGGAAACGAAACACGTTGTTAATAGTCGAAATAGTAAGCGAGATATTCATTTTTGTATGTCTTAAATTATCTGTGACGTCACAGGCCCGAGTTGGTTATGCTTTTCATAGTTTATTTTAGGGAAATCTGCATTATCTTCATTAGGCATACATTTTCATTTATTTCATTAAAATTTCTTCTATCTAATTAAATAGTACTAATGAGTATAGTCCGATCAATAGAGGTTTTTACCCTACAAAAGGTGGGGTAGAAACGATTTTAACATGTTCAGGTCTGGACGGGGTTGAAAAATTGAAATTCTTGTTCTTGTATTGGGGAGAGTCTTAGACCAGGAATAGAGGGGAGACAGGGCATATTCACGCGTATATTCCCAAATCATCTCTGCGATTTTGACCCTTATTGAATCAGCTGGAATAGCTAGTCGACCAGTTAAATATTGTTATGTTACAGTTGACCAAATCTAAATAAATACTTGATTATCCATAACATAAATAAAACAATTTAAAACTAAGAAAACTATGAATCAAACTAAAGACGTATGTATTCAAGAACGTCAGAAGTCAAAATAATGATTGATAACGTCGGGTGACGCTTGTTGATTTTGAAAACTTATTCGTTCGACTGCACACGTATGTAACACATCTGGTCGATTGGGCTATTGCAGCTGACTTTGACGTTTCAATAAGGTCGAAAGTCGCTATGATGATTTGGAAAGTCCCTGTCTCCCCTCTATTCCTGGTCTAAGGGGAGAGTCGGTACGAGCGGCCATCTTGTGCAAAAAATGAGCATTTTTGAGTTTTTGTCCATTTTCAATATCTTCGTAATAGTAAAATACCCCATTAATGTGATTGTTTTTTTTTTCGTTGTACCTTTGAATTTTTTTATTTCATAAATTTTCATTTATTAGTCTTAAAATTATAAGTAAATTAATTTGTGTGTTATAAATAAAAAACCGTTACAATTTACATAAATTTCCCATGTATTCCGATCCATGACATTTTTAATACAACAAATATTTCTGATATTCTTTTTCGTATTAGTGCGATTATTTGTCACTTTTTCGCATTAGTACAAGAAAATTACCAACCAATCAGCGATACCCTGTCACTTTTTTATAATAATGCAAAATAGGCAACCAACTTCAAATTTTAGTCACTCTGACTAATTACAATGACTACCATTTAGAAATATATTGTGGTGATTCAAAAACAACTGCATTGGTTACTTTATCAACGTTTAATCACCCTCTATTTAAGAGTAAACTACAGGTTACCGAACTCACGTTTGGCAATCTGCGCGTCTAGTGTGAAAAACATCATCGTTTTGCAACTAGACACATAAATAAGCTAACATGAGTTTAATTGGGGAAAATAAGACCAGCTTTGGTTTATTGGCATGCCATTAATTTTTATGATAACATTATTAAATATAATATATATTGTTGCACAATTTCTGGAAATTTAGTTAAGACTCTGGCATTATTTAATCTTGAATTTCTACTATCGACTTCATAAATTGCGACAGTGGTCATATATTAGAGAATATTTTTGTAAAATACATGCTTGAATTTACTGACACAGTTTATAATTTAAATGTCAATTATAAATGTGAGATTAATGAAAATTCAAAGACTAATATTTTAATTTATATATTATTGTCCTTCATTTCTTTGAATCGGAATCTGTAAATATAAAATGCAGTTGCGAAAACCAAAATGATGAGTAAAAAAGCGAGATATATTTATTATTTTAACAGTTATCATGTTTCATTAGTTATATATTAAGGAAAACTCGATAGTATTTCTGCCACAATTGTACAAAGAATATAAAAGTATATTTTTTGATCAATTGTGTTTTAAGTACTCTCGTTGTGATGGGCAATATTGTGTTTTATATTTTTATGAAAGTCATTTATTTAAAAGTTTATAATTGTTACTATATATGCATGTAATTGAGGGAATATAAATTTATATATTTTACATTATATTTATCAATATTGGGTTTTAATAAAATGTAGTTCAATATCTTCTATTGTTTTTTTTATCCATTTATAAAATGGAACACCATATTCTATACCTATATTAATATTTCCAGTATACCAAATATTATACATACTTATTTTCGTTTTTTAAGTGAAGGCTTATCAAAAACTTGTTTCATGCCTCCAGCTTGATTGTTATGGAATTTAATATTTTGAGATGTTTCACTAACCCACGGTGAATCAAATTGAGTTGTATCTTGGTCAACAAGATGAGTGTATTTAGTGCGACCTGATCGACCAAAGTTCTTGACTTGCATAACTTTAGGAAGAATGGTTTTGTCGAAGTGATCATCCAATGTAGCCTGAGAGAAATCTCTTTTGTAAACTGTATCGTCTTTGTCAAGATAGAAGGCGCCACGATGATAATATTTCTGCAAGAATTTGTATTTTCCTTTGATTGCTTTGTTCGTTACTTGTTTTGGGTTGAGACGTAAGTCTAATCTCCGTTCTTCTTCGGTCATATTACGCAAACGTTCTATTTCCAGACGCTCTCTTTCCAATCTGTAAGAAACGTAGATATTATAGGCAACTCCAGATAAGCGCTATACCACCTAGCGGACATTTTGACAACTATTCCGTCCAGGATATTTGTTATGATTATGGTAAGTATAGTCTGACCAAGCGATATGTGCCCCTGGCCTTGCCGTGGAAGGCACGCGCTGACGTAAATACTCCACCAATAACATTTGAGAATTTTGCCGCGAACGCGTAAGTACATCCAGAATAAAAGTAGAAGTGTATTGACGGCGGCAGGCGTACTAATAAATGAATTATGGAGAAGGTATAATATGTATATAATAAATGATATTTAAAGAAATGTTTATGTATTTCATTTGTGTTTTAACTAAATCCATTTCATACAGTAGCTAACGAATAAACCGGTAGAATTTATATAGAAAACTTCTGTCTCCGAATGTACTGTTAATGATAACGCCACCGTAGACCACGCCTGCCAAGTCGACGTCAGGGGCACATATCGCTTGGTCAGACAATATATAATGTGAATTTTATCTTAATATACGTATTTCACTGTCTTATTAATGCAAATTGTATTTTAGTAAGAGAGATAGTATTAGGGATAATTAGTCAGCATAAGTACTTACAAAATATATCAATGGAAAACGAATAGCTTCCATAATATAAAAAAAATTGAAAGTAACAATATAACGATATTTACTGCTTATTCAATGTTTCACTTATGCCAACTAATTATCCGTAATACTATGTCGTTTCTGTTATTAAAAAATAAATTATACGTGTAAATAAGACAGAAAAATGTATATTAAGAGAAAAGTCCCTTACGTACTTTCCACTTTCCGTAATCTTAGCATCCTAATAGTTCACAGAATGTACGCTGATAGCGCAGCGAACATAAATTGTTTTACCACATGAATAAAAATACAAATAAAATATACGCACTGTTCCTTTTCTTCTCTGTCTCGTTTGATTCTCTTCAATTCTCTCAGTTTCCATGCTTCATATTCAACTTCATCATTTTCATCATCAGTATTAACATCATTCAAATTCGGTTCATTGTCTTCTTTCTTTAGCTGTTGTTCTTTCCTAATTGAATCTTCTACCATTCTCAATGTTTGTCTTCTTCTTTCATCTTTTTGTTTATGTTCCTCTATTTCAATTTGTTTCTGTTTCATTGCTTCTTTCTCTTTTTCTATTACTGTGATACGATCTCGTTTACGAACAAATACTGGTTTGAGTCTTGGTCCAGTTTCTTCTTCAGAGTCCGAGTATTCTTCATATTCAGAACTTTCTGAAGATTCTTCGCTTGATTTTCTCTCTTCTTCTTTGTCTAGAACTTCTTCTTCTTCAGTTTTAGTAATAATACGCTGACGTAACATCTGCCTTCTACGCTCGATTTCGGTATCGCTAAGTTCTACTTCAGATTCTTCATCGTCTGGGGCTTCGATTGTATGTTTCTGTTCTTCACGGTCGCTCTCTTCCTCCTCACTAGTTTCCAAAATTTCTGGCTCATGTATTCGTCTGTGTCTTTCGGTACGGATTTCAGTATCAGAATCAACATTGCTAGATTTTAAACGCCTCAACCTAGGATCGTCTTCTTCATGATCAACGGCCATAGGTTCAGGAGATTTAGCAGTCTGTCGACTTTGTAGTTTATTGCGACGTTCCAAAAAATCATCATCATCACTTTCTGACTCTGAACTTTCATGTGGTGCATAATCAGGTCTTTTTCCAGATACATATCGATGAACTTTAACTTTTTGCATAGAAACTTCACCTGCAAGTAATTACATTTGTTATATTACAATATTGTCATAAAAATAACAAAAAATGTTATCCTACCTTTTTCATTTCGGACAGGTACCGCTCCTGCAGTACTTTGTATTCCGAATGCACTCTGAGGGTTCATCATTTTGAAATATATTTCTTAAAACTACTTTATTGAAAAACTGCGTATTCTTAAAGTAGGACCAGTAGAACATACATAAACGTCAAAATTCTAGGTTAAACAAGAATTTCTGTCGGTAATTCTTGGTTAGTTTATGTTTTTATCGATATTTAAAATTTTAGTTTCGCTGGAACCTGTAAGGGGGAGCTAATCTCATTCTAGTTTTGGTATGCGAAGTATGCGCATCACCACACACCTGTGGACGCTAACAAACGAACGAGTTACGGGTTACAGTGGAAAAGTGTTGTTTTCAGTGAATAACTGAATGTTACATTATTAAAGTGAAGTTTTCTTGTGTAATTTAATGTTTGTTGACTGTGTGTGTAATAATCATCGGACACATTTGCAGCATCTCCAGTGAAAGGTAAGTTGAAGCAAGTTTTAAGAATTTTCAAAGATCATGTCGTGCTGAGCTGAGATTTCAACTACCCAACATAGTGTTATTGAATTTTTGCAAATTATATGCGATACGTGTTCAAATCATGGGCGCCAAGTTTATAAATGTCACGAGGACATGTGACACTATCTTACGAATTATCTGATCCGGCATCATTTAAAAACCAGTTCGCCAGGACACGAAAAAAAGTCAGCGAATAGGGAAATGTACAAACTGGGGTATACCTAAAGACGTAGAACCGTTGCTGTCTACTTTACACGAGAACGAGGGCGTCTGCCCTACTTTTTAGGACACAAACATTATTTAATTAACTAATTTAATAAGTTTTAAATGACCTTTTATTTCATCATTTGTGCGAAACTAGAAATTTGTATAAAATGTTTTTTAAATTATACTCTTAATAATCTGGTGGTGTGTAGTAAATAATCTATTAATTTTACCATAAGTAACTATTAATAGTTATTTTTGATAAAATTAATACATTAATAGATTATTTACTACCACACCACCTAAGATATTTTAATTAATTAGGATATCTTACAAGTATAATATAATAAATTACGTATAATTTTCTGCAAACATGTCATGTTTTCCTGTGTAAAATTGATGAGTAGAGATTTTCGCGCGGTTTACGTTGCACAAGTGTTCGATATTCAACAGGTAGTTGGATTTTTGCTTTCATTCTTGAAAAGCTGACGCAGTTGGGTTCCTTTCTTTTTTTTTCTCGGCCTATATTGTTCAAATACAATGCGAAACTCTTTATTTCTCGCATTGTGTTCCGCATATTTGATTGTAACAAGACTTTATTCATTTGAAGTTCATTGATACTAAATTTCTAAGTTGTTCTGCTCTTTTATCTTTTAAAGAGAATATTTCTAAATTATAATTAAAAATTTATACATTTAATGTACGATATATTTACAGTATTTTTCATAATTTACCATATCTATGCAAAGTAAAAGAACTTTCTAGTTAAAAATTTGAAACATTAATATTCATTACTTTACTTTGTATACCATCTTATTTTTCTCGGATAGATTCAAATTAGTATTGAATAAATTTTGATATTTTACGTTTTACGAATGTTTAAACTTTCTGGAAAATTATGACTCACATTTGCGATAGGTAATCAAATTAACTTTAAAATTTATTAATTTATAATGAAATATGAATAAAAATATGCTGTAATGGTTAATATAACATTTTTAGAAATTTGGTTTTTGTAAAAAATATGGTTATAATAAATCATAAATAAAAATGATAAAATAATGGGAATTGAGATAATACAGATGCATATAATTGTTTATGATCTTATTGTTTTACATTGTATGACACTATAAGATCCTTGAATAAACAATCATGTGATTATTGTCGCGTCTAGAAGAAAATGCAAACGATTTTCATATGTATTCTCATTAAATCTATATTATGCTATTCTCAAGGGCACCTCTTGTCCTTTATTTTAGTTGTCATAATTCGTTTGTTTCTTTCATAGAAGACTTGATTGTTTCGTAATGTTCCGTTGGCGTTTACATTCGAGGCTGTGCTGTACGTTTATTGCAAAGTGCAGTGACCTGTCATTGCTTGTAGCTGTCATATGCAGTTTTTATTAATTTTTGCTTGTCCTGTTAATTGCGTAGTGGGAAAAAACAGGGCAAGTAGTTTTGAAAAGTTGCATGTATTAAAAAATCTGATGTGGCCAACACAAAACCTCCCGCTATTTAATTTTTACATCATACATACATACATACATACATACATGAAATCACGCGTTTCCCACTTAGTGGGTTAGCAAAAACCCGGAAACAATAGTAACAATAAGAAAAGGGATAAGAGTAAGAGCTCAGCTGACTCACTTCACTCTTTAACAACATTCTTCTTTCGCCTTGTTCACAATCATCATAGCATTCATACATAAGAACATATTAAAGTGGCCGATTTTCGGTAGCAAACAACCGCATCCGGACCACAATAATAGCTACGCAACAATCATCCTTCGCCGCACAATCCTATCCATTTTTATTAATTTAAATACATACGTATTTGCTAAAACTGTTCCATTGCATAAAACTATTGATTTATTTACTATTTTCTTTTTAAAATGTTACTATTATTAATTTGAAGTGATTAGTTTTTTGACAGTGACATTTACTGTCAGTTACATTCATTTGAAATATGAACTGTGTAACAAAGGAATTGTGATTATCTTAGGCTTCGGGACTAATAAAAAAAATTATTTTTAAATTTATCTGCAAAATATATAGAAAAAGTATTAATGTATTCCTGTAGAAAATTCAATAATCCTTAATTTTCATAAGACATAAAATGCGAAAAAATGGCATTTAATGACATTTTTTGAAGAAAAACCATTATGAGCTTCAGGTAAAGTGCCATTTCCGGTTATCTGATTTACACCAAAATCTAATGGCTTCTTTTCATATTAGAGTAGGATAGAAATACAAGGTTTCAGAATTTTCTGAATGATAGTATTTGAGTTAGAGCGAAGACAAAATCCCTACACATACACACACACACACACACACACACATACATACATACATACATACACACGCATACATACATACACACATACATACACACATACATACATACATACATACATACACACATACATACATACATACACACACATACACACATACATACATACATACATACATACACACACACATACAGACATCATCGTAAAAATGTTAAAATTGGATTCTAGGGACCTTAAAATCTCGATATGTGATTTTTAGCACGATCCCTATACCTCCCTTACCAAGGGTAGCGGTAGGTAAAAAATGAATATTCATAAAAATTCTGTACAATAATGAACTTTTTTGTGGAACAAGGGGTAAGAATTCTGCATATTTGTGGACAAGCTTCACTTATGCAGTGGCTCACAAAAATATTCATACACTTCAATTTTGCAGGTAAATATCAAAATAAATTAATTTAAAAATTTAATCATACCTACTGTTCCTTTAAAATTTGAAAATAGAATAACAATCATATATAAAAAATGATTAGTATGCCTTCTGACACTGTGCCAGACCCAAAAATATACAGAAATTAATCAACAATGGGCCGATAAACCATAATCGAAATATAACAAATTTATATAAAAATCATAAAATACTTACTGATTAATATAAAGTGAAGCTAAATATGTAATTTAAAAATGTGTTCTTCATTCTAACGTTATAACGACTTAACATTTTATGACGTGACGGATGTGATTTTGATTCCATTGGCCAGAAATATGAAAGCTGAGATTCCCGTCTATAAATGCACAACGTCCCACCCACAGACTATCCATTTTCCATTCCCATTGGTCAGAAAGATGGCGGAACTCTCATGAAAAATGTTACAGTGCCACTGGTCTGTCACACGTGACGTTATAACTCCTCTCACAATTAAAAAAAAAAAAAAAAACATATTGTGCTTAATATAAGGAATTTTCATGTCGGGTTTTTATTAATAGTCTCTGTACAAAGTTTCATAAAAAATAGTTTTTAAACATTATTTAGCATATAATAGGTACTAAATTTTAATAATAAATTTCAGGTCCTTTTTAACATAATTATTGTTTCGCTAAACCTAGCCTCTTTATTCTAGGGTGTTTATTTAGTTTTGACCAGTGGTTTTTATTAAAAAAATTAAACTTTTTCTTTGCAATAAGTCCAGCCATTATTTTTAATATTTTAATAATAATAAAATGAAGTAAGAATTAAAGAAACAAAAAACCTCATTCAAACAATCCATTTATTTGTTTTATTTTTCAAAACGCTTAAAATGGAAATTTTAATATACGTTTATTTCGTGACAAGAATGTATTATTAATTATCATCAATAAATTTACTCATTGGAAGCACTCTTCAATGGACACACAAGTCAAATTTGCTCATCTAGCATCTAGCGGTACTGCTGCTTAAAAGTAATCGTTGCTATGTTCCGGCAATACAAACAAAGCTGTAATCAGCCATTCTCAGTACAAAGACAACGGGAGGTGGTTTGTTTGTATCGCGACGTTCTATCTCTCTCTTGAGTGCGACGTCAATTCTTGAAATGTACATTGTAAACATTTTTTGTTCTAAAATTATTAGGGAAGCAACTACTACGAAATGATAATTTTGTAATTTGTGTCAAGATAAATGCACATTGGCTTTTCCGCCCATCAGAGAGGTATTCACATATTTTTGCAATTACCAAATTAAAAACAGTTGGCACAAATTAGGTATTAAAGTTCATAATAAAGTTACTACAATTTATTCAATAATATGTTAATATTTTTTTTACATTTTACAAAAAAATATTAAAACCATAATATATAATTAACAATCGACAATAATGCTTTCGACAATTTATTTTACATTTTACAAATATTATCTAACAGACGGAAGAAGTTTTTTTTGAAATATCAGCTTCAAATTCACTGACCTCTCGTACTTTACTGATGCCACACCTACGTTTTCGACGGGTAACTCCATTATTAACTCGGCGCACAGTGTAATATTTCACTTTTGTTATTTCTGCCGTTTTTGGGATACTTCCATGAACACTTTTTAAGGAATTATACACATTTAAAATAATTTGTTTTGCCTCATCCGATAAATGTTTTTGTTTAACATAATCTTGTTCACTTAAAATATTAGAATTATCTTCATCAGAAGAATCACTCCACGGATGCCACATTTTATTTCAGTTGTTTGCAAATGAATACTTGAAGCAAGAATAACGTGAAAAGTTTTGCGAAATTTATATAGACTAAATAGAGTTTTCACATGTCATATAATAAAGAGCGGGAACGTTAAAGCTCCATTTGGCTTTAATACGCATGAATACTTCAATTTTGTACGGTATGTATATCAATGGTTAACTTTAACCTTATTTGCTCAAAAATAGTGTTGAAAACCACTATATATTTGATTTAAAACAGACATAACCTTATTACTTCCTTGTACGAAGTAAAGGAAGTATTGTAATCGCGAAAAATTTCGGTTTCCAGATTTCAACGGAAATATCCATTTTGAGCATCCCTGAATCCATTTTGACTAATTTCGTCGTGACGTCTGTACGTACGTACGTATGTACGTACGTACGTATGTACGTACGTACGTATGTACGTACGTACGTATGTACGTATCTCGCATAACTGAAAAACGGGAAGCCGTAGAAAGTTCAAATTTTGTATTTAGAACTGCTATAACATCTAGTTGTGCACCTCCCTTTTTGGTCATTACATAACTTGTGGAAGTGGTACTTTACTTGAAGCCTGTAATAGATTTTAATGAAAAACTATATTAAAATATAATCCAAAACTTTTCAAATTTGGTATATAAGACTTTTATATCAATGGGAATAACATAATAGATTTTAGTTAAAATGGTTTACCCGGAAGTGGTACTTTACTTGAAGCCTTTAATAGATTTTAATGAAAAACTATATTAAAATATAATCTAAAACTTTTCAGATTTGATATATAAGACTTTTATGTCAATGGGAATAACATAATAGATTTTAGTTAAATTGGTCTACCCGGAAGTGGTACTTTACTTGAAGCCTATAATAGATTTTAATGAAAACTATATTAAAATATAATCCAAAACTATTCAAATTTAGTATATAATACTTTTATATCAATGGGAATAACATAATAGATTTTGGTTAAAATGGTTTACCCGGAAGTGGTACTTTACCTGAAGCCTATAATAGATTTTAATGAAAAACTATATTAAAATATAATCCAAAACTTTTCAAATTTGATATATAAGACTTCTATATCAATGGGAATAACATAATAGATTTTGGTTAAAATAGTCTAACCGGAAGTGATACTTTACCTGAAGATGTTATCAGTTTTTCTTGAAAAATGGTGTTATTTTGATTTTAGTAATAAATACTTCAAATAAAAGTTTTAGAGAATTGAATTCTGCGTCGAAAACATTAATTATGATTAAATTAGCTCTTTTATTCTCTAATTAAGTTTGGTATGGATTAGGACAAAAAATAACAAAAAAAATAAAATGTTGATGTCAAATTATGTCAAATACGTGCAATTTTATGATTGGGTCTGTTATAATACGTATTTTAATTATTAACAAAATATGTATAGTGTAACAGGCGTACAAGGAAGTCATGTGCTGTCCACATCAGATATTTTTTAGAGAATGATAGCTGCAATGTTGTAGTTAGACAAATAGATACAATAGGGAGGGAGTTATTGCAACTTCTAAGATGAAAGAACGTAAACGTTTACCTTATGTAGAAAACACTATTTTAGAAATAAAGAACTTTCAATTTCAATGTTTACCGTATTTAGTTAGTGTATTCACGCTAACGTTAACGCTAAAAGCAACACAAACGAGGTTACATCCACACTTTTCACCGAAACATAACCTCAAAAGATACAGAACGTGTGACGTTAAACGCTCGCTATTCCATTGCACATAACGTGTCTCCTTATTCATATAACGTGACTTTAAAGTGCATGTTATTTTTGCGTTGAAGCTGCAATAACTCTCTAATTAGTGTATTCACGCTAACGTTAACGCTAAAAGCAACACAATGGAGGTTACATCCACACTTTTCACCGAAACATAACCTCAAAAGATACAGAACGTGTGACGTTAAACGCTCGCTATTCCATTGCACATAAAGTGTCTCCTACAATGCATTGTTATTGAATCAATATTTTGATTATTGTAATCAATTATTCTCAATTATTTTCTCTTTATTTATTAAAATGTTATTATTATTTTTAAATGATTGTGATATGAAAATATAAACTGATTTTTAAAAGTTCAACAATTTTTATGTAAAAAAAAATAATTATCCCAACGGGGAATCGAACCCCAACCAAAAATTTTAGACGCAACTGTTATAACCACTGCACCACCGAGACATTTACAAATCTTTTGATATTGCATAATAAAAAAGTGAAACAATTATTTATTTGACAATTTTTACAATTTATTGTAATTTTTGCAATATTATTAAAATAATTAATATTAAATAATGTACAAGATGTAATGTACTATTATCATGTTCAATAGCATGGCTTGATTTATTGCCAGACCTTTGTATTTACCAAAAACTGCTTCCCATGTTAAACGCCTATGTTTACTCATAAAATAAACGCTTCAATACATTGCTGTCAAACATTCATACCGTAACTATGGCAATGATATACCCTATGTTTACTGATAAAATAAACTCCCGGTATGTGTTCACTCAGAGAGAGGTGTTATACAAATAAACACCAGTAATAAATTTCTTTACAAATAATTTTGTATGTCAATTTTTGTACATAATTTGTTTACATCACAATTACACAAAGTAAGCTAAACATGTTTTAAATTTGATGCGTATCATTTGATTCTGAAATATTAAAAGAATATGATTAATTTTTAAAATCAATTTATTTTATTTTACATTTCACTCGTAAAATTAAAGTTTACGATTAATGTGAGCCACTATGTGCACCTATATACAGTATGATTGATTTTTGTTGTAGCACATGGATAACTTTTTACCTCCCGCTACCCTTTGTAAGCGAAGCCTAAGATAAACTCAATTCCTTTGTTACACAGTTCATATTTCAAATGAATGTAACTGACAGTAAATGTCACTGTCAAAAAACTAATCACTTCAAATTAATAATAGTGACATTTTAAAAAGAAAATCGTAAATAAAGCAATAGTTTTCTGCAATAGAACAATTTGCAGCGCTAGTAAATACGTAGGTATGTATTTAAATTAATAAAAATTAAATAGCGGGAGGTTTTGTGTTGGCCACATCAGATTTTTTATTATTAATCTGGCAAAATTTTACTATTTATAATTTGTTTTTGGTATTATTTAAACTTCTAAAATGTCAAAATTGCGTCTATTAACAAATCAGAAAATATTGACTGTAGTAAGCCCGTGCTACTTATTGTTTTGTACTGTACGAGTACAATATTATCTGGTTTCTTAATAGATGCAATTTTGACATCTGTCATCAGTCTCAACTTCACGTGCGCATACTATAACTAGCCGTTAATGATAATTAACTTTTGTAGTGTGTCTCGGCTATTAGGTTAAACATACTTTAACAAAACCTTCGACATAACCTAACCACCTAACCTAATCCATAAAATTCACATCCACAATACTGAAGATGTTATAGTTGTTTTTAAATAAATTGAAAGCTAAAAATCGCCAAATATTGAGAATAAACAGTGAATGCATTTATTCATTATGTATTTTCGACATTTCCCGGGCGATGTTACCTTGCGGACTTTGCCCGTAGCAAGTAAGAGGTAAATTTTATTCTTGAAAAATTTATTATTAAGCATAAATAATTTATTCTAATTTCTTCTCTATAAGAACTTTTCGTTGTAGGGCGTTAGGCACAGTGATTCTTATTTGGTCCGCGGCAACTAATCTGCAGGCCGATTTTAGTGCAATCTGCTATCTGATTCGCTTTACCACCTTTACCAGTCCCTTCGGCTCCCAAGAAGTAGCTACGCTTTATTGACAACTAGGGGACTTAGCTGTAGAATATTTTCTATAAAACTTTTTTATAGGATATCAGATAAATATAAGATATAAGTACCTGTGGTTATAACAAATTTAATAAATTATGCAATTATGAAGATCGTTAGTTGTCATTAACTGTTTTTAACAATATTTCGATATTTCTTGTATGCAATTTTTCTGAATATAATTTATCCTAATCGCACGTCTTGGGCCGTTATTGAAACCGTTATGTTCAAATTTATTTCGTACAAAATAGGTTCAAAATAAATATTGCCCACTACTTTTTGTCCCTCCTTTGTGAATAAATCTACTAAATCTACTACTATTACTTCTTCTTGAGAGAGCACTAAATATACATAGGTATTTTGCTTTTTTGTCGAGCAGTCTGTCAATCTTATATCTTATTACCACTCTGAATCCTGCTGGGACATGATGTTATCAGTCTGTCATGTCATCACTAAAACATTCAATATTCATTTCAAAATAAATAGAATAAATTGGTTATTATAATTAAATAAAACGCTTTAATTTTTCATTTGTTACTTCTGTAACTATAAAAAAGAAAAATTATGATAATAATTGTTAAGGTAAGGTATCGTTTTGCACGCATGTACATATATAGATGTATTATTTCTGTTATGTAACGAACCTTATAATTTATGTTTTTGCGCTAAAGTCAATTAGTGAATTCCAAACGTATGATACCAAACTGGTTTTTCAATTTTAATTATTATTCTATTGTTCTCTTGTCCATTACATAAAAGTTGATATTAAAATCGGTTATATCGAACATTTTCCTGTTATATTTATGAATATAAAAATGTTGTTTTAATGAAAGATATATTTTGTACTACTTAATTCAATGAATAACGAGTTTTTTTTTTATAAATGGTCTTTGAAATATTAATACTGACTGAATTATGGTGCAATTATAAAACGTTTTGCATATGCAAAATACTTCCTACGTACCTGTATATGTATATATTTTTTGTAATTATTTGTATGGAGTGTATTAAATATCTATTGAAGCTCATGAACTTTCTTTAACAAAATTATAATATATTATGAACATTTTTATTAAAATTCTTATTTTATAATAGGTGAGAGTTCCTAAGAATGTAAAAGTTCTGGTTGTGATTTTAAGAGCACGTTTTTATAATAACTATAATTTTTACATAAAATTTGACCTATTTTAGTTAATTTTAACTTACGTGTTAGTTAATAATTGTTGAACAAGCCAAGCGTGCTACGATGACTTTAACTGCAGAGGATGATGTTTGTGGCAGCTATTACTCGGAAGTAGAATATTGTAGCACTTGGGTGCACATGTCACTTTTTTTCTGTAGCCAATCATGGCGTGATGTATATCTGTCAGATTGACTGGCTAAAGAAGTTTAGTTTATATTCGTCCGGCATTTTGACAGGTGAGTCGAAAATGACACCCGCGGCCTGTGGAACTGATATGATATCAAACAGCCTAAGCGTTCAATATCATCTAAAAACTACTTTCAAACTAGGATCTTAACACAACTATTGTTTTAGTTGAATTCAAGTTCAGCTTAACGGTCTTTAAATTAAATTAAATTAAATCCTAATTACAGAGTAGGTTCACACACATACACAAACATCCATGCCTTAATAGGATTCGAACCCAGAACTCTAACCATTGAGCCACCGGAGCCGACAAAGAAAAAATTACATATGCACCTGAGATCAGTGGCGTGTTTCTAGAGTTGATGTCACCCCCCTGTAACTCGTGATGTCACATACTTATTACAGAAGCATTTTTCAAATTTCGTTTTAAATATGGTCATTTCCTACTATGACGTCCACATAAAAATATTAAAATTAATTGAAATTCACAAGACTAAAAAGAATTAAATTAGGAAATTGGCAATGAAAATAACCACATTATTATCTTTGAGTTTTTCATTTGTTTCATTGCTATAACCATTGTTTTTCTTATAAATTTAAAAAACGTTACATTTTTGCTACTGAAAACAAATGAATTGTTACACATATCGTTGGATAGCTAAAACATTTTATTTCTGTGACGTTACATTGCATTATGAATGGGGTCAATAAAAAATTAAAAAGGTGCAAACGAGAGCGCAAAATAAAATTAGGAATTATTTTACACTTGGAAGTTATTTGCAAAAATAATAAACTATAAAATTTACATTTTCGGTTATATCAAATGACCTATGCATATTTTGTCTGAAATAACGATATACACTATTTTGTAGATTTTGATATATAATTGTACATGCTTTTTCTTAATAAATTGTATTTTTTATATATAATTATTCAACATATTAAACAGCAAAAAAATATAACCATGAAAGTATTATTAAAATGCAAAATCATCGAATGAGTCCTCCTACAAGTCTGTCGAAATATTTAAATATATTCACATTCAGAATTCTCTTTCAATTGTGTAATTTAAGTAGGTGTGGTGTGGACATTAATAAAACAGCATCGTAGCAATGCAACTGTTTATCACCGCACTCTTGATTCCTATTCGCTCTTCGTACAGTTACGATGCGCCGTTGTTCTTCATGGCCTACTGAATTCATTCACACGTTTACACGTTCGTTTCGTACTCGTACGTTGATATCACCTAGAAATCAACCAGTACCTTTAGAGTTATGAGTTGAAAACGAATTTGACAATAAGGTAATAATATGAATATATTACGACTACGTTGTGTAACATGACTTTTACCAAAAAAAAGGATTGTTCTTGAAACAATGTTCATTTTAGAATTTAGACAGAGTGCTCGTTTTTTGATCCTCAACATTGGCATCTCGATTATCGATATACAAAGTCGGTTAAACGCACAAATATTACTTTTACCACATGAATTTAATAATCAGTCATTGTCCCGGTTAGTTTGAAGATGGAATGCCAACCACTCCTGAGCTCAAGACCGAAATAAAACGTGTTTTTAATGAAACAGCCATATCTCGGTCAAAAAAATCATTCGAAATTTCTTAAAAAGGAT